>CM052708.1:6180795-6263263 GCA_028551405.1 Uromys caudimaculatus
ATGTTAGCTGATCTTACTCTGTCTGGTTGTGGCTTGCCCTTCCTGCAGGCCTCTGTGTCAGTACTCCTTGAAGACCAGCTCTCTCTGAGAGGTGTTTGGGTTTGGAGAGCTGTGGCACAGGTTCTGCTCTGGGGTGCAGAAAGAAATCAGAAGGATCTTGTCCCCAGCTGTCCCTTGGTTCCTATGCCCTGATGGCTCTGCAAGGGTCCCTCTTGATCCAGTGAGTTTGAACAGAAGTGGTGGTTTTGCCTGTGCTCAAAGGTGTGTCAGCACTCCTGGGATACCCACTCTCTCCTGGAGCCTTGTGGCCCAGGCTGAGGTCCTCAGACACAGTCCCCTGGTGGCCCAGGCAGAGGTCTCCACCCACAGATGAAACTGGAAGGTTCAGAGGTTTCCTGGCCCCGGGTTCTCAGTCCCTGGATCCCGGTGGATCCGGGCGGGTCTGGGTGAGAGGTGTTGCTCCCCTTAACCCCACTCACGGCTTTTCCAAGCTCCTGGGAGGGTATCTTTCTCTGGCGCTCGTTGGCTACGGACTCCTGGTGGCCCAGGCAGAGGTCTCCACCCACAGCAATTGTAATGTTCTTGAGAGCAGAGCGTAGAATGGTGGTCACTAAAGCTGGGAGGAAGGGAAGTGGACAGATGTTGGTCAAAGTGTACAAGCAACACTGCATTGCTCTCTACTGGAATATGCCCCCACATGCTGTCATTGTGTATCTGTGGACAAAACAGACAGCAGCAGTCTAGGAGCAAGTTGGAGTGGCAGCCTAAGTCATTGGCTTATAATACTGCAGCTGTCTGTTCCTCTTCCTGTGGGGAAACAAGCTATTGTTTAAGTATCCCAGCAAGGGTTCACACCCTGTACAGGTTGTAGCAGGTTGAAATGTTCAGATGAGTGAGTTCTAGGGATCCCATGTACAGCATGGTGACAATAGTCAATGACACTGTAATATGTTCATGAAACGTGCTAAGAAAATAAATCTTAATTATCTTTTCAAAAAAGGATATATTAATTAGCTTATGTTGCTACCCATTTCACTTCCCATTAGGTGTGGAATGCACCACTCCATGGCCTAGGGTCCTGGAAAAGTACAAAGAGAACTGGGCATCAATATTCACCTCTCTGTGGATTCCAGACTACAGATGCAATGTGTGCAGTTGCCTCATGTTCTTGCCTTCACCACTGTGGTGGACTGTGTGCCTGCAAACCGTGAGCCACAATGAACGTTCCTTAAGTTGTTTTGACAGGTAGTCTGACACAGCAATAAGAAAAGCAGCTGAGGGCTAGAGAGATGGCTCAGCGGTTAAGAGCACGGACAGAGCACTGACTGCTCTTCCAGAGGTCCTGAGTTCAATTCCCAGCAACCCCATGGTGGCTCACAACCATCTGTAATGGGATCTGATGCCCTCTTCTGGTGTGTCTGAAGACAGCTACAGTGTACTCATATAAATAAAAATAAATAAATCTTTAAAATAAAAAGAAAAAAGAAAAAAAGAAAAAGAAAGGCAACCTATACAGGGTGTGAGCACTTGCTGGGATATGTAAACAATGACCTGTTTCCCCACAGGAAGAGAAACGGACAGCTGCAGTTTTATAAGCCAAGGACTTAGGCTGCCGCTCCAACTTGCTCCTAGACTGCTGCTGTCTGTTTTGTCCACATTAATATAATGACAGCATGTGGGAGAATATTCCAGTAGAGAGGAATGCATTGTTTATTCGAGACTGAGACCCTCATGCTCCACAAAACTAGGATACTTACTGTCTCCGAACTATCTGATAGTGTTAGAAATATTCTATAAGCCAGACACAAAAAGCCAAAAATCCCTTAGTGGTTTGCAGGAGAAAACATTCTGCTTCAGATAGGTAAGCAGCTTAACGATTTCAGCTGGCTGAACATGGAAAGGTAAAATGAAGTTGGTAGCTGTTGCCTTGAATCTAAATGTACCTGTATCTAGCTTGAGGCTAGGGGAAATAATTTTTCCATAAATTAACTTAATGTTCATTTTTGATACAGCATTTTAAACTAAACAGATATGTTAGTCACAGGAGACAGCCACAGACAGGGAGAATGGTAAAACACAGGGAGGTTGGCCTCACTTCCAGGAGCTTCCCCAATAAGGGTTTAAGTCACTGACTCCATCTGCCCCCAACTGACCCAGACAACAAACAATACTGTAAACATCACCATAAATAGACTTGTCAATCTATGCCATTGCTTATGGTGGATATTTGCTTTATGAGGTCACTTCCAACTTATTTATTGTTTCCAGCATTGATTATCATAATATATGCATGACTCATGGGTCCCTGCATGGGAGAGTACACGGCTTAAGATTACAGCTATGCCTTTGTAAAATTTGATGACATGGGCAATCCAATGCAAGTGAAGTGTGTTGTGACACTGTTCACTTAAACAAATAGGCTGAGCACACAGTAGGATATCAGCCTCAGCTCTTAACTGACATCGAGTTGTGTTCTTAGTTCTGGCTGTCATGTCCAAGGGGAGTTCCAGTCCTTTAGAATGTAAGAGTATTTTCATAATATTGTATTGCCACAGTCATCGAGTGAACCAGAGGGTGGGCCACAAGGCAAGAGCCACAGAAATCCAAAATACAAGACTAGGTGTTGATGAACCCTAAGCAAAAAACACGAATCAGGCATTGGTGTCGGTGGAGGTGTTTTGGAATCTGATGGTAGCTGCATAAACTCCAGCTTTACTTCTGTGTGTTAAGTCTGCCGCTTTTCTCTAAACACCAACATGGGTAAGAGGAATACTGTGGAGAAACTGATACAGGAAGCATTTTATTATTGAGCATTCAGAAGAAAAAAGGTGAAAGAAAGAAAGAAAGAAAGAAAGAAAGAAAGAAAGAAAGAAAGAAAGAAAGAAAGGAAGGAAGGAAGGAAGGAAGGAAGGAAGGAAGGAAGGAAGGAAGGAAGAAAGAAAGAAAGAAAGAAAGAAAGAAAGAAAGAAAGAAAGAAAGAAAGAAAGGAAGAAAGAAAGAAGAGCTGACTTTATTTTGGGGCCCATTCTGGTTTTGGGTGAATTTCTTGGGCTCTAGATCAAGTCTTATCTAGAGAGTCCTCAAGCACATTGACAAGATTTAATCATTCTCAGGAGGCATTATTTTTTTTAAATTTTATTTTAAATATTTAAAAGAGGGAAAGAGAGAGCTTATTCTGAAGTCGTACAGGAACCTATGTTCCATTATGGTTCTAGTTGATGAAATCCGATAGTGAAAGAACAAGGAGAGCTATAAACCAGGGTACTTTCAAATGAAATGCATTGGTGGAGACATTACATGGGTGGATTATGGCCAGGACTCCAAGAGGTACAACCCCACATAATGCTAGGGAGAGATGCTGTGGATAGCCCTGGGGCTGATTGTAATTCTGCTAATTCTGCCTTCCTGGGAGGGGCTTCAATCAAGGTGTGAGTTACACCTGTGACTTCTTGTGAACCAATCCCCTAAAGAATAAAGGAACCAATCACTGGGTGCATGGAGAGACTTCTGGGTTGGAGAGGAGAAGAGAGAAAGAGAGAGAAGGGGGAGAGAGGGAGAGAGAGAGAGAGAGAGAAAGAGAGAGAGAGAGAGAGAGAGAGAGAGAGAGAGAGAGAGAGAGAGAGAGGTGCCTTTTGGAACGGGGACAGCATGTAGGTAAGATGTAGCTAGTAAAGTCTCCTGGTATCATGGTGGATCTGAAAGGACTCGCCACCAGAGGAATCAGACTTTGATAAGGTTTGCAAGATTAGGTTTTAGTTGATGCGCCCAGAGATTGAGTTATCATTGTTTCTGAACTAAGTTTGTGTTGTGTTTTCCCTTCACAAGGCGTCTTGTCTGGGTTCCAGAGAGAAAGGTACAGCAGCAAAGTGTGGGTTTGCCTGATGTGCACCACAGAGGCCATGGGGGTATTGAAGAATGGGGCTGGCATGGTAGTGATCTGCCAGTGGGAACCTAAGGAGCTGCGTGGAGAGATCGTGGAGCTCTGAGCTCCACGAGATGAAAGCAGGTTGGCCATTGCCCACCAATGCATGGCTGGCCAGCCCGTCGGGGCTGAGAGAACCAGGGCATAGTGCGGGAACATGTGCCATAAATTCCATCATTTTTGATATTTCCCGCAACAGGGAGAAGACAGGAGTGGGTGGGTGGGTGGGTGGGTGGGTGAGCAGTCTCATAGAGGCGGGGGAGGGAGGATGGGACAGGAGGTCTCCGAAAGGGAGACCAGGAAAGGGGAAAACATTTGAAATGTAAATAAAGTAAATATCCAATTTAAAAAAAAAATCTCCCAACAACAACAACAACAACAACAACAACAACAACAACAAAGAATTCAGAAACCAGGTGGACACTGAGGCTCTGTAAGACCTACACACTAGTTTCTGGTCCTTCCGTCTAAACCTGAGATTTGAAACTTTAGATAGAATCTCCTGTGTTTACCACTGTTTTATCTTCAACTGTTTTTAGCAGAATCTCCTAACAACTGCTGTTTGGCTTCAAACTTGATATTCTCCTGCCTTAGCCTCGTTAGAAGCTGCTGTTGCAGGCACTCATGCTAGCATCTCACTTTCAACAGTTTTAAGTTTAACGGACACCCTGAGTGGCAGGCAGAGAGAGCTCCCGCCCACAATCCCAGCAGTCTTCAGCCTCAGGATCCTTTTGTTACTAGTGATCTAACTCAGACCTCACATAGGAAGCACTATTCTACCAAGCTGTGCTCTCAGCCCAGTTGTCTCCACCATTAACTCTTGGACATGGTTCACTTGCTCCAGTCGACGAGCCAATGATGGTGCAGTACTAAGCACATTTCTTGTGTCTATTCGTCATGTTGTAGTCTGTAGGTTTTGACAGCTGTGTAATGTGTATCCACTGATACAGTTTGGTGTAGAATAGTTTCACTGTTCACTGCTGTAAAAATGTCCTGTGGGTCACCTCTTTACCCTCCCCTTGTTACGCTGATTCTTGGCAACCACTGATCTCTTTACTGTCCCATAGTTTTGAACTTTCTTGAATGTCATGGAGTTAGAATTGTCCACTAGCCACCAGCTTTACCTGAGTTCTTAGAGTTCAAACTCAGGTCCTCATGCTTGCTAGCTCTTTTACCCACCGAGCTGTCTCTCTTCAGCCTAGGTTTTCAAACTCCCTAAGATTACGTCTCTTGTTATCAGAACCAATATGAAAATAGTTAAATTAGGTCATAAATTTCAAAAGATATGGCTCCATAATTGAGAGTTTTTGCTGTTCTTCTAGAGGATCTGGGTCCATTTCCCAGCCTGCAGAGCCACCTGTAACTACAGCTCCAAAGGATCAGATGCTCTCTTCTGGCCTCAGTGGGCATCCCCCCATCTTACACACACACACACACACACACACACACACACACACACACACACACACACACACACACACACACTGTCTTAGGGTTTCTATTCCTGCACAAACATCATGACCAAGAAGCAAGTTGGGGAAGAAAGGGTTTATTCAGCTTATACTTCCACATTGCTGTTCATCACCCAAGGAAGTCAGGACTGGAACTCACACAGGGTAGGAACCTGGAGGCAGGAGCTGATGCAGAAGCCATGGAGGTGTGCTGCTTACTGGCTGCTTCTCCTGGCTTGCTCAGCTTGCTTTCTTATAGAACCCAGGACTACCAACCCAGGGATGGCATCACCCACAATAGGTTAGGCCCTCCCCCTTAATCACTAATTGAGAAAATGCTTTACAGTTGGGTCTCATGGAGGCATTTCCTCAAGGGAGGCTCCTTTCTCTGTGATACTCCAACTTGTGTCAATTTGAAACACAAAACCAGCCAGTACCTATACAAACACATACACGTAAATATAAATTAAAAATAAAATGTTAAATAATACAATTTAGCTTTCATTTAGAAGAAGTAATAAGTCTTGGGGGTAAGTTTCTCTCTTTGGGCTAACCTGGTCTTACATAGCTGTGCTCATTGCCTATTCTTTCAATCGCTTACTCTGACAGGCCACACACTTATTGCTCTGTTATTAGCTGCTAGGACCCATTTTACATACCGGCTACAAACAAGAAGAAAGTGATGTTTCTCTTCCCTAAGGAAGATCATCTCACAACCAGTGGTGCAACGTGGCATAGTCTACAGAATTTAATATGGAGAAGAACAAAGAGGTGATAGCTTCAGCTCTGAGCTGTCTTTCACATGTCACAGGCATCTGTCCTTTTCTTGGGAGGTTTCTGACATGCTGCCTCTTTCTTTTTTTTTATACTTTAATAAAGGCCTGTCTCCAAATAGACTTTTTCTTTAGAGTTCAGATTTATTTAAACATGTCTGAAAGGGTTGAGCCGCAATCACCTTAAATCTGAACAGTTTTCTCACATGTGATGAACACTTAAGAAGGAAGAGTCTCCAGGTGTGAAACTGTAATCATGGAGCAGTGAACCCAGTCTTACTCATTGTTTAAGGTGTGTGGGAAGTCTGCTACAAGTCATGTTTTACATGTTTTAGGTTTATCCACTGGAATGTTCATTCATACCTACATGTTTTGGTGGTTTGAATGAGAATGGCCCCCATAGGCCATACTTAGTCACCAGGGAGTGGAACTGCCTGAAAAGATTTGAAAGGATTAGGAAGTGTGAGCTTGTTAGAGAAAGTGTGTCACTGGGGGTGAGGTTTCAGAGCCTTACACCAGGTCCCCACCCCTCTGCCTATGGATCAGGATGTACCTCTTGGTTACATGCTCCCCACTGTGGTGAAAGTGGACTAAACCTCTGAAACCGTAAGCAAGTCCCCAGTTGTCTTAGTCAGGGTTCTACTGCTGTGAGCAGGCACCATGACCAAGACAACTTTAATAAGGACAACATCTAATTGGTGCTGACTTACAGGTTCAGAGGTTCAGTCCAGTATCATCAAGGTGGGAACATGGCAGCATCCAGGTAGGTATGGTACAGGAGGAGCTGAGAGTTCTACATCTTCATCTGAAGGCTGCTATAGGATACTGGCTTCTGGGCAGCTAGGATGAGGGCCTTAAATCCCACTCCCACAGTGACACACTTCCTCCAACAAGGCCACACGTACTCCACCTTCTAATAGTGCCACTCCCTGGGTCGAGCATATACAAACCATCACACCAATTAAATGGTTTCTCTTGTAAGAGTTGCCTTGGGGGGGCTGGAGAGATGGCTCAGCGGTTAAGAGCACCGACTGCTCTTCCGAAGGTCCTGAGTTCAAATCCCAGCAACCACATGGTGGCTCACAACCATCCATAGTAAGATCTGACGCCCTCTTCTGGTGTGTCTGAAGACAGCTACAGTGTACATATAATAATAAATAAATCTTTAAAAAAAAAAAAAAAGAGTTGCCTTGGTCATGGTGTCTGCCTTGGTCATGGTCAGCAGAACAGTGACTGAGACATATGTATACAATGTATTTGATCCTACTTATCTCTCTTTCTCTCTCCACCCTCACCCATGCTGAAGACCTCTGGAGCACACCTTCTCCAACCTAATGTTCTTTTTAAATTGTATTATTATTGTTATTGTATAATATTGTATAAATAATAATTATTATTTTTTATCTTATAATCCACTAAGTCCACTTAGTGCTGCTTGTGCTTCCACAGGTATGGGACCATCCACCAGAGCACGAGCAGTATAACAGTACCTATACTCCCACAGAAAAATGATTCTCCCTAGTAACTATCATACTTCTTTAGTGTGGAGTACAGCCTCATGAGCTGCTCTCCCATCTCTGCTGGAATTTTGACTGTTTTGATCTTGTTAAGGTAGCACACCTGCTGTGAGTTCGTGTGTGCAGTGGTCATGTCACGTTCAGAAGACAGCATCTCCCAGCATCTCTTCACATCCTCTCCCTCTTCCCTAAGCTTTGCAAAGGAAGGGTTGACAGAGACGGTCCATGTAGGGCTGAGCACCCCTTCAATTATTTGATCACACTGTGAACCCTGAAATTGTGTTTTTTCCTGGAAAAACCTGTTTCTAGTTGTGGTGTGGCTCAGCTCTAGCACACACCTTTAATCCAAGAGCTTCCTGTTTCTTGTAAACAGGATTAGATAAAGGCAACCATAGGACGAGGGGTGGAGCAAGCAACCAGGTGATAGGGAGTGAACACAGGAAAAAAAACCATAGAGAAATGAGAGGAAGTAGGAGGAATAGATAGGGAGATGCACAGGAAGCAGAGAGGAAGGGCATTCAGTTTGAGGGTTTTAGAGACAGTGTGGAGAAAGAGAACTTTTCTTCTTTTGGGGTGTCAGCTGTATAGGAAGGTCAGCTGGGCGCTTTCTCTGCCTCTGTGTGAAAAAGCAAGGTTGGCATGTGCAGAGACTTTCCCAGAACTATGGACTTTGATGGATCAGGTCTTTGTTCTTACTTTAGCACGTGTTGCTGGCTATGACTTGAGTCTCAAGACCTGAACGATACTCTTACCATGGCATCAGTTGTGCTAAGGTCTGGGGGCCCAATCACTGTGTTTCAAACTTCAAATTCAAGCGGAAATTGATTGGTTGCTTCCAGAACAGACAGACCACCATTGTACCGGTGGGCATGCCTTGCCTGGCAAGACAGCATTGCATATTGTAGCATATTGTCCAGTCCTGGGTAAGGCTGTTGATGTCTTTTTCTTCCATAGTTGCCTGCACCACTCCTCCTGGGACTGTGAAAGCTAGCAGCAGGAAGGAAGAGTCCTTGTCAGCTCCAGATCGATTGCTTTATGTCTCACAACAAAATTATGTGACTCCTTCAGCAATAGGATTCTACTATCTAGTTATACTGGGAAACCAAGAAAGATAGCAGCAGCCTGTTGTTTTGGGAGCATCTGAGGGAGGGTATTCCTGATCAATAACTCGTAGGGAAATATTCTATACATTTGCACTGAGATTTTCATTTCATTAGCCACATCTTCTGAGCGCAGTGTTATGCAGCCATGCCCAATGCCCCTGCTCAGGTAATTAGCATACACAGTAGCTGGCTTCTGTAAATCTTTTCCACACATCCTTTGTTCTGGTGAATCCATCTCCACCTCTTATTTTCCCCATCTCTCAAGCCCCACTCCTGCTTAAATTGTTAATGCCCAGTGTTCTCCTTCCATCTTTCATATTACATGTGTCTACCAGCCCATGCAATTATTTTCTTACCTGGGTTGGAAGAGTATAGGTTTCCATATATTTTTTTCCATCGAGCCTTCATTTCAATTTGCCCCTCCCCCTTTTCCCGCCTTCACATCCTCACTGACTTCCTGCTTTAACCCCTCTGACTCTGGTACTTCCTTTCTCCATGTTTGTTTTACCTATCATCTACTGGCCTCCCTCACAAGGCATCCCTTTACTAATGGCCCCTCATTAGTTTCTTAGCTTCCACATGTATTACAAATTAAACATTCAAAGCAAAATATTCAAAGTCAAGCTCCACATACAAGAGAGAACACGTGGCACTGGTCTTTCTGAACCTTGGTTGCCTCATTCGGCATAACTTTCTCAGTTTAGTTCATCCACCTGCAGAGCTTTTGATTTAAATTTTCTTTGTAGCTGAGTAAAATGGTATTGTATATAATTACTATATCTCCCCTATCCACGTCTCATCTGATCTAAGTTGGTTCCATTTCCTGGCTGTTGTGAGTAGAGCAGCAATGAGCACGGATGGTCAGATGTCCTTGTGGTAGGGTATAAAGGTTTTGGAGTTATGCCCTTGAGTGGCATTGCCGAGTCTATGATAGTTATATTTCTAGTTGTTTTTTGAGAACTCTCTGGATTGATTTACAATGTCGCTGCAGGAATTTACACTCCTGCAACATTCTAGCATTTGTTGTCAACTGAATTCTTCTGATGACCATGCTGACTAAGATGGATTCTTTAAGTAGTCTTATGGTAGGAGGTATCACTATCTCTGACTTCAAATTATATTACAGCACCATGGTAATAAAAACAGCATGGTACTGGCCTAAACACAGACACATAGATCTGTGGAATAGAATAGGTGACCCAGATATAAGTCCATGCAACTATAGTCACCTGCCCTTTGACAAAGATGTAAAAATATACATATATATTGGTAAAAAGACAACATATTCAGCAAGTGGTGATGGGAGCCATGGATTTCAATATGCAGAAAGTGGAACTAAATTATTATCTCTTACTCTGCACAAACCTTGGTTCCAGATGGATCAAGGTCCTCAACAGAAGACCTGTTGCCCTGAAGTTGCTAGAGGAAAAAGTGGAAGTACACTTTAACTTATAGACACAGGTAAGGACTTTCTGAAAAGGACTCCAGTAGCACAGAAAACAAGATCTACAATCATCAAATGGCGTCTCATGAAACTAAAAAGGTTCTGTCCAGCAAAGGGAACTGCCAGTTGAGTCAACCAGGTTTAGAAGTAGCCTACAGGACAGGAGAAAATCTTTGCCAGCTATACCTCTGACTGCAGAGTAGTGTCAAAAATCACAAAGACTCAAAAACTAAATGTCAAGGAAACAGTACACAACTAAAAAAGGGCCATGAAGTTGAACAGAAAGTTTTCAAAAGAAATACAAATGACAGGAAATACTTTAAAAAGTACTCACATCCTTAAACATAGTCTTTCTCTTCTCTTCCCTCCCCTCCCCTCCCCTCCCTTTTCCTTCCCCTCCCCTCCCCTCCCCTTCCCCTCCCCTCCCCTCCACTCCCCTCCTCTCCCCTCCCCTCCCTTCTTCCCAGAAAGGTCTCATGAGCCCAGGCTAGCTTCAAAGTCTCTATGTAGTCAAGGATAACCTTGAACTTCTGATCTTCCTGCCTCTACTTTCTGAATGCTGGAGTTATAGTCATGTCCAATCGCATCCTGTTTTTGAAATGATAGTATCAAATCCAGGCCTCACAAGTGCCAGATAAGCACTCTACCACCTGAGCTATATCCTCAGGTAGACAGAAGGTCTATGCTAGAAGGATATCACACTGTGATATGCCATGCCTCTTTGGAGGTATGGGAAGTACAAGCCATCACAAAACAAAGCAGTCATGTTGCTATGGGGATAAAGAGGTGGAAGTATCTTCTGTAAGAAGAGAAGCTGCCACATGGAGAGACTGTGATGATTTCGGCTCAAAGGTAGAATCTCAGAGAAGAAGAATGGAAGGTTTAACTCAGAAGATAAATCTACTTCTTCCAACTCAGAAGAATATGGGCGCCTTAGACTTTGCACACAGATGCGCAGAGCATGTCCAGAGGCTTGCTGGGCATCTCAGTGTGAACATTACAAAGGCATTACTTCTCTGCCCTCATTCAGATCATAAGCTCATCTGTCAAGCACTGAGCACTTACTGTCTGCTCCTAACTCTTAGTTGGTGGAAAGATGAACTAAAATGGACTTTTATACAAAGATGCCTAAGACAAAGGTAAACAGTGAGGAAAGAGTAAAGGTCAGGAAAGAACGTCACATCTTCCTCATCCTGGCTGCGTGATGTGAGGAAGAAGCATCGCACAAGGACTCAGAGATGGGATCTCTCCCAAGCTCTGTGCTGTTATTTTAGATTCTTTATGGGCTTTGGTATTCTAATATAAGAGTCTAAACAATCTTTAACTTATCTCCAATGTAAAATTTGTAACGACACAGCTCAAAGAAGTTGCGAAGAGTACGAACTGATAGTACTCATTGGCGCTTCTGGTAGTACCATTGATGCTTCCGGTAGCACCATTGGCACTTCCGGTACCGATTACTACCCTTGTCCTCACAGACTTCCTTTTCTGACCTGGAGTGCCAATGAGATAAAAGTGGCCATCTGCGTGTTGCTGGAAAACAGCTAAGACCTTTCCTCTTTACTTCTTTCCAGTTTTTCTTCTCCACTAGCACGACCATAACTAACTTTCTGAAACCCAAAACTTGAAGCTGCGATGCGATTGTAAAAATTAAATAGATTTATGAAATTCCATGTCCAGTTGGCCTGAATTGTACCCCTTCCAATTTACATGCTCAAATACAAATCTCTGATGCCTCCGAGTGTGTTGCTTTTTTTGAATGCAATTCACTAAGCTGAAGTGATACTGTAGGAGGCTGGGCCCTTTACTCAATATGTTGGAACCCTTATAAGAGGGGAAATTTGGATACAGAGACATGAAAATAGAACATTGAGTCATGGATGACTCCAAAAGCTCGCTAACTACCAGAAACCTTGGGAGGGGCCACGAACAAATCCTCCTGATATTTCAACCCAGGATCCCAGCTACTCAATCTGTGTTGTTCAAACTACTTAGTTGATGGACCATTGTTACCACCGCCATATTCTTCAATTTAGATTATTTCTGTGGTCTCAGATTTCCTTAGCAGAAATGTATCTTCTAGATTATCAACGAGCCTCGAGAGTTTATGTTATTTTCACTACTCTGCTTGGGTTTCAAGCTCTTTACCTGTGATGTCTGGTCCCCGTGTGTAGCGTGGTCTTATTTATTCACTGATTGCTGGGTCTTCAGAAAGGACTACATGTCCTCACAAGAAGCCCATTTTTTCCTCCATTACAACTGTACTCCACCGAGATCTGATCTAGCCTTCAAGTCATTGCACAAAGTGAAATCTATTTCCACGGCACGCAGTGAACTTTCATAAACGTTACCGATTTCATGACTATAAAAATGTTGTAATACTCTATATATCTTTATAACTGAAGATAATTCAAAGTCTAAGAAATTACCTTGATTTGTACTGCTTTTCTGTTTGTTTTACTTTTTTATGGTAGGATGCTTTTAAAAAATGAAAAATCCATGAGTAAACTTTGTACATTCTACGCAGCTATCTATAATGATTTACAGGAACATAGTTCTTTTCTATAGATTATCAAATGAATAGAATGTTTAAGAATTACTTCCTTGATGTGTGTGTGTGTGCATGTGTGTGATTGATTCATTGAGATACTGAACTAGTACATATGCAATTAAATGAAACAGCCATTTCCAAAGAGAGTGTCAGATGGACTTTGTGGCTTGATACTTTCTGACAGCCATTATAAAATAATGAGTTTGTATCTGCATCAGATTTAGGTCAAGAAGTTTTGGGGCCCTATTTTTTTCTTGTTTTGAATGATTGGATTCATTTGTGTCAGTTCTTGAAGTTAGTTATTTCTCACATCTGGTTTATATCCATGCCTCATTGGCTTATTAAAGTTTATCCTCATATATAGTCATTATAATTAATGACTGGATGGCCTGAAGTTCTAAGTTGATCAGAGCACATTTATAAATAGCATTTAATTCAGTAGAATATAAGAAAGAACAGTTGCTTTTAGTTCTGGGTAGAAATATTGTATTGTGGACGAAAATATTTTTCATATATTAGAGTTAAAATACTGATTTTGTTGCCAGGAGTATATATAATTAGATTCTAGGGCTAAATGTGTATGTACGTGAGAGTGTGTTTGTCAGGGAGGGGAGATAGAGATAGATAGATAGATAGAGAGAGAGAGAGAGAGCAAGTTGATAAGTTGATAAAAATCAAGATTTTTCTCAGTGGAGATTTCGGTACTGTACTGTGATGTCCAACCCTTCGTAGCTGTCCATTGAAATATAAATATAGTGTACATTCATCAGGTAATTGTTTCCTAAAAAATAAACACTGGCATAATAGTCAGTGGTTTGCCAGGTTATAGGGTCCAGGCGGATGTGGCTCCAGTTGAAGGTTTTCTGGAGATAATAATTGTAGCCACTGCTTGCTGGACACCAGCATTTGCTGTCCTGTTCTGTGCCAGGCTCTGTGTATATAGTGCATGTTTAATCCTTAGCATGAAACCTTAGGAAGTTGGTACTATTCTCTAGGGTTTGCATATCAGAAACCCGAGACTGATGTAGAGAGATGGCTCCGTGTAAAGAACACCTGCTGCTCTTGTAGAGGACCAAGGTTTAGTTTCCAGGACTTGCATGTCAGCTCACAACCATCTGCAATTCTAGTTTTAGAGAATCCAACACTTTCTTCTGGCTTCCATGGGCACCAGGCGTGCATGTGGTGCACATTTGTACATGAAGGCAAATACTCACACATATAAAATTAAATCTCTATCCCCCCTTTCTCCTCTCCTCTTGTTTCTTTATAGATAGGTTTTTCTGTGTAGCCCTGGCTGTCCTGGAACTTGCTCTGTAGACCAGGCTGGCTTTGAACTCAGAAATTGGCCTACCTCTACCTCTTGCATGCTGGGAATAAAGGTGTGTGCCTCCACACCTGGCTCCCATAAACCTTAGAACTAGTTTGTTCTTATGCACAAAGTAACTTGTGGGAACACTGATTGACAAGCTCACCTTTACTACTCCTCTGCTTCTATCACGCACCATCATAATTATTCATCATTAAAAATTTACAACTTTGTTTATTAATGAACGCGAATTTTAAAGCAAGTTTTACATAGCCACGGTTCAAAGTCGAAATGGTCAGAAGCATGGAAAGAAGGCGGTGACTTTTTTTCCTTGTTTCTCGGTCTGTACAAATTCTCTTTCCAGTGACAGTCACATTCCCTGCTTCTTGCTGTGCATGGAACTTCCAGAAAGTCAGCAGCAGGTAGACAGAGAGGTGCAGAGACCCGCTCTCAGCTCACATACTTTTACAAGAAGAAATTAGAATAAACACAGTGGCTCTGTTGTTATGTTCCCTGACAAATATATATATATATATATATGTGAGATATATATATATCTCACACAAAAGATAGACTTTTGGGATCCCATGTGGAGTGTGTGTGTGTGTGTGTGTGTGTGTGCGTGCGCGCGCGCGTGTGTGCATGCTTATGTGTAAATACACATGTGGAGGCCAGAGTAGGTTGTCAGCATCATTGGCTACATTCTTCACAGTACTACTTTGAGTGGGATGAGGGCTCTCAGTAGTCTAGATGCTTGCTGTTCTGTCTAGGCTGGCTAGCCATGAGCCATGAGCTTTCCAGATCCACCGCCTGTGTTCACCTTCCAGTGCTGAAGTTAAGCCTGGCTTTTTACATGGGTTCTGGGGATTCGAACTCAGGTCCCCATGACGTCACAGCAAGCACTTATTAAGTCATTCCCTCAGCCTTTCTTATGTGATCTTAATGGTACGTTCATAAGCCTGGAGCCAATGCTAAAGTTGTCTTGATAAGCATAGAGCGCCTTACAAGTGCATAAGCATGCTCACTGGGTTCATTTCAGAATGGGTCAAGAGGAGAGTTGTCCTCTCCCTCCCACAGATCTCTATTTTGAAGCAGAACCCATTTAATTGCTTCTCCAAATCACTCATTAAACTGCAGAGGTGCATGTAAGAAACACCCAAAGCGAATTCCCATGGATCAGGCAAAGGATCAAAACCACATGACCCACCGAGCACTAGGGGGCCCGCGGGGGCAGACCCAGGCCTGAGGTGAGTGCCAGCAGGGGTAGTGCACAGCCTCCAGGATAGACTACCAAAGCTGCAGGGGAAAGGGAAAAACTGACTTAACCAAAGCCACACAGCCTGTTCCTAGCATGTAATCCCTGTGTGTGTGTGTGGGGGGGGGGGGCTCACTTTCTCTTGGACAGAGGGAGCACAGTCATATGAGGTCAGATACCCAGCACCTAGGACACAGTTTGAACACTGTAGGAAAATAAACTAAACTCAAGATGTGCAGTCAAGAAGAGACAGAAGAAGTCAGACAAAAGAGTCCACAAGGGGGCTGAAAAATGGAGAGGGTTTTCAGTCAGAGGCTTGTGAGAAAGGAGCAGGCAGCTTGCTGAGAGGCAGAAGAGAGATGCACATGTTTTCTCCATAGTAATATTAGCAAGGAGCCCAAGACACTGACTGTGCTTGTCAGCAGCTCACCCAGTGTCAAGCTGTCTTCCTGCTTTGGGTTGGAGGAAGGCCTTCACTGCCAGCCTAGTTGCCAAGGATTTGCACCCTTTGTCTGTGTGTGGATATTCTCTATGTCTAGGCCACCTCCCTTGACATGCGTTCAGTCTTTAGGGCAGTGCAGTACGAGGTGCTGGCAGCAAAGGGGATGCCCACAGAACATCCTTTGAAATGCACTCTTGCCTTGACTGTAAAAAGATCATGCAATGAATGGCTTCCTACAGAGGGTTCCCCTACTCCCAGATTATTTGGTTCTGTGATGCACGGTGACCTCTCTTCTCAGGGTTTCCTTGTTTTCTTTCTTAAACATTTTGTTTTGTTTTGTTTCGGTTTGTTTTTTCGAGACAGGGGTTCTCCGTGTAGCCCTGGCTGTCCTAGAACTCACTCTGTAGACCAGGCTGGCCTTGAACTCAGAAATCCACCTGCCTCGGCCTCCCGAGTGCTGGAAGTAAAGGCGTGCGCCACCACCGCCCAGCTCTTTAATTGTTATTTATTCCTGATATATGAGACTTCTAAGCTTCCAGAGGAAATATATCCAAAAGCACCACAGAAATCCATGTTCAAACATTGGCAAGTTTCACAACATTCTTTATGGGAACTGTTGGCTTTTATAGTTCTTATTGGCAACAAATAGTTTCAGGCTACCCATGCTCTGTCCTCCTGGGTTTTGCTATTCAAGGCCCTGCAGGCTTCCCCTTTTGTAATGGTGTGGTGGCGTTAAATGCGACCATGCTGCTCTCAGGTCCCAGTGCCTTATCTCTGCAGTGTGAGATGCACACTGCACACACACCCACGTCTTAGGGGTCCTTTTGAATTCTTTCCTAAGTCCTGTCTCTCTAACAAGCAATGGGCCATGCACTCACCACACCTGGACTTACACAGAAATCTGTGTGCGCATATACACATCTTATCTTTCTGCTTCACTTCTCAAAGACTCAGACTGATCCCACAATACACAAATGTACAAAATGAGAAGATAAGAAGCTTGGAATAGCAGACTGGATCCTGCCGAGTTAGTTGTGTATTGTGAGGTCTATAGGTTTGGAACTGGCCAAGGCAAAGACAGAAACATAATATGGAGAATCCCAAGACTGGAAGGTCCAGGACAGGCTGGAGCACTGAGGTGGCAGTTTTTCTGGGTACTAGACTGGCAGAGAAATTCCTCCAATGAGAAGCATAAAAAATAATTTCATATCTCAGGGCCACGTGATACTTCATTATAAGAGACTTTAATGTAGGCTGACATCTTGACACCAAGAGTAATTCAGTTTATGTCAAGCTTGAGGGACTGGATCCCTTATTCTCAAACTTGTGATCCTCCTGCCTCCACCTCCTTCGGAAAATCCTATTGGCGTGCATCATTACGACAGGCAAAGATCCCTTATTCTCAATTGCAATGAGCTGCCTCCATTGCATAGAAACGCTAAAATAATTCCTACTTGAAACAACTAAATTTCAAGGAGAAGTTCCTTTGGATTTGTTCTTTCGTTTAGAAACAGGCTCTCAGGTAGCTCAGGCTGGCTTGACTTGCTGTGTATCTGAGGATGACCCTGAGGTCTGCTACCTCCACACCGCAAGTGCTGTGCGTTGTGTACCACCATGTGTGCCTGTGTTCTGAGTTGTTGGCATTGAGCTCAAGGCCGTACATGTGCCAGATCTCTACTAACTCCCCAGCCCCTCTTTGTGGTTTAAATGAGATGACAGGTAAAGAAGGAAGCTTAGGTCAGTACCTGGCATAGAGTAGGAGATTAAGAAATCTAAATTTCCACGGGGCAGAGAAGATGGTTCAATGGTTAAGATCACGTGCAGAGGATTTAAGTTCAGTTCCCAGTATCAACATGGTGACTCACAACTCCCTGTAACTCCTGTCTCAGGGGATTTGATGCTCTCTTCTGGCCTCCCCAGGATCCTGCGTGACAGCAGTGTGTATACATTCCCATAGACTCACACACATATACATTAAAAAATCATAAAAAGAAATACGTTTTGTACTTTTCCTTATTTTGAAGTATTACAGCAAATTCCTGGGAGAAGATAAATGTAATAACACAGCTCACTGAGAAGATCGGGACCTTGGGGTGTGGGAAACAGTTCTTCCACTGCCCTGTTAACTCAGGTCCCGGCTCCTCTTCCTCTCCTGTAACCTTGGGATAATAACCAGTGACCAGATAGAACAATGAAGAAAATAAACCGTGCACTGTGATAGGAAGGCATCCTGGTTGAGGCTTGCCAAAGTGAATGGCAAAGGATGGCTTCTCACAGCAGGTGACACTCCAGTGACAGGAAGCCAGGAGAGGATATTTCCAGCAGAAGAAGCAGCAGTGCAATGGCCGAGCGTTTCCATGACTAGGTCTGTCTGGGTAGCAGTGACCCAAGTACTTTGCCCAGCAAAGGAAGACAGAGAGGCAGGCAGCAGAAGATCCGGCAGGGCCTTCTAGTCCAGCTCTTCACAAACTCTATGGTACTGAAAAACGGTTTTAAGGCTGATGTGAGATCTGAGTGCGCATGGTATCTGTGCAAACGACCCTCCAGGCTTGCACCTGACCCATCACATGCGTGATGCCAAGCTTCTAAATGCTGGACCCCACTTCCTGTCCTTACTGTATCCATCCTAATGCAGGTCAGAAGCACGTGGGCTGGGATCTGCTGACCACTCTGGGTAGCACATGGAACGATGTTTGATTTCACCCTAAGTGCTTCAGAAAGCACTGCCGGGGAAGGAAGAAAGAGAAATCAATGATTCAAGCACTGTGGTGGTGTTCAGCCCTCGGAGTCGAAGACAAATGTGACGAGATAGCAAAATTTTGCTCTGAAGGGTCTAGACCTTCTGGGAGGAAGTTGGCCATGAGTCTGAGATTTGAAATTCAGAGCAGGACCAGGGAAGGAATCTTGGGGTGAGGTGAGAACCTTCATGGACAGCCTCAGGTGACCTGGGTTGCACTGCATGTGCTACAACGAAAAGGAGACAGGTCAGTCTGATGTGAGAAACGTGGAAAGTCCCTCAATTTCCCGTTCCTAGAAATTTGATGGTGGCATCTTCTGAACTTCACCACGCACAGGACACCAGGTTTCCCAGCAGTGGCACTAAGTGGAAGTCAGTAGACAGAGTGAATGGAGTTCAAAAGCCTTTAAGTCTTTACAACTGTTAGGTGTCATCATTCTAGCAAAGTCAAGCCTGAGAAAGGAACACACCTGATCTCTCAGCTGACACGACTGCGAGCATCATCTGCAGCTGTACCTCATTCTCATACTGTGGCTTGCAACTCTGGCTGTGCAGTAGAACCTGGAAGAGAGCTTAGAAAACGCTGATGTGAGTCTGGGGAGATGGCTCACTCAGTAACGTGCTTGCTGCGTAAGCGTGGGGACCTGACTTCAGATCCCCAGTACCCACATAAATCAGGAATGGTGGATCACCCCTGTAATCTCTGTGCTGGGGAGGCAAAAAGAGGTGGATCCCTGGAACTTTCTGATCAGCCACTACCCAATGGTTCAGTGGGAGACTCAGTTTCAAACCACAAAGTGCAAAGTGAGTGGGTAAACAGTTTATGTTGATCTTTGTCATCTACCTGCACATTCACAAACAGACATGTACACATGCATGCCTTCTAAAACATATATACTGTAAATGCAGACAGCCGCACGCACACATGTGTACATACATGCACATAGGGGTACATACATGCACACACACACACACACACACACACACACATCGCTGCTGCCCTGAACATATTATCAAGAGTGTGATTCAATGTCCAGAACCCAGAGGTACTGCTATCGAGTTAGTGACAGCTTAATATCACGGGGCTAGCACAGAACACATGCATAGGGACACCTGTGTACTCCTTCCTTCCTTCCTCCCTTTTCTTTTTCCTTTTTAAGATAGGGTCTTTCTACATTTCCATGGCTGTCCTGAGACTCACGATGTAGACTGTGCTGGCTTCCAACTCACAATGACCCCCCTGCCTCTGCTTTCTGAATGCCGGGATTAAAGTCATGGGTCTTTAGAGAACAGGAGTACACACCTGGCTGCTGTGTACTTTTCTCAACCTTAAGAATTCATTTGAAATGAATAAAACACAATAAAACGTTCATGTACAAGGTACTCTTAGACTCCAACTGGAGCAATTTTAAGTCAGCAATTTGTATAGATCCCATGACACCAAGATAGTCCTGTTTGCACCAGGAAAAAACAAATGCTCTGACAAATGGCCGCCACTGTCCATCTGCACACCCCCATGGTACCCTAGAGGAAGCACGTAGAGGCACTCCTTCCTAAATTAAAGCTTGATTATGCCAAACCTCAATACAATCAAAAGATTTCCTTGCAAGCCCCACTCCAGCTTGTCCCATTGCCTTCCTTGCAGAGAAATGACAATTGTGAATAATTGGTAGCATACTCTTCCATGCAAATTAAAAAGAAATCTGCTTCATGGATGTGCTGAACAAGAGAAGAGGGGGTTATTATGTGGAAGCAGGAGGATTCCTAACTGTACAACAAAGCAGTTCCTTGTACACTGGCTTTAAATAAACGTTTCTTTATTTGGGGGGCTGCGTGATCTCCTGTGGCGGTCTCTCTCCCATGTCAGCCAGCGGTCATGAGGGAGAAGTACTTAGCAATGCACAGGTCTGTAAAAGGCCTTTGACAGGAATGCTCGCTGTATCTATTGACGCACTGGGAAGTCTGAGGTCACAAGCTTGGCTGGGACACATGAGCCCAATAAAGAGGCTGATTTTGCCCTCCTGACACAAAGCCAGACACTTTATCAGCTTCATTGTGCACTTAGGGTCATGTGCTAACAAAGAGGATTTCTCTAGTTATAATCCCCTTAATGATGGCTTCTCCCAGCCCTTCCCCCACACCCCACTAGGGCCCCGTGGCTTGGTGAGCCAGAGAGAATAAAGGCAACACGGTGCTTGGCTTTTGAACTGAGTTCAAGGCAATTAAGGTCAAGGGCTAGGGAGAGAAGGAGGAGGCTTAGAAACAGCAGCATAATAAGCAGTATGGCTGGAGCACTCTGTAAATTAACTCAATTAGACGGAGCCTGATTTAACAAGACTGGCGAGAAGTGCTCCCCTCATTAAACTTGATATTAGAGGAGCTTCTGATGAAATTAAATTTGTGTTAGTTGTTTGAGTCACATAAAATTGCATGTGCATGTACACATGTGCACATGTGTAGGCTCTGTGATTTAGGTGGGAATTTTGAGAGGGGAGAGGAAAGGGCTAGAACTAACAACAAGAAAAGAAAAGAAAAGATAAGAGATTAGAGTGAGTGACGGCTCCAGAACTCAGGAAAGGAAAAGGAGGACAGCCAGACAGGAAACAGGTGGGAAACCGGGCCAGGTCTCCCAATTAAGAAGGCATGGGCCTTGTGCGATGGGGGCTTCTGCTGGGTTGCCTGGGCTGCGGAATTCTGCTCGGAGCCCGGGCTCAGTTTCCCCGTGTCTGTATGACCTTGGATGGCGTGCTAAACAAAGAATGCTGCCCGCCTCTGGGCCCCGAGGCAACCAACATCTGTGGCTTTCTAGAGGGCCGGGGGCAGTGCACAGAGGTACAGACAGACACCAGGCCCTGGAGTGGTCCTTACGTCCTTCGAAACCAGGATGACCGTGAGCAATGGCCAAGAAAATTCTTCAACCGGACATGCAAATGCACAGGTGAGGGCCCTTGGGCAGACCCAGATGTCACTCTGCATTTAACTTTGGTGGAGAATCCTAGGGAGGAAAGCAATCCCTTCTGAGGAGAGACAACACTGGTGACAAACTGTAGGCTAGCTGCTTCTGGTGGCAAGTCTATTCATTCAGTAAGGCCAATAGAGCTTACATGTTTCACGCCCTGTACATGTACTTAATGAAAACTAAATCAACATTGCGTGGGCCACGCCTGCATTTCTGGACATATGCCAACATACCTTTGGCTTGTTCGTTGGGAGGGGAGGCTACAGAGATGGGGAGCCTGCTTTGAAACTAGAACAAGTCCTTTCAAGATGGATCGGGGCCTCTCCTGCAATGGGTTCGCACTTGCTGAGGCTCTGGGTACGGCTTGGCATCGGGCAGGCGCAGAGGAGGCAGGTGCTACAGAGCTGCTCTCAGCATTTCTCAGGATTTGAATAGACCGCAAACAGGGCCCATCTGCCTTGTTCAAGCCAGGACTGGACTGTAACTTTGCCAGAGTTGGGGAGATGGACCAAAGAAACTTCCTCAGAGAGGTGTTATTAGGGACCAGTGGCTTCTTTCTACCGTTGTCTGAATTGGGTACTATCAGACTTGCCCACTGTCCTTCCTTTACAACCAGGCTCTCTCCCAACACTTGTTTCTATGAAATCTCCCTTTTCTCTGCTTTTCTGGGGTTCTTAAGTCCTCTTCTATCTCACTTCTGGTTTCCAGAAACCGTGCACAACTGTACTAAGCATTCAGAGTCTGGTAGGGCATCTGAAAAATCAAAGTCCTGAAAACAGCAGCTCCAACAAAGCCCTGGGACCTTGTTCCTCAGGGGTCAGCTGCATGTGGCTTTCTGTCTGGCTTACTTCTGCATTCCCATGTGCTGCTGAAGCACAGGATCAGATGGACATTCCAGCTATGTCAGGGTCAGAAACGCTATCCCAGAGGGAACTTGTGAGAAGTCTAAAAGTTCTGCCCTTATCATTTTGTTATAAGATTGGTACTATTATGTTAGAAGTACTGAGAGATTGAGCCCAGAATGTTCTGCATGCCAGGCAAGTGCTTCAGAATTGAACTATATTCCAGCCCTTGTAATGATATATGATTTAAAGGAATTATCAGGTCTAGTTCTGCTCTAGATATTGTGATAAAAGTTATGATAGCATGTTGAATATGTATTATCCATTTTTTCCCCGAGGCACTGAAGCATTTGCGTCACTAGACATTGCTTGTAGGTTTTCAGCCCCATGGAGGGCATTGGATTCCACACGAATATGGGTAACCTTTGTCTCAAACCTCCAGAGCCATTTATGGGAATTATTCTAGGTCAATAGATGGCAAAGTAATGTGTTTTTCAAAAGTTGAGCATCTGTGTTTTAGAGTCCTGGAGCAGAATGCTTTAGTAGGTCAGATGAAGCAGTTAACTCATCCACATCATCTTTATAGTTCTCACGTGGACAGTGAAAGCGCATTTGCTTTTAAAAAGTGGAAGTGGGAACCACAGGACAGCCGAATAGAAGGCATACTTGCTCTGTCTCTTTCTTAAGGAAGTAGTTTGAATATTCCTTAAGAAGGGACAGAAACGTGTGTCAAAGTGACCTACTTTAGGAATGAAATAGGGAATGGGTCAGGACTAGGACGATCTGCAAGTTTCAGATATAAAACATATTTCCAGAGGCCAATTCCTTGAAGCAGGGCTTCCCTCCTCAAAGTACAGTCTGCATGTCCAGCCACCCATCAGCCATGACTTCTTTCTAGGGTCCATCCTCTTGCCTGTGGTTCACCTCCTTTCTATGATTTGTCTCTGACTCACTTGGGACCGCTGCTCATTCTGCACTGCATAACACATGTGCTAAGGCTGCTTAATATGTGCTGTCCATAATACTGCGCTTGACAGATTACTCCTTTTATCTAGCTTTAAGAAGTATGATTTCCAAACAAGATTCTGTGCACAATCAATATATACATTAATAAGTTTGTATACACACATAGTCTCACAGTCCTGTTCCTCTCACAACAGTCAAGGAAATGGACATGTCCACTCCCTCCAACGAGCTTTCTTGTGTCCTTGCTTTTCTGTTTCTTCGAGAATGTTTTACAGGAGCTTTAGCTAGGTAGCACACGCTATAGAGTGATATCCAAACCTCACTGTCTGTCACTGTGACTCCATACTCCATACTCAGTGGAGCCTCCACGTTTCCTCCTCTGCCATGCTTCCTGGTAACCACAGTGCTCTTCTCTGGTTAGCTGACCACTTTAGATGCCTCACTGAGGAGGAAGCAGGTGTTATTGTACAGTGGGGATTTATTTCACTGAGCACAGTGACTTTTAGGACATCTGCAGATTGTAGAGGTCGGCGATGATCCCACTAGCCTTTTCTCCTCCTTTTTTAACTTAATCGTTTTCTTTTTTAATTCTGGGACTTGAACCCAGGGCTTACAAACATTAAGCAGACATTCTACTACTGAGCTACATCCTCAGTTTCACCCCCCACCCACGAGTCTTGAGCCGCAAGTCTTAGAGACTTGCAATGGAAAGTTGCTTTGTGTACATAGTTGCCATCATTTGGTGATGTGCCAACGGTTTCAAAGACAGACACATGTTCTCTTTCCCCTCTTAAAGAGCAAGCGATTTACCTTCTTTGAGTAGTGTCTTTATAGTTCTCACGTACTATATGCAATTAATATCCAACTTTGATCATTCCAAAGGCCCTTGGCTCTGGGGGCTGTCTAAAGCATTCGCAAATGGAGCACCTGGGAACTCTCCTGGCCAACCTGAAGTTTCTAAGGCAGAGATGGAAATTAGAAATTAGTTCATGGCCAGCAGAATGCTAGTGACCTTGGCATTTGCTGATGCCTTGAGAAAATAACAACTCCATGCTCTACTACAGGCTGGTGAGAGAAGCTTTAGCCTCATAAAGGAAAACTAAACTAAAATAAGCAAATTTGATGTCTCAATTCTCTATAATCGACTGGGATGAATTGGGGAAAAAAGTTCTGAATATATTTATCGGAAAGAGCCGTGCTTCTGGAGATTTTGGGATTAGCCATTTCGTTCTGAGGCTTACCTGACAGTTAGCATTTATGAGCAGATGCCACTTGCAGCTGTATCTTTGGGCTTTTTGAAATCCTTGGGCACTGAGTAGTTTTTGAACAGTTGGCTGAGAACTTCTTGTTTGTACAAGTGACTAAGTGCCTCATTTTCCAATCTCTGAAATGGGGATAATGATGAAACCACACTTGTAAAATCTTTTTGAGCTCTGTAGATGAAAGAACCTGTGTGAGCATAAAGTATTGTTATTAAAATAATAGAATCTCTAATTAAAAGGAATAGGCTATTTAGAGTTCCTTGTAAACTCACTAATCGGTGGTCGTTAAGCTTAGTTAGTCTAATAGCATTTTGAGTTTAAGCCATGCAGGGCTTGTAGAGACTTGTGGTGTGTGGATGTTTTCTTTCTCCCCATCCTGGTTTTAAGTCAGGAGAAGATCCTGACTTTTTAAGTTTAATTTTTGCTCAAGGATGATTTCACTCAATGTGAGATAGATAAGAATCATCCCAGCCCTCCTTTCCCTATTTCCCACCAACAGCAACAAAAAAGTCTTTTAAATTGTGTTCCACTTGTATTTCTTACCACCAATGCATGGAGAAGACTAACTCATATTAAGCTGGTGAAAGATACAACCAGGAAATTAGAAGAGATACAGAGTATGCTGCATTTTGCTAGTTGTTTTCAGTAGTTTGATACACTGTTTAGGCCAGGTCTGTAAGCTAAGAATAGGAGGGACCTCATGTGTATGTGGAAAAGGAATTTTTTTAACTGAGTAAACTTCCGGATTATAAACGATAAGTAGCAAGTATTTTCTGGTGAGTAGGTGTGTGTGTGTGTGTGTGTGTGTGTGTGTGTGTGTGTGTGTGTGTGTGTGTACTTTCATCCCACTTCTGTGCTCATGTGTTGTGAAGCAGTGTGGGTCTTCTCCAGAGTCAGGAGTGTTCGGTTTGTCTTTTGACACCCCACAACACTTGGTTTCTTTGTTTCTACTTTTCCTGCAGCTCCAGGTGTGCTGCTGCCTCTGTCCACGCGTCCCCACCCCTTCTACTCCCAGTGTCTAATGCCTGCCTCCTCCCTCCAGTTTCCAGCCTTTCCTTTATCACTCACTCACAGGACATTTATCTATACTAAGTGCATTGAGCCCACGGCGTGTAGAGAGGGAGCGAGGGGCATGATGTCCAAAGGATCGCAGTAGCAGTAGCTGAGGACAAGTCATTGCTCTGCCACTTGAAAAGCAGGATTTTCTGAGACTCTCGACAGCAACCCTTGGCATGGAGTTTGTTGAGCCCAGGCACCATTCTCGGGGCTCTCTAACAGCACACTTACTTATCACAAGAACTCTGCAGAACAGAACTCTTATTTTGACATGGTAAGCTCAGAGAGGTTGAGCTCAAAGCCACCAGAAGTGACAACTGCTGTGAGGACAGAGGGAAGCATATTGAAATTTAAGACTGCTTTTTAGAATAGAATATCTTTGATTTATTCTCTGGCAACTTTACACTTGTGAATAGTGCATCTTAATCTTATGTACTCCACCTTCTAGAGACCCCAACTTTTCCCTTTTGCTCTCCACAGGAGAGAGTATTTTAAAAAACAATTTTAAATACATTAAGTCAAGAGTACAGAGATTTTCTACGTGTCTCCTTCCATCCATGAAGCTCCTCAATTTCACACCCCCCTGTTTAGTTTTGACTATAATTAGGTTTCAGATGTTCAGTAAGTTATTTACTACGTAAATAAATGAGGAAGAAAGTTATTAATGATAGTGTTTCCACCAACCAGAGGAAACATGACAAACAGTGGTGTGTAGAGATTATCACAACCTGTGAATAGCTCAAGTTCTACAGTAGGGACCTCAAGAGTCAGAAACACTTCATGACTTTTAATGTAAGAGTGTATTAAAGTCGCTGCTAGAAAATGTAAATGTGTTACTTTTTACTATTTAAAAATGTAGGACTGTTTTGAGTCCATAGAAAAACTAATCAGAAAGGGTTGAAGAATGGCTCAGCTGGTATAACATTTAACATTCGACATGCAGCCATGATCCCCAGTGAACCACGCAGAGGGCTGGGCTAGTTGTGTACTAACCCCCCCCCCAAAAAAAAAAACCTTTACTATTATTTTCTTACTTTGTAATGATTTTAATATCTGTAGGAAGCATTAGTGAGAGAAACAGAATCCATTGATCTTGTTTTATGACTTTATTGACTTTATGGTAGAGGTGTTTTATTTAAGATGCCATAAAGCCAACAATCAACTTTAAAGTGTTAAAACTTCAGTTCTGATCCTGGTGCCTATTACTTGGGTCATTGTCAATGAAGGTCTTTCATTAAGGTCCATTAAGTATGAGGAGCTAGACAGTCACTTCAGACAACCCAGCGAACTGCCTTCCATTTCCCTCTAGGCTCCCCTGTAAAAAGCAACCAAACCAAACCAAAGCAAAACCAAAAACCAAAACCAAAAATCCCCTTCATTATTTAAAAACAAATGTGGCGGCCAGAAGAGGGTATCAGATCCCCTGGAACTGCAGCTACCTACAGTTGTGAGCTGCCATGTGCATGCTAGGAATTGTACCTGGGTCCTCTGCAAGAGCAGCGGTGATCTTGATCTATAAACTATCTCCCCAGCTCTCCACGTGCGCTTGGAATTCAAGTGCTGCAAAGGCAGAGTCGGGTTGGATCCTGAAGCTGGTGGGCCAGGCAGACAGTCTAGATGAACTGGTGAGTCCCGATTCAGTGAGACTGTTTCAGAAGTGGAGAGAGAGACAGAAGATGCTTGATGACTTCTAGCGTGCACATATGCACACACACACAAACCCACAAAGATGAGTATGAACATGAGAACAACACACACACACACACACACACACACACACACACACACACACACACAGAGAGAGAGAGAGAGAGAGAGAGAGAGAGAGCGAGAGAGAGTGCAAAAAGCACTCATGCATCCTTTGTTTGCATGCATGCCTTCCTGTCAGCAACCTCCTTTTTACTGGTCTTGGGTTCTTTCCCACTGAAGAGAGATGACAATGTACTTTCCGAGCAGAGACTTTAAAAATAGCTGCAAGTTTGACTGAGTGCTCAGTTGAGTAGTAAGTACTTAAGACATAAAATTTTATTTGATCACTTCTCAAAAAAAAAAAAAAAAAAAAAAGCTATTTGTGTAAAAGCTCCCCCACTGGGTAGTAGGTATTTTCTTTCTTTCTCTTTTGGTCCTGATGCTACTGCACATGGAAGCCAAGTGCTGGCTCCACCACTGAGCCAGGCCTCCTTGATGATCATACATAAAATAAATGGGATTCCAAGTGGCCGTGGGAACATAGCTCAGGTCATTCTGGTGTTTGGATCCCAGGCTGGGGACAAAGCTCAGTGGCTGAAGCACTGGGTTCCACACCCCTCAACCAGCTCTGCCAAAACATGCTATAGAGATGATCTGCCTTGAAGTTAAAAGGAGGGGTAGGTAGCTCACACGGGGAGGGATGTTGGAAGACAAGGAAAAGTGTTCCAGGCACAGCGAAGAACCAGTGATAGTCGCTAGGGCCCTGAGGTGGAGGCAGAAGCTGAGGGGAGCTGATCTCTGCCTTAAACACTTAGAGATAAGACTATTATCTTCTTGTGGGAATAACAGCTAAACTTTCCCTCTCAAATGTACCTAAGGAATGAGGCGTTGATTATGCCCAAAGCAGTAACTCACAAGATTGAGTGCAAAGGCAAATAAAAGAATTTAGGCTTAGCTACCAGTCCTCCGGGGCATTTGAAAGCTCACTCACTAGTTCTTGTCCTTTGGGTGTGGGAAAGCAGAGTCATTAGTTCTTGTCCTTAGGGTGTGGGAAAGCAGAGGTGCTTTGTTGCAGACAGAAAATTCTAAAGGATTTGCACTTCTCCACATCATGGCAGTTAATTCACTTTTATGATTTGCCAGACAGCATCGATTTTGGTCTTAATGTTCTCTCCTTTGTGAAATTAGCCAGCATTTTAAAAGTTAGATGCCACCCAAATTCTGCGAGTCAGCTTGTTCGTCGTCGTCGTCATTGTCGTCATCATCATTACTATTTTTCAGACAGGTTCACACTGTGTAGTCCTGGCTGTCTGATCCTGGAACTCACTATGTAAACCAGGCTGGCCTCAAGCTCACAGAGCCCCACCTGTCTGTGCCTCCCGAGTGCTGGGATAGTTCAGTAAGTCAGTGGATCAGTCTGTGCTGGCCAAGTAGTAGTGTGGGCTGGCACAGACCAGACAGCAGAGCTTAGCAAGGTCCGCCCAGGTTGGGGTGTGCAGAGGACCTTAGAACAGATAGCTCCGGGACGCCCGAGAGCAGAAAAGTTCCTTTACTAGGGTCACTGCAACAAATCATTGCAGACAGGGACAGAAGGAAGAGGAGTGGTTTTTTACTAGTGCTGGAGGTGGAAGCCCGAGGACGTGGTGTTAGCAGGGCTTGTGTCTTCTGAGACCTCTCCCCTGGGCTTCCCAGTGATCGCCGTGTTTCATGTAGTCTTCCCTGCCCTTTGCGTACAGTCCAATCAGACGGGGCTAGCGGCTGCCGCTCCCGTGCCTTACTTTACCTTAATTGCCATGTTGAAAACATGATTTCCACACATGCTGAGGTTCTGGGGACCAAGCCTCCTCCTTCTCTGCCCTCCCCCCTCCTCTCCCTCCTTCCCCTCTTCATGCTTTCCCCCTCCTCCTCTTCCTCCTTCTCCCTGTTCCTCCTCTTCTGCTTTAACAATAAAAAAATGATTTCCATATAGTAATAGAGGCTGCAAGTCCAAGAACAAGGCAGCGGCATGGGGCTGGGTTCTCAGAGGCCCCTGTGTCCTGAGGCCCCTGTGCCCAATCTGGTGCTTTCTCTCCTTGTCCTGTCATGGTCTTCCCATATGTGTCCGCGACCTTTGTTCCCCCTTATAACCTCCTGTTCTTTCCCATTCTACCTGGAATTCCACATGAGAATTTTCTTCCGAAGTATATAACCTCACACTCGCTTCCTATCCACCCCCCTTTCTTTTCTCAATCAGGAAACTTTGCTGGTTATAATTGTGGAGACTGCAAGTTTGGCTGGACAGGCCCCGACTGTAATCGGAAGAAGCCTCCAGTCCTAAGGCGGAATATCCATTCCCTGACTGCCCAGGAGAGGGAGCAGTTCTTGAGCGCTTTAGACCTGGCGAAGAAGAGGACCCACCCAGACTACGTGATCACCACGCAGCACTGGCTGGGGCTGCTTGGACCCAACGGAACCCAGCCCCAAATTGCCAACTGCAGCGTGTATGACTTTTTTGTATGGCTCCACTATTATTCTGTTCGAGACACATTATTAGGTGGGTTTTCCCCTTTGGCTTTACACGCATCATTAGAGGCTTGTGACCGGGTGGGGGTCTGGGATGGGAAGTCATTTGATACAAGTTAATTAACAGGGGAGCAACCTCAAGCGAGGTTACTTGTAGGTCTGGCAGAATTACCAAACACTGCCTGTAGCACAAAAGAGGCCGTTCCTTTCTGTTCTGCAGTTACTTTAAACCTCTCCAGTTTATATTCCTGGTTCAGAGTCTAATCTTGGCTCTCTGTGAAACTTAATCCTCAAAGGCCTGAGCAAAGTGGAGGCAAATTCCTTCTGATTCCAGGAAAAAAAATCAACTTTGGCTTGAAAGCTGGCTCTGGCCTTTTCTTCAAAGTAGAGAATTAAATGAACACATGCCAAGGAGTGCAGCATTTCCTTGTCCCGGATTGCAGTATCTGTACTAGAAACGCGGGGCCCCTTAAACTCACACGTCTTTAGACTTTCAGTTAGAAGTTAGCTTGAGGTTGCTTCCTTGTAGGACAGGTGGCTTCTGATCACTGTTCTCTCCTTCCACTCTGATGTGGGTTTTGTGGATCGAACTCAGGTGTCCAGGGTTACGCGGCATGTGTCTTTATCTTCTTGCTGACTACGAGCATCAGCTCATTTCGCCACTTTTTAAAGCATCCAACATAGGCATAATCATCCACATGGCTAAGCAAGAAGAACTCTATGTTGCCATGGCTCAGCTTAGACGTTTCCTTGACAACACAATTCCAAAATGCTGGGAGGCTTCTTGGATTCCATGAAGATGTCCTTTGACCCCCAACACGTGCTGTGGTGCGCATGCTCACAATAATAACGAAATGATGCTTGTGAAATGTTGAGGACTCTCCCAGAACCTAAAACATGGGGACTGGGTGGGATGCAGCACAGGAAGTTGATAGTCACACACTTTATCAAACAGCTATAGCTTCGTCCCCAGTTACCCATGGACTGAGGAGAAACCATTGGTTTGCTCTAGGAGAGTTTGGGGCCATTCTAGATTCATTTCCTAACAGTCTATACACTTGGCTATTTCTGCTGCTATCCCTACTTCTGAGTCCCCTCCCTGGGTCAGGGTGAACAAAGTCATTGAGCGCCCTGGGGCTGGTGCAGCTCTCTCTTGGCACCTCCCTCTTTCACGTGTCCGTCACCAGTTCCCATCCTTTGGCGTCCCTCTCATCGTTTTGTGTAGAAAACTTGAAATTTTTCTTTCGTCAAAAAAACCATTTTTTTTTTTTAGAAAGGTTGTGTGGCCAGCAGCGGTGACAGAAGCTCCGCTTTTAGTGTGAGTGTTGTTAAAACCTGCCTCACGGGGAAGCATCTATCTTCCTTTATCCACAGATGAGGCTAAAAGCCTTTATCGTTTTCCTGTCGTTACTCTGAAGAATTTTTGCTTTATGAGAAGATAGCCTCTCAAGAGGAAAGGAAAACTATAGTTTCTAGTCATATCTAGGAACTAAATTTATATTCATGTCTGTTCAGCTCTCTGAAGTTATTACAGGTACTTTGAAAGAACTAAAGTGAGCTGAAGTTTCTGCATAACCATCAAAAGCTGCTATGAAAGGCAGGAGACAGATGGAGCAGGCAGCAAGAAAGGCGTTAAATTGCCCAAAGCGCTTCACTGAAATTGGCAGTTCCAGTGGCCAGCTAAATTGGTTCCAGCATATTTTTTTCTCTTCTGGTCTCAGTGACCATGCTTGTCAGCTGGTGGTTCTAGCTGATTGATGGGTGAGGCAGCACTCTCGAAAGTTCTTTCTGGATGTATAAAGGCCGCCTTAGCACCAAGCGTGGTTGAAGTTGTTACATTATTAAGCAATCTCCTCTGTTATAAATTTATGCAATCTTAAAGAGCAAGTCAGAAAATCTTTAAAATGCATTTCATTTAGGTCTTAGGGATTGACACTTTTAGACAGTATTTTATTGTAATGCACTGTTGTGTAAAAATTAAAATATGTAACAGGACCCTGACAGCTGAAATTGACTTGAGTTTCCCAGCTCTCTGCTAAAAATCAAAGCTTTGAGGAATGAAAGTGGCAACTTTGTGAAAGTGCTGACTGCTTTTGAAACTCGGTTATTATTACTTTTACAGTTGCTTTTTGAATAGCTACATGGTTTTTAAACTAAGACACTGTGGGCCTGTTGGACACAGACATACCCCTGATAAGGTTTAACTTAAGTATTCTGTGCTCTGATCTCTATTTCCCAACTGTTTCAGGTCCAGGACGTCCCTATAAGGCCATTGATTTCTCTCACCAAGGGCCTGCCTTTGTCACGTGGCACAGGTACCACTTGCTGTGGCTTGAAAGAGAGCTTCAGGTTGGTCACAGCTGTGTGCTCAGTATCTAACAAGGATTTGCATTTAAGGAGTGCATGATAATTGTTTGATACACTTATTTTAGTGATAACAAGTGGAAAAAAACCAAAGCAGTATTCTCAGTGTTTCAGATAGCTTTCCTTTCCCTCTGTATGGAGTGTCTAAAGCATGCTCTCTTGACAAATTACCTGTGCGTGATGACCCAGTGTGGAGACTTTCACTCTCCTGTTGTACAATTGATCTCTAGACATTTGCATCTTTCAAATTCTTTCCACATTCTATGCATTTGATATTATGAGTGAGATTATGGAACATTTTTTAGAATCTGGTTTATTTCACTTAGCCCAATGTCCTCTAGGTTCATCTACATTGTGGCACATTGTGGCACATTGTTGCAAATGGTAGGATTTCTCTGTATTAAAGCAGAGCAATTGCATTTTGCTTATTTATACATGTGCACAAATGCATATGTGAGACATATATTTATGTGAATATATACAAATATATTTTTATATATTGATATTTCTTTGTAACTCTAGTTGGTATTTGTAGTTTTGCTATAAATTTGGCCAGTCTTTGCCTGCATGCCTTTGAGTAGCATCTGACACATACATAAAGTGATGGGATCCCCCCTTTGCTTTTAGAGACTCACTGGCAACGAGTCCTTTGCTTTGCCCTATTGGAACTTTGCAACCGGGAAGGATGAGTGTGACGTGTGCACAGACGAGCTGCTTGGGGCAGCAAGACAAGATGACCCAACCCTCATTAGTCAGAACTCAAGATTCTCCACCTGGGAGATTGTGTGTGACAGGTAATGCAGTGCAACTCTCGAGACCACTTTCCCTTATACTGGGTGATGGACACTGTGTTTGTTTACATTTCTCTTTCTGTGGAACACAGAGTTATGTTTACATGTTTCTGAAGGCAGTTTTCCTATGGGAGGCAGGAATTTAAACATTAAACCTCTGAAATTAAAAAGCAGACATATGGAAATCCTATTTGAGTTGAGTGTACTTGGGCATCATTTTGAGAAGGAACACCATTTCACAACTGGAGCGATTCTAGCACTTGGCCGCCATTTGATGAGCATCAAGCCTGTCCTTGGTGATGCAACGCTGCTGGGAACACAAGGACGAATAAGATCCAGCTGTTCTGCATTTACAGAGATCAATTTGTGGTAAATAAATTACCAAGCAGTCTGAGACGTTCTATAATAGGCGTGTGTATGAAGCCAAGAAGGGAGTCAGGACAAGTCCTCAGGGCGTGGAGCGGATGGTTCTGAGACAGAAACGAGGCACAGACTCCAGCTCCATGTGTGGGAAGGCAAGGAGGGCATGGAGAGATGGCAGATCCTAGGTGTTGGAGCATCATGCACCACTCTAGAGAAACCTCTGGAAGTAAGGTAGTGAATCTGGGTCACAGGTTCCTGAGGAGTTGTCAGGGACACAAGCACAGGCCTTGAATGTAGGAGACTCAACAATACCTTCCAATCCCTGAAGGCCACACGAGAAAATAAGTGACCCAGAGTCCTGAAAGAATTCTCTCTTCAAAGTGTCCTGGGACTTGTTTATTTGTGTAGGTGCAGTTCAGTAATCCCATCTGGTCTTTGGGGGTCTATTCCAGGATTCTCAGGCGCACCCAACACCTCAGATAGCACCAAACCCTATGCACTCTGACTTTCCTACTTATGACAAAAATTAATTTATGAATTAGGCACAGGAAGAGATCAACAACAATAACTAATGCTAAAATGGAACAATTCTAATAGTGTTCTGAAGAACTATGTGAGCATAGTCTCTCTCTCTTTCTTTTCCAAAATATTTCAGTTTCTCAGTGCACTGTTGGAATATTTTAGACCAGAGTTGAGTGTAGGGAACTAACCATGAAAAACAAAATAATGGATAAGGGGAAACACTTGTGTCTCAGAAAAGGATTTCTCAAGAGGTTTCTCTGCCTTCCTTCATTTATAATTTCTCTCCAAATTCCCATGTTTTAAGTTGTACTCTGCTTCCCTACCCTACATCATTCAGCAGCATCAGAACCTACTGGCCAGCACTGGTTCTAGGCACATAGTTGTTCTGAGGGGCCTACCCTGGGTGGATGTGTGTGGTGAGGGGCCTGCCCTGGGTGGATGTGTGTGGTGAGGGGCCTGCCCTGGGGTGAATGTGTGTGGTGAGGGGCCTGCCCTGGGTGGATGTGTGTGGTGAGGGGCCTGCCCTGGGGTGGATGTGTGTGGTGAGGGGCCTGCCCTGGGTGGATGTGTGTGGTGAGGGGCCTGCCCTGGGGTGGATGTGTGTTCTGGGGCATCTGAGCCTGCCACAGGAACATCTTCTGTGTTCTGCATATATCCTCAAGCCTGCAGTCAGGCCTCAGCTAGAAGGATGTTCTAGATACCCTTGCTCAACTCCACTCAGTTCCACAGAGCACCATTGCCTTTGTTTCTTCATAAGTGATGTGAGAAGTTTGTGTGTTTGCGTACGTAAGTCTAAAGAATACTGAGTTCAAAGTGTGTTTTTAAAAAATATTTGGAACACCTTCTAGCCTCCATAGGTGAAGATGAATACATTACTATTCATTCTTGGGAACCTAAACATATCTGACTCCGGGACTCTTATTTCACAGACCATCTCACTGGAACCCTCTTTGGGAAATGATGCCTGGGAGGTCTTTGTTGCGGAGGTGGGGGTCCTGGCATCCTCTGTCTTTGCATGTTCTCATCTTTTTCTCCTCACCACTCTCTCCCCACACTCTCTGTAACCCATGCACCAATGTCCGTAAGACCTTCCTCCACCCAGGCATTGGTATTCAGAGATTCCAGGCTGCCGGCCTCGTACCATGTGGACCCTCCCTCTCAACCTCGCATTTACCACCTAATTATTGATTCCCAACTGTCTTCACACAGTTCCTAATATGGTTTTTATTTTTGCACTTTTAATAATTATTATCTCACAGCCCAGAGAGAAGGCTTAGTGGTTAGGAGTGCTTGAGGAGAAACAGACTAGAGCTGCATCCCAGCACACACTGGATCCGCCAGGCATCCCAGGCAGGTCTGTAAGGCCAGCTCCAGGCGGAGGAGCAGAAGAGGCTTGCTGGTGCTTGCTGGCTTCTAGCTAAGGAAACGTGACCCTCAGGTTTTTGTACCCCCACACACATGTGCACATACATTTAGGTAAATAAGCATAGGAACTAATATTGTTTTTATTATACAAATTATGGGGCATAATATTGATAACTGTGTGTGCATGCATGTGCTCAGTGTGGGGCAATCGGATCGAAGTATTTAAGACTTTCATAGTATTTTATTACTGCATTTTATTTGTATAATGACAGCTGTTTCTTTGGCTTCCTGTGTGTCTCCAGTTGTCCTAAATGCTCTTCCCAGGTCTACACAGATATCCCTCCCAAACTGGCTGTGTAACAGAAACATTAGCTCATCCCTTTAATTCTTTCAATTACAATTACAGCTGTCACTGCCTTGCTTGTAAACCTGTCATTGTCCTTTGAATGGAACGATAATTACTATTACATTTACTCCTGTATTCTTGTTTGGGCAACCATGGTTTTGAAATGTCTCTCTGTCCATGATTATTTTTAAGGGTGACGTTTTTTACACCTAGTTTGGACCTTGTAAAGTAACTAATGACCATGACCCTCATGGATTTGCTTGGATCAAATTCATGATACCCTCCACAAAGTTAAGACATATCGTTTTTCATCTTACAAATCTTAGCTTGGATGACTACAACCGCCGGGTGACCCTGTGTAATGGAACCTATGAAGGTTTGCTGAGAAGAAACAAAGTAGGCAGAAATAATGAGAAATTGCCAACCTTAAAAAATGTGCAAGATTGCTTGTCTCTCCAGAAGTTTGACAGCCCTCCCTTCTTCCAGAATTCCACCTTCAGCTTCAGGTAGGCAATGGTCTCTTCTACTACACCCAACCATAAACTTGTTTTCATTGCTACTTTATAACTTTAATTTTGCTACCATTATGAACTTTAAGGTAAATAATGTTTGGAGATAGAAGTGTTCCAAAAGAGTGATGCCCCACAGGTTAAGAACCACAGCATTAGTGGGACCAAAAGAATCCAGGTATTGGCAGACACCTCCAAATCTAAATATTCTGGAAAGGCTTAAAAACACAGGATGATGCTGAGAAACATACTCTTCCCAATACTGTAGCTTGGTTAGCTTCTAAATGTTCAGTGCCATCCTAATTTCTGATTCCTGTGTACATAGGCATTACCTTGGGAGGTACAGCACCTCATTAACTATCAAGCTTTAAGTGTTCAAACTCTTAATATTCTTTTCTTACTTTCTTAAATCTGACATTAAAAGCTCATCGGTCACTATTACTATTGGGGTCTGACTCTCAGGGGAGCTTTTTTGGATTTATCACCCAGCATAATAATCTAATATTTGAAACTTGAAGATCAGCCATCAGTTTCCTCTCACCACAGAAGAGTGGTGACTAATATGTATGTAAATAAGGTTCTAACAAAGATGCAGGAGGTGTCCAAGGAAGAGAAGGTGACCTTCTCCAAAACTAGATTCATTCTCTTTCTCTATAAGCCCCCGACTCCCCACATATAAATTGCGTAACTTATACCGGGTTAGGGTATAAGAGTATAGGGTAGGCAGAAGTTAATTTCAGGAATTTTGCTGAATGTATCAGGGCTTGAACCTGGTGCTGGAAGGGGGCATGGTCCTTAGAGTGATGTTAAAAGTAAGCAAAGGGCTGAGCATGATGGTGCATGCCTTTAATTGCAGCACTTGGGAGGTAGAGGCAGTGCAGGTCTCTATGAGTCTGAGGCCAACTTGGTCTGCATAGTGATTTGCAGGCCAGCCAATGAGATTCTGTTTCAAAGAATCAAAGGTAAAGGTAAAGGTAAACACTTTAAGACTGTTCTAAAAAGAAGTATGCATTCATTTTTCCTTGTGGTAAAAATGCTATTAAGCCAGACTGCATTCTCCCTAGGTTTGAGCTGAGAGTGGTCTTAAAATGTGATTCTTGGATCATAATTACTGGCATCGTTTGCCAGGCGGTTAGGAACATACATAGTTAGGATCCAGCCTGTCCTTACCGGGTAGGAAACTCTAATAAAAGGTCATGAACATTTTCTTCTGTGCTTCAAGGTAATCTTCCTTCTGACTATCACTGGGGCAGGGTGTAGATGTTTAGAATTTCTTGGAACTAGAGAAGGAAACAAGAGAAGAATAAGGAAATGCTGAGGTGTGTTTGGAAGGGCAAGTGTCTTCCAGCTAAGCAGATAATCTATTTCACTGAGAACTGTGAATGTAAGAATCCGTGTTGATTCAAAATTCATTTACCGAACACAGGTCATGTATGGAGGAGAGAGAAAAAGCCTTGGCAATAACATTATGAAGGAAACATAGTCCTCATTATAGAAGATAAGAATAAAGATAAATAGTTACTCTGTGCACAAAAGAGAACAATGTAACCCAGCAGGTGCAAAGGCACAGTTGATTGGGTTCCTTCCCCTTGCAGAAGACTATAACAAAAGGTGGTCATGGAAGAATCCTTAGTCAATTAGTGACAGAGCCTCTGCGATGACGGGTAGTGTTGAGACTTTTGACGATCTTCACTGACGTCACCCACACACTGTTTTTTTCCTCAGGAATGCGCTGGAAGGGTTTGATAACGCAGACGGAACACTGAACTCTCGGGTCATGAGCCTTCATAACTTGGCCCACGCCTTCCTGAACGGAACAAATGCTTTGCCGCACTCAGCCGCCAACGACCCTGTTTTTGTGGTATGTTCAGAACTGACGAAGCTGTTTCTATGTATTATATTGGATTCATTGGCTTTGCAGTGAAGGTTTGGTGATGTTTCATTCTCTGTAGACAACACTCTCTCTGCCTGTGTACATCGATTTTAATCCTCATGGGCTAGGTAGCATTTGAAGCCCCTACTCAGAAACCAATCCTTTAGGAATGGTTGGATTTAGATAGACTTTTAACCAGGAGTTTACTGCCCAGAGGGAGATTACAAGTTAGCAGAATTCTGTCAATGATCTAACAAACTGTATATCATAAATTAGCGCAACTGTAAATGGTGTTCCCTGGTGAATGAGTGATGTTGAAGAGTGTGCACTATACACAGACTACACTCGTTTGTAGTGTTTGTCGCCTGTTAGGAAACAAAGACTTGGGTAGCCAGACAGAAAGAGGGAAGGGGATGCTGGCTGGATGAGAAGTACAAATGTTCTCAGCCACAGTAGTGATGTGAAACCCAGGACAGGATACAGGACAGGAGACAGCCGTGAGGGACAGGGCAGGAGACACAACCATGAGAGACAGGGCAGGAGACACAGCCATGAGAGACAGGGCAGGAGACAGCCACGAGGAAGACAACAGGAGACAGCCATGAGGGACAGGACACCAGACAGCCATGAGGGACAGGACAGGAGACACAGCCATGAGGGAGACAACAGGAGACAGTCATAAGAGACAGGGCAGGAGACAGCCATGAGGGACAGGGCAGGAGACAGCCATGAGGGACAGGACAGGAGACACAGCCATGAGGGACAGGACAGGAGACAGTCATGAGAGTCAGGACAGGAAACAACCATGAAAGATAGGACAGGAGATAGCCATGAGAGACAGGGCAGGAGACAGCCATGAGAGACAGGGCAGGAGACAGCCATGAGAGACAGGGCAGGAGACAGCCATGAGGGACAGGACAGGAGACACAGCCATGAGGGACAGGACACCAGACAGCCATGAGAGACAGGGCAGAAGACACAGCCATAAAAGACAGGGCAGGAGACAACCATGAGGAAGACAACAGGAGACAGCCATGAGGGACAGGACACCAGACAGCCATGAGAGACAGGGCAGAAGACAGCCATGAGGGAGACAACAGGAGACACAGCCATGAGAGACAGAGCAAGAGACAGCCATGAGAGTCAGGACAGGAGACAGCCATGAGGGACAGGACAGGAGACACAGCCATGAGGGACAGAACAGGAGACAGTCATGAGAGTCAGGACATGAGACAGCCATGAGAGACAGGGCAGGAGACAGTCATGAGAGTCAGGACAGGAGACAACCATGAGGGACAGGACAGGAGACAGCCATGAGAGACAGGGCAGAAGACACAGCCATGAGGGACAGGGCAGGAGACACAGCCATGAGGAAGACAACAGGAGACAGCCATGAGGGACAGGACACCAGACAGCCATGAGAGACAGGGCAGAAGACAGCCATGAGGGAGACAACAGGAGACACAGCCATGAGAGACAGGGCAGGAGACAGCCATTGAGAGTCAGGACAGGAGACAGCCATGAGAGACAGGACACCAGACAGCCACGAGGGAGACAACAGGAGACAGCCAAGAGAGACAGGACACCAGACAGCCATGAGAGACAGGACAGGAAACACATCCATGAGGGAGACAACAGGAGACAGCCATAAGAGACAGGGCAGGAGACAGCCATGAGGGACAGGGCAGGAGACAGCCATGAGGGACAGGGCAGAAGACACAGCCATGAGAGACAGGACGGGAGACAGCCATGAGAGAGACTTGGTCCTATTCACTCAGGATCCCAATGGCTCTTTCACACCACAAGTGCAATGAATTTCTTTGAGAAATCTGATTTCAGTATTACTTCAAAACAAGGAAATCTTGACCATACTTGTCAATGGGGTTATCTATCTAAAATCCCAAGCTACACTAGTTCTTTTTTTTTTTTTTTTTTTCTGGTTTAATTTTCTGTTCATCTACAGACAGTAAATAAAACATGGTTAATTAATTCATACATATTATTAACATTGGCATGTTACTGTACTTGAATGAAGAACATGAATATATATAACTGAAAAATTATCATTACGAACTTAAGGTGTCTCAGTGAGACTTGAAATTATTGTAGACAACAGGTAAATAGTAAATATCAATTAAATCTAAGTAATAAGATCTGTTCAATTTTATCAGATTTGGATATAATGACATGAAGATATTGAGTAGTGGCCATTACCATTTCAAATATATTTACTAATCTATGCTTCTTGTTGGAAGCATTGTCAGTTCAAGCAGCTTAACATATATTAAACCTTGAAAATCAGATTCACATTTGGAGTAAAAGAGAAATCTTAAATTGTGGCTACACTAGTTCTTAAAGATGTTTGCCAAGGAGTTTTCTCGAGACAACTCAAACGGGGATGGTGCCATCTGGGGCCACAGTATTCAGCTGCCCATCACAATGCCTGTCACCCAGAGATGGCCCTCTGGGAACAGCTATCAAGCAGACACCTTTTCTGAGGCTTAGTTACTCATGGCCAACCATGGTCTGGAAGAAGAGGAAAGGTCAATATGATACAAGATATTTTGATAGTTCACATTCACATCAATTTTACTATAGTATGCTGTTATTATTATAGTATGTTGTTATTATATTATTTTATTAGTTTGTTAGTTATTCCTGGTTGGTAAGTTAAACTTCGTCATAATGATGCATGTAGAGGAAACTCAGCGTACATGGAGTTTGCTGTCAACTGAGGTTCAGGCACCCAATAAAGGCTTGGAGCACCTGGCGTCTGTTTCCTCTCCCACAGCTGAACACACTGAGTTATGATAACTCCTCACAGGGAGAAGAATGAGGAGGCTGGAGAAGCCCTGGCCAATGGACATTAGAAAAGACATTAGGCTTTGGGTGGGTGCCTGATATCTTGTGGAGAGAGAAGCAGGGGAGTTTCACCCCAGGTCAATCTTGTCAGGAAGAAAGGGTGATTCTATCATTGGCTACTAAAAGCACTTGTCCATAGGAAGGCAGACTAGATAGATATTGTTTACTGGTATATCAGCATTTGTAGCTGACAGCAAAGGACACTGGGTATTTTGCCTGTGCTCAGACATGCCTATAGGGTTATATTGGTTTGATCCTGATCCATCACAGTCACAGAGGGCCCTGTCTGTTGCTGATGTTTTATGGAGCAGTTTCTGTCTGAGAGAGTGCAACTAGGCCTAGTTGATAGTACCCGGCCAGCTCCTGGGTGTTGAGGTTGCTTTTCTTTCTGAAGAACAGCTCATTAAAGTTGGCTGAGAAGATTTATAGAACGGCAATACCGGCTTTCAACTGTTGACCTCCAGCAAGGTGTCTGCTTTGGAGGCCCTCAATCACATTGCTTATTTGCTGGCTCTCTGCAGAGCTGCATGCCTTTGGTAGATGATTTAGGATCCTTCATAAAAAGAAATGTCTCCCTTTGTCCTTTAAATTTTTGATAGTACTTTGCATTTAGATTCTTCCAGAATTTTCCTTTCCTTTGTTGAACTTTATTAATGTATCTTAGCTTGCTCAGATTTTTGTAATAACACACTACTGACTTGTTAGTGTGTACAACAACCACTGTTCTGGGCAGGGGGTCAGCAGTGTACGATCAACACATTTAGCATTGGATGAAGTTTCCTGTATTAGCTTTTCTTATCACTGTGACCAATGCGCATGACAAGAAGCAACAGCAAGGGAGAAATGCTCATTTTGGCTTACAGTATAAGGGGATACAGGTGATTGTGGTGAAGTCACGGCAGGAGGAGGAGGCTCTGGTCTCATTGCATCCACAGGCAGGAAATCGAGTAAACAGGAAGTGGGATCTGGCTATAAAACCTCAAAGCCCTCCCACAGTGAGTCACTTCCTCCAGCAAGGCTCCACCCATAAATGTTCCATCATACCTTCCTGAACAGTGTCACGAGGCGTGAACTAGTTATTCAAACACAGCTGTCTATAGGGGTTGTTTCACATTCAATCTCCAGCAGCTCTCTTCCTGGGCCTCTTCGCTGTGAGACTGAGTGATGGGAAGAGGAGAGGAGTAAACTCTTTTATGCTGTTTCCTTGAAGGACGCTAATCCTAGCACATCAGGGCCCCGCCCCCAAGACCTCAGCAAACATTGGCAGTCTCCTTTCAGGTCGCATCTCTGAATGTAGGCACATCAAGTGAGCATGGGCGTCAACACGTGAATATGAATGAGCTTCTTAACTCACAGCTTCATCCGTTTCTACAAGTTTGCCTTTGTGGGCTCCTGGGAGGCTGTGTGACACCATAAGAAGGCATACAAGTCTAAGTCAAGTTGGGGCTAAGCAAGGTGACTTGACCTAGACTTGAGTCTCCTTCAAAAGAGGAGATGAATGATCATTCCTTCTAGAAATTGCTTCTCCTCTCAGGTCTGCGTAGCTGTAATACCTGATGGGATTGTCAGCCGTGTGGACGGTTCGTCCCTGCCTCTGACCAGGTGGGACTCATCTGTGAGGTGTCAGCAGCCATTCATGCCATCTGCCTCATGCTGGCATTGCCTGAGGTCTCTAACTCCACATTTCAGATCATCTCCTTGGCTACCACCTCAGTGCATGTCTAGATTTCTGATACCTATCTGCCTTCCCTGAGACTATATGTCGCTAAAAAGGTCTTGTTAAAGAGCACAGCACAGCTCGTACATTTGCATACACAATCCCTACTCGTAAATTTTATAGCCCCTCTTCTCAGTACTTCCAGTTACTCTCAGTAGAACCCTGAGGTTCTCTAACAAGATTGAGGATGAGGACACAAACCTTCCTCTGCTCCTAAAGGAAATAATAGCAGTGGTACCAAACAGGGTTTTTTTGTTGTTGTTGTTTGTTTGTTTGTTTTGTTTTGTTTTTGTAGGACTGATGTCCTTTTGAGGAAGCCCATGTATTCTATTAAAGCCTTCAGCTCACGTTTTTCTGTAAATGACCAGACAGCAGAATTCTGGGGGTTTTGGGCCTGAGATCCTCGGCTGCAGCTACTCTATGACTCGGTTCCCCCTCTCTCCTTTCTACTTCCTCTGCTGCTCTCTCTCCACCCCTGCCTCCTTCCCTTGCTTTATTTTCTAATCAGAACTGGGAACTGAATCTGAGTTCTAGTGCACGCTCAACAAACATTGGGCTGTATCCCCAGTCCTTACTGAAGCACTGAGGGCAACCATAAATAGTATACACATGATTGAATGTGGTATCCCAATAAAATGCTACACAGAGAGACAGGCAGTAGGTCCACGTGTACATCTTGCACTTGTCTTATTTAACATAGCACTATGGTCTCATAGGTTTTCTTTTCTTTTCTTTCTTTCTTTTTTTTTTTTTTACTTTGCTGGCTCATAACCTAAGAGACCAGCATTCTTTGTTGGCAGTATAGGACACTCTCTCCATCTTCAAGATCTCTCCTTCTGCCTTTCTTATTTTCTGTTTTGCAGTGGGGTCTTACTATGTCACCCACGCTGGCCTTGAACTCATAACCCTTTTATCTTAGCTTCTGGAATATCACTGTGGTCATATGCTTTTCCTGTCCTAGGTGAGAACCCACACGGTAAGTTTGTTAATAAAAACAAAGCAAAACACTGCAGCTCACATGTAGTTCAAGGATACTAGGTATTTAGTTGTCTTGGTCTTCATTACTTTTACTATCTTCCATATTGAAAATTTATGTATATAAAACAAGAACAAGAGCAAGAGCAAAACAGAAAGCCAGAGCCTTTCCTCAACGGAGGGGGGAACTGTATTTTGTCACTATTTTCAAAACACACACTTACTTAAGGCTGTTTATAAAGAGGTTTATGTTGAAGCTGAATCAGCTTTAAATGATTTTGCGTCCTGAAATTTAGGGTAAACTATTTTAGTTGACAGAGTTATAGCTTCAGGAATTTCAGATTTGTGAGGCAATTTATGCAACCATGCTGTGTACTGCTTTTATTAAAAATTATTTTGTAAAATCTCTACAAGCAAGAGAACTTCAAAGTTGTGTAGGACTGTAATAGGAAGGAACAGAACGTTAAGAAGAAGGGAAAAAAACCTCTGAAGCAATGTCTGAAATTTTAATAATTCTTATGAGTTACAGCAAATCCACACATTTATCACGGAAAACGAGGTTAGGTCACTGGGAAGCTAAATATTGCTCTCTTCTATATTAAATTTAGATATAGGCCAGAAAATGTGAAAAATGAGGAAACCAATACACTGTAAAATTCAACAGCTAACTGCTGAGAACCAAGCTGTGCTGGAAATGTGACATTCTACCGAGAGCCTCAGGACACTTATACCGGAAGCATCTTAGAAATGGGCTGGGCAGTTTTTCTCTGCGCCCAGCTTATCCCACCCCACGCATGTGTTTGTCTCTCTGCACCCAGAGTTCCCACCCCACGCGCGCGTTTGTCTCTCTGAGCCCAGCTTATACAACCCCATGCGTGTGTTTGTCTCTCTGCGCCCAGAGTTCCCACCCCATGTGCGTGTTTGTCTCTTTGCACCCAGAGTTCCCACCCCGCGCGCGTTCGTCTCTCTGTGCCCAGCTTATCCAACCGCACGCGTGTGTTTGTCTCTCCACACCCAGTTTATCTCACCCCACGTGGATGTTTCTCTTTGTGCCCAGCGAATCCCATCCCATGGTTGTGTTTGCCTCTCTGTGCCCAGTTTATCTCACCCACACGTGTGTTGCATACTCACCGGTGTTATTCTTAAGAACTGAACAGAAGCTACACGCCTGTAATCTCAACTCCCCCCTTTAGATCTCAGCCCTGTGGTGGAGTTTGGGAGCACACAGTAGGCCCACTTCTCAATTTTGAGGACCTACTCCGTTGTTTTCCACCATTACTTTTCTAAACCAGCAGCCGAAGTGTTCACCTTTCTCCACAGCCTCACCAGCCCACTTACGTTCATCTTGGTACTAGTCCTCTGGCCGAGAGGTGGCATCTCTTTGTGTTTCAGAGTTATCCTTTCACAAGGTACATGGGATGGGTTCTATGCACTTTGAGATGGTTGGGAAATCTGAGAGTTGACTAGACAATGATAGGTAGCTCGTGCGTATGTTTTCCATCAAATGTACTATAACTCTAAATGGACTAAGCCTCCAAAGCCAGTCTTACTACCATCCTCCCTCCCTTCCTCCTTCCCTCCCCACCCCCTTTTTGTCACCTGACTTAAATTAGAATTATCTGAGAGGAAGGAACCTCAACTTAAAAAAAAAGAAAAAGTCTTCTCAAGGTAGACCTGTGGACTAGCCTGTGGGGCATTTTCTCCATTAATGGTTGACGTTGGAGGGTTCAGCTCTGGGCAGATAGTCCTGGGGAGTATAGAAAGACAACCTGAACAAGCCAGGAGAAGCAAGCAGCACTCCTCCATGGTCTCTACCTTAGTTGCTGCCTTGAGTTCCCGAGATCTTTTCATTATGCACTACAACTGTGAGCTGAAACAATGTTTCTCAAGTTGTTTTTAGTCACAGTCCTTCCTTTCTGCAGCAATAGAGACCTAGCTAAGTGTGCTTGTGAATGTGGGTGTGTGCGTACGAGTGTGCATGTGTACTCCAGAGATTAATATAAAGTGTCTCAACTGCTCTCCATTTACCCACTGAGCCATCTCTCCAGCCTGAGAAAAGCTTAAAATGCCTCATTTAAATTGAAAATTTTAATTTGTGTATGTATGCACCTGCTTGATCATATTTGCACCATGTGCTTGCAGTGTCCACAGAGACCACAAGAGGGCGTTGGGAAGCTGGAGTTACAGCCTGAGAATACTGAATGCTAGGAACTGAACCCAGGTCTTCTGAGAGAGTAACAAGCACTCTTAACCACTGAGTCACCTCTTTAGCCCCCTTTCAAGATTTATACTTTCTTAAGTTGTATATAGTAACAATTGTAATATAGTTGTGACATATATTATTTTTCTACTTATTTCACTTAATTATAGAGTTGTTACATAGTTTCTTAATATTTCAATTTCGTTTGTTGCTGGGGATTGAAGCCAGGGCTTCATGTATGCTAATCACATGTCTGCCATTTGACGGCACCTCCAATCCTCCCTAAAATTTTGAATCTTAAAATTAATAATGTACATACACAATGAAAAATGTCTAAACGAAGCCTTGTTGCTGTCTTTCAGCCACTTGTTACCATTTTTCTCTAGGTATACTTTGTTACCATAGAAGCAAATAGTTATACACTCGGCTAATTGAAAATATACTATAGACCCCTTTCTTCCCCCCTTCCTGGCACCCCCTTCCCTTCTCGTCCCTTCTCTCCCTCTTCCCCTCCCCCTCTCCATCCCTTTTCTGTTCCCTTCCATGCCAGCATACATCTGTTAAGAAAGGCGAATCTCTTTCCCTTTTTTCTGGTTGGTTGGTGATCTGTTGATTTTGATTTATCATCAAAAATCTAACCAGTCTTGCACAGATGGGCACTGCCTCAGTCCACTGTATATGACAATGGCAGAAATCCTGAGGCTAGGTAAATCATGCAAAACAGATTGCTATAGCTCATGTGTGAGAGGTCTGAGGATGTGTTACTGTGATCTAGACTTGAAGACCTCGTGTAGTGTCAACTCATAGTAAAGACAGACAACAAGAAAGCATTTCTCAACAGAGGAAGCAAAGAGCCGAGGAGCCCAAATGTACTTCAGTAACAGCCTACTATAGGAGTTAGACTTTGATCCTGTTAGGCAACTCAGCCACTTGCTGACTACTAGAAAGAGAGTGGCAGCCACTCAGGACATAGGTCCCTCATGACTTATTCACTTAAAGTTCCCACTACCTCTCAACACCTTTACATTGGGGATGAAAGTGAAACATGAATTTTGATAGGGACAAATCACACTGACGTCACAGCAGGCATTTAGCAGTTCCTAGTCTTTTTATTTACCAATAATATTAAGATAAGTGATAGAGCAGGTGAGGTGAGAAGACGGGATAGAGACCTTGGACAGGATGGCCGATAAAACATTGGATGTTTGATAAAAATCCCAAGTTGTTCCGGAAGGCTGAAGGACAGTCCCTCCTAACTCCTGCATGGCACAGTCACAGTCATTGCTAGCCCCTCCTTTTGACTTTATGCTCTTTCTTTGTCCCTATGCTGTCTTGCTTTTTCCTCTTTGCTAATTTGGTAGGAGAAGAAGTTTTAATTTGAAGTTCTCTTATAAATGAAGCTCAGCATTTTTTCTATGCATTTAAAAATCTTGCTAACATTTGCTTTCATATGACCCATATGTTCATTTCATCGTGACTTCTGTATAATTTTTAAAAAATCACAAATATCCAAACAAAACAAAACAAACCAGAATTAGTGAGACTGATTTATTTTCTAAGTGACCAACAAATCACAACGTCCTCTGTTTTTGATGTTTTTCAATGAAAAACTAATAACACGTTCAGGTAAATTTTAAATGTTCATCTTATTAACTTATATTTAGTTTAATGAGAATCCGGTGTGCTCATTGACACCACATCCAGTCTGGCCCAGTCACATGTGCAGTGACTTTTTCTTAGGGTCAGGCATAGGTAAGTAGACTGTGTGCTTACTAAGTGTGGGTCCTGGGCTCCGCCCTCCAAACCTCATTTTCCATTTTATTTTCTGTTATTAAGAAGCTGTTTATTATTAATCATTTATTTAGTGACAGTTCCTATTCTACAGGTGTGGACACAAATGTAACATTTTAACCTCACAAAGCACTCTATGCTAAACTATACTCCTCATTTGAAATGTGGAGAACTGTCTTAGTTAGGGTTCTCTAGAGTCACAGAACTTATGGCATGTCTCTATATAGTAAGGGAATTTGTTATGGTGACTTACATTCTGTAGTCCAACTCCCCAACAGTGGTCAGCTGTGAATGAGAAGTCCAAGGATCTAGTAGTTGCTCAGTCCCAAAAGGCTAGTAGATTCAACAGATGTCCTGGCAAGCAAATGCAAGGAGGTAAAGAAGAGCAAATCTTCCTTCTTCCAATGTCCTTATGTAGGTCTCCAGCAGAAGGCTAAGATTAAAGGTGTGTACCACCAAGCCGGGGGGCAGTGGTGGCGCCTGCCTTTAATCCCAGCACTTGGGAGGCAGAGGCAGGTGGATTTCTGAGTTCGAGGCCAGCCTGGTCTACAGAGTGAGTCCCAGGACAGCCAGGGCTACACAGAGAAACTCTGTCTCAAAAAACCAAAAAAAAAAAAAAAAAAAGGTGTGTACCACCACGCCTGGATCTGAGACTTGTTTTGTCCCAGGCTGACCTTGAACTCAGAGATCTCCTTGCCTTAGTCTACTGGGATTCATAGCCACTATGCCACAAGATCTCCATGCCAAGATCCAGGTCAGAAACTTGTATCTCCCAGCCTTAAGGTCTGGATCACAGGTGAGCCTTCCAATTCTGGATTGTACTTCATTCCAGATATAGTCACATTGACAACCAGGAATAGCTATTACAAAAACATAAGATTTGGAGACACTGAGGTGTGTGTCCATCAGCTAGAAAGGTTTCCCACAGATTTCCTCCATCTTGTTCTAAAGATTTTGCTTTTGTCAGTTGAGACAGTTCTTAACTCGATTCATCACAATGGCTTTCATTATAGCCAAGCCAGTTTAGTGCTGTTAGGGCATGCTAAGCAGAATTAATACTAATTGGTGAAGGGCATGTCTGAATAATTTTCATGTCTTTTGAAAAGATGAGGCTATTGGTTTTACTGTATTTATGCTTCATACATGCGGTGTTGACTTTTTAAATATCCAGTTTAATGTAGCAGGCACACAATCGCTACCTCTTGAGTAGCATCATGTCTGAGTAAGATCTGGAAGAGCTGAAGAAGCAGCGCAGATGGGTGACTGCCACAGGCAAAGGTCTCTGTGAGTTCCGTCTGGTCTGGGAAGGTTACTTTGGCAGACATTAAATGTCTTTTCAACACTAGGCTTTATAAGTACACACACTTTTGAGAACTAAGTCAGTACCAAGGACTGAATTAAATGTACCTACTTATTAGTCAGATAAAATATGACTTTAGCCCCAAGCCATAGTTTATGTGCACATCTAGATGGTCTAGCATCAGCTTCAGTTTCCGTCCCCTCGGGCTTTGCTGATTCCACAACAAAAAATAGCCTGAAGGTAGCTCTGAGCAGACTGGACCCTCACACTACCACAGAGCTCCCTTTTCAGCCATTACAGAGGATGCTTGCTGAGCTGGCCACACCTCTTAGGAAGTTGATGCGTTAATAGCAGAACCCTGTTTCACCTAATCTTTGTGTTTGCTCAAAAATTTCAAATCCATAAACATTTTTCCTCTCAAGGAATTAGCTACTGAGCTGCCAGGGTTCAGTTTCCTATACGTGTCATTTGTACTCTATACAATATATTCATAGGTATATATGCATAAATATTTGCATGCATATGTTTCATATTGTCTTAGTTAGGGTTTCATTGCTGTAAAGAGACACCGTGACCAAGGCAACTCTTATAAAGGACAACATTTAATCGGGGCTGGCTTACAGATTCAGAGGTTCAGTCCATTGTCATCACGGTGGGAAGCATGGCAGGGTTCAGGTAGATGTGGTACTGGAGAAGAAGCTAAGAGTTCTATATCTTGGTTAGAAGCAGCCAGGAGACTGACATCGCAAGGCAAACATGAGGAGGCTCTCTTCCACACTGGGAGGAGCCTGAGCAAAGGAGCCACAAAGCCCATGCCCACAGTGACACACTCCTCCAACAAGGCCACACCTACTAATAATGTCATTCCCCGGGCCAAGCATATTTGAACCACCACACACATATAGTACCATTATATCCATGTAATTTAATGGTGATTTATTTTATTTTTTTTACATGCATGTGTGAGTACTTGCATGTATATCTGCACACCATATGCATTTTGGTGTTTTTTTGGGTCAACAGAATGGGTCAGAGTCCATGGAGCTGCAGGTACTTGTGGAGCACCATGTAAATGCTGGGTAGTAAACCATGGTTCTCTGTGAGAGCAACACATGCTCTTAACCACTGAGCAGTCTCTCTGGTCTGTCTGCCTCATCACTATACAAAGTTAACCAGGAGAGTGGTTTTTTTTTTCTGATAAAACTTCTCCAGAATGACAGAGAAATATGCCTCCTGCCCTCTGTGTGTGTGTATGTGTGTGTGTGTGTGTGTGTGTGTGTGTGTGTGTGTGTGTGTGTTCATGCAGGTATGTGTGAGGGCCACAGGTTGACATTGGATGCCTTCCTTAGTCACTCTATGCCTTAAAAACTTATTTATCTTTGTGTTTGTGTGTGCATGCACAAACTTGTGTCCTGTACTGCACAATAGTCTGATGACAACTTTCTGGCTTCAGATCTCTCCTTCCACAGTGTGGGTGACAGGGTTTGAACTCACCCACCAAGTCGTCTTAGCACCCTTTAATGCCCAAATGCTCTTTCTCCTACAATTGCACACTGGTCCATTAGGATGCTGTAATGAACATACAGGAGACCAGGCTCACCAGCCAACATTTATTTCTCATAGCTCTGAAAAGTAGGAAGTTCAAGGTGAAAGCCGCAGAGCGTGGTGAGGTGCTGCTTTGAGGTTCATAGAAAGCTGTGTTGTTGTTGCTTTGTCTTCACATGGCTGAAAGTGAGAAAACGTTCTCTGGGGTCTCTCTATAAGGGAACTGATCCTATCCATAAGTACTCCATCCTTATGGCCTGCTGTCTTGCAGAAAGCTATAGCTTCCAACCGCCACAGTCAGGCTTAGGTATTCGGCCCAGAAGCTAGCAGAGGACACTGTATTCAGTCTGTACAAAGTTGTTTCTTGTCCCCCATTGAAATGTGTTCCTATGGCCCAGCTCAGCCACACAGGTTGAAGTCTGGATGCCCCTGAACCATTTCATGCACATCCTATATGGCTTTTTTCAGGAAATGTGAAAACAATACCCTTACTATACATTGCTTCAGAGCCTTGGTAGAAAAAAGGCAAGAATTAAAAAAAAAATCCTCCATGAAAGAACAAGCTGATGAAATATGGTTTTGTTTTTGATACAGGGTCTTACTATATATTGTGTAGCTCTGACTAGCCTGGACCTCGATATATAGAACAGGGTGGCCCAGAACTTGCAGAGATCTGCCTTCCTCTATTTCCCCAGGACAGGGATTAAAGGCATGCACCATCACCACCTTAAATATGTTTGAAAAGGGACTTTTATTTTTAGACCTTTTGCCTTAAGTTTTAAATTAGAGTGCAGTGCCTGTATGTCCGTGTCCATGTATGCCTTGTGACTTTTAAACAGTCACATTTATCCTTACCTCTGAATTCCAAATCTAGACCCTACAACAGTAGCATGTCACCATCATACGAGCCTCTCTGATTATAAGGAATGTCTTCTGGATGGTCGGGTTGTGAAGGCCACAGTGTGCTGGTCTTTGATAACTTATGTATCTTTTGCAGCTGGACTCAGCTGTTTGTGGTTTCTTTTCTCCAGGTGCAGAAGTCTTATCAATTCTCCTGTACAGCAAGAATCTGAATTTATAGCCAACTCAGTTCACGTCCTTTGGCAGTAGCTTTATCCTTATCTGCATTCCTGTGTGGTATTCTCTTGCCTGTGAGAACAATGTCGGCTGATTGATTGCTTTCTCCTGCAAGGATTACATTAAAATGATTTTTAGCCGTGTGCTCCCATTTTCTTCAACAGCCCAAGACCCGGTATTTCCCTCGCTGATTCTTGTACCTATCCTTATTTTGCTAGGATAAAGCAGAATGGAGCTGTGCAAGACTTTGTCCTGTTGTTCCCAAGTGCTAAATTTAATACCAAACTACATTTACATCTCTGGGTAGTGGATAAAAGTCCATTTACAATATACCTTTACTTGACTTTTGCTCCTCACATCTGACCCTGAAATAGCAGTTGGCCATTACAGCAATAATGCCCGAGTTAAATTTCAACTTCTGTCTAACAAAGATACAATTAGTGTCCCAGAAACAACACAAGGTTTCTTGTTGAGGCGCAGCATCCATTGCTTCAGTACAAACCGTCATTGTATGTGCTACATTGTTGCATGCACTGCATTGTTACTACTTGCAGTCTATTTATTGTAGTCTGCATGTTTTCAGAATTCACAGCTCTTCCTCATTTACTTTGCTCTGTAAATTGGGTCCTCTGTATGTTGCTCCTACTAGAGCATTTATTGCATGTTTTATGGCCTTTATGAGACCCATTGTCTCTCATTATTTTCCTCCTTTCTTTTATCTCTGCTGATTATAAATTGCTTTAGACTTTTGTCTGCTTTTTTAATTATATGCTTTGCACTGGAAGGATTCACTGTGTTTCTCCCAGCTGTTAGCCTCTTGCTGCACTGACCCTGCATCTTCCTGGTGTCCTGAGATTCTCTAGTCTTCTTCCTAATCACACTTTTATTTCTGACATGGGCTCAGAGACCATGAAAGTTCACAATTGGCTTAGAAACTCCTGAGTCGAACTCTACTCTTTCCCCTCCTTGTCAAGCGTGAGGATATACCTGAAAACTAATTTGCTTTTGTGGTTGGTCCTGGGACTTAGCTGAGTGATAGATGCACAGAGTGATTTATTGTATGGTTTGAAATATGTGGTTTGAGAGCTCTGGCTTTAGCACGCCTTTAATCCCAGCACTTGAGAGGCAGGGGCAGACAGTTCTCTGTGTTTGAAGCCAGCCTGCTCTATAGAGGAAGCTCCAGGATAGCCAGGGTTAAACCGAGAAACCCTGTCTTGAAAACCCAAAACCCAACCCAAACCAAACCAAACCAAACCAACAAAAAGAACTCTGGCTTTATCTGTGAAGGGATGAGGATGGGTGCAGACATACAGAGATGGCTCAGCAGCTAGAGTGTAGCTTCTCTTGCAGAAGACCCGAGTTAACACCCATATCAGGTGTCCACAGCTACCTATGACCCCTGTTTCAGTGGGTCTGGTGTCTCTGCAGTCAGAGTAGCACACATGCAGATACTTTCCAGCACTCAGGCACACATGCATACATTGAATTAAGCATAAAATAAACATTTGATTGTAAAATGAAGTCTGGCTTTAGAGTTGGGCTTCCTGGGTTCACAAACTCTCACTCCATTGTATGCCAGCTGTGTGCTTCTGGGCAAATGTCTTAATGCTTCTGTATCTTACATTCTGCTTTAGGCTGTGCCTCCCCCCTCGCTGAAATACTAAAATCCTAATACTGAGTCACTAAGTAAATAACTTTGTTTATTGTAATTAGCTCAGATAACATATTAGAGGACTGTGGGTCACTCCGTTATGTAAGGGACCTTAGCCTGTTCTGGTACTCTAACAGAATGCTACAGTCTGCGTTAGTTAATTGTAAACAGTAAGTTTATTTTGTTTATGATTTTGAAGGCTAGAAAGTCCAAAAGCACAGCACGGGCATCTGGCAAGGGTCTTTGTGCTGTATCGCAGCGTGGTGGTAGTGGAGGAAGGGCAGTATGTGAGTTTCTGACCAAGGAGAGAAAACAGGAGAAGTTGGGTTTTGTTTTTGTTTTTAATGAGAAAATGGCTTCTATTATAACATCCCCAATCACAGCCTTAGCCCATCCATGTGTTCAGACTCGTGACTACTTACCATCAGTGGCAACGGAATGTCAGCATGAGTTTCAGAGAGATATTCAAACCTTAGTAAGTGATGTCCATAGAAGCAGAAGGAGTCTGGGTGTGACCAGTGCACATGTATGAAGATGAAGGCAAAGACCTGCAACCAAGCAGTAGCAAAGATCACTGGAAAGAACCAGGTCTAGCAACATCTTATTTCTGTCTTCTGAACTGGGTGACAACGAACTTGCAGCGTCTAAGACACCCAGTCTGTGGTCCTTCCTTACAGTAGCCTGAGCATTGAATGAAAGCAGCAGCCATTAAATCAGGTTGTTCTGAGGTTTCAATATGTTATTATTCATAAAGCTCTTAGGGTAGTGTTTGACATAGAACAAGCACTAACAATATTAATTACTGTATTTAATAAGTGCTAATTATGTACCATATGCCTTCCTAAATATGCATCTTTTTATTAGCTAGCTCTACAAAGTCATGATGCCAGAGGATAGTAGCCTGCATATACCCATAAAATATGAATTCCTTCATTCTCCTTCTATGAGCCATTGTTTCGAATTAAGCTAGTAATAGCATTGATGCTATAGTTGAAGTGACAGTCATCATTTGCTAACGTTTCTTACACAACAATAGGTTCTGTGTTGTCATCTCTATCCCTACACTGCCCCATGCTGGTGTCCACTGCTGATGTTTGCTCCCCTTGGTCAACACTCATGGGCCACATCCTCATCTTGAAACTTACTGATCCTTGACCCCCCCCCAGTGCCAACACTAGGGTTCAAGGAACAGCCTCTATGCGTGGTGGAGTGAGTGTGAGTCTGTCCTGAGCTGTTCAGACCTATTCCTTTCCCTGTGGTTATCAATTGCTGTGTTAGAAAGACCCCAACACTTCAGCTTAAAGCTTGTGTGACCATTTAATTTCTTATGAGTTTGGGCAGAGACTCTAGAATGGCTTTACTGAGCCAGGGTCGGCCATAACCTTGAGGCATTTGTAGTCTGTTGGTGGTAGGTAGACACTGGAGCAGCTGCGGTCTGGCTAGCCTTTGTTCCCTTTGGCTTCTCTGTGTGACTGAGCTGGGTTTCCTGAAAAAATGGCTGCCACTAGAGAGGTGGGGCTCATGTGTTGTGACCCTGAGTTGACCATGTCTAGGACATAGGAGGAAGAACAAATGCTTTCCTTGATCGTCCTGAACTTGCAGTCTAGGAATGAAAGAGAAAGTCTCACTGCCAGACGAGAAATCTCTACTGAACTCCTGTGTTTACACCCTGTTTAAAACAAATCAACTGAACTCTTGCTTTTATACCCTGTTAAAAAATCAGAGCTGTGCAGATGAGGATTGCACTGGTGATGTTTTCAAATATATAAAGATTGGAGTATTTGAAAAGGATTTTACAGTTTCTTTGAGAAAATAAAAATGAGTGTTCTGTGTATTCAATACTTTTAGACTTTTTATTGCCACACAGTTCAAGGGAAAGGTTTGTAAAATGAGTAGGTAAAGGGCACACAACATCTGAAAATCCACTTTTGATGTTTTTATTTCTTTTCTTATTGCTCATTTATTTTACAATAATGGTGACTGCTACCTCTTCTTTTCTGCAAAACTCAAACATCTAAATTTTGAGTGAAATATATATTTATCATATTTGCCTTTCTCCTGGAAGCAATAATTAGCACAATATACTGAAGGTCTTAGATGTTTCCAAACCAGTGTGAAATCTGCAGCATGAGTTCACAGTTATTCACTTGATCAAAGGATTTACAGTCTTCTTTGAGGAGATATGTCCATATGTCACTGCAAAATCCATCTGCAAACGCCAGTCAGTGTGTGCGTCATCAGAGCTAGGTGGTGCTCACACATACTCCTGTGTTAGGGACTACGTTCCAGTGCAGAGAAGGCTGGAGCTGGGCGAGTTGATTAGCATTACGTGCATCTGTCTTGCAGGTCCTCCACTCTTTTACAGACGCCATCTTTGATGAGTGGATGAAGAAAAACAACCCTCCCACAGATGCCTGGCCTCAGGAACTGGCACCCATTGGTCACAATCGGATGTATAACATGGTTCCCTTCTTCCCACCAGTGACTAATGAGGAACTCTTCTTAACCGCAGACCAACTTGGCTACAGTTATGCCATTGATCTGTCAGGTAAGGAGTACAGCTTCTAAGTGGGTGACTCAGTCAACTTCTAAGGCAGCTTTCTTTCTCTCTTTCTTTTTAATGTAAGCAAGACTGTTAATTGAAGCATTCAGGCTGAGTTAAGTTTATTGGCTATTTTGAGAATACCTTGGATTTAACAAGATAAGTCATTAAGCTACCAATTAAACATCAGAAAGGAACTAGCTGCAGACCATTTGGGAAAACTGTAAGTTGTTCAAAGACACTATTCTACAGGGGCAATGTCAACTCTTCTGCCTGATTTGACAGTTTTTATCTGAACTAACCAAATCTATGAGAACTGCTCCACGTGTAACTGATAAAGTCCAAGTGACTTTTACTCATGTGTGGACAGGGAGGGTCTAGTGATCTTATTTGTAGCAGAGTTGAGATTATTGAGACATGCTTCAGATTGTCACAAGCTACAAAGACCAGGCAATAGCAAAAACTCAGCCATTGTGGAAAGTAATACAATGAAGCATTTTAAAAGACCGTTACTGGTAGTGCAAAACCTTCACAAGAGTCCCCGCCATGGGTTTGAAGGTCATCTGTTGTTTATTTGATTGATACAGTGAAATTACTGCACCATGTATTTTGAATCAGCCTTGGCTACACCAGTGTTGTAGGATGACATTGAACCTCAGAACAGATTGGGCTTCATGGAGGTTATGGCATGTTTTCAAATCCAGGATTCCTTTGTTAGTATGCACGGATACCTTTTCTTCTTTTGCCCAGACTCCAGTGCTTTACATGTCATTCACAGAATCTCAGGGAAGCTTGAGAAAGGAAAGAGAAAACAACAGAAATATTTTAATGTGTGGAGAAGCTGCAGACTAGGATCTTCTGGTAGCTTCTTCCTGGCTGTCACTGCCCTTATTCTCAGCCCACAAGGTGACACAGAAGCTCCTCGCGTTGCTCTCTGACATGGGGAATCTTTTAGTATTGGCATCTATCTGGTTTCCCCTCTGTTTGGCACTGACTGCTTCCTGTCCACACTAATTTGGGATGCTGAGGGCATCCTTTTAAAACTTCTTTCTCTTTGCTCTTGGATTAAGCATAATGATAGTCAAAGATTTGGACTAGGCACCCTGATCTGCTTTTATTCTCTACGACAATCAATTAGCAGATATCATCTAAGTTCCAAAATACACCTAAAATCTATCAACTTACCAGAGATTTTAAAAATCATGCAAAGTGATAGTTTGACCATGGAATACATACTTCTGCTTGGAGTGTGTGTGTGTGTGTGTGTGTGTGTGTGTGTGTAAGTAAGGGATGTGCTTCTCTGCTAACTCCTAGGCTTATTGGTGTTCAGCCAACCAGATTGACAAAAAAGAAAGACTAACAGGAGAAATATGATGTCCCTTTTTATGAGATACGGGACTTTTTCTAGAATAGAAAGAAAAGAAGACTCAGAGAAACCGATGGCCTAGGAACTTAGATGCCACTTTAAACCAAGAGTAAGAAGTCATGGCGATGTGACCTGACAAAGGCAAACTCTGGGAAGGCAATGCACAGCGAAGAGCAGCAGATGAGGTTATCTTTGCAAGTCTGTGCAGTTTCATGCTTTCTCAGCTGACAGCTGCCCCCCACCCCCACCCCAACCTCTGGAGAGATTGCTGGTGGTCCTTGTTTCTTTTGAGTTTCTGCATTTAGTTAGTTAAGCAGCTCTAGGAAGTGACTGAATGTCAAATGCCTTTATCTTAAAATGACCTTCTTACTCATGGGCATATTCTGGGGAGAGATATCCTGCTCCTCTTCCAACTAAGGGTAAAAAGCAGCGAGGAACTTGGAAAAGACTGTGTACAAGATGGATCTGAAACTGGAGTTGAGGGGACTGATGGATGCCGAGTAGCTGAGCAGGTGTTTTAGACAGCAGAGCGAGGAGGACAGAGGGAACTGCACAGGTGGCTTAACTGAAGGCTGTGAGAGGGAAACTTGGCTTTGCCCACTTGATCCCTGACTGTGAGATGCTGGCAAGTGGAGTGCTTTCAACTTAAAGAGAGCCAAGACATCTCTGACACATCCTTCTCTTCCTCCCATCTCTTACTGCCCTTGCCTTACCAAAGTGCAGGAAGGGGCTTTCTCTGAAGTCCCTGTTTCCTTAAAAGCCAGACACTCCAGAGGATCAGTAGAACAGACAAGATTTCATGGTACATTCAGAGCCCGGCAAGCCTGTCCCCAGAATACCATTCATTTTCCTTGGGAAACCCATGCAGTCTTTCCCTACAGTTACTCTTCAGCTCCGACCAGATGTCTCTTCTCAGTGTTTGAGACTTTGTGGAACTCCCACGCACTTAGCATATTCATGGATGTGGATGTTGTTTCTCCTGTTAGCATGGTCATGATTGGCCTTATGTTTCCTTTATGTTTTCAAATGATTCTATCTTCACAGAGTTAAAGAGAAATCCTTTTGCTTCCACACCTTGTTGTACTGGAAGGGCCTAGACAGAGAGTTACTGAGCATTATAGAAGGATAGGATTCACCATATGTTGGTTACAACACCTCAGTTTTATAAAACAAGAAATGTTCTATAGTCAATGGTAATCACAGTCACATACAAATGTGAAGGTACTTTAATACCACCAGCTGTATGAGATGGTAAAAGTCTATAGTATATGTGTGTTACCACAATTTAAAAAATGGTTTTTAAAAAAGCCAACAGGATTTGGACAACAAGAGGCCATCATTTTTGGTGTCTCAGTAAAGAAATGTCAGAATAAAAATCTGTGGTTTGTTGACTTGTTTTTGAGACAGGATCTCACCATGTTGCTCTGGGTAGCCTGGAACTTGCTATGCTCTTTGTAGAGCAGGCTGCCTTCAAATTCACAGAGATCTCGCTGCCTCTGTCTCTCAAGTGCTGGGCTTAAAAGTGTGTGCCAACATGCCTGTTAAACTTCATGTTTTAAGAAGCTATAATCAGCTCACACAAGGCCTGCACAAGATCATAAAAGACCTGTACAGGATCATACAAGACCAGCACAAGATCACACAAGACTCCACAAGGCCACACAAGACCTGTACAAGGTCATATAAAAACTGCACAAGATCAAGTTGTTGGCAGTCTATAGTTTCAGTTTAGCACTGAGTGGAGTAACCTCATAAGCTCCCACCCTTAACGGAGACACTGTTGACAGTCAATGGCCTTCAGTGGGGGGGAGGGGAGAGAAAGAGAGTCATTTTTCTTAAGAGTATGAACCCTGATAAGTCTACCATGCTCTAGTGCATGGCCACATGTCCACGAGTATGAACACCACAAACTGAACTCAGTGGGTTAATTTTTTTTTTTTTAAAAAGGAGATGAAGTTAGGGGTGGGTAGGTAAATAGAGGGTGGATCTCGAAGGAGCTGAGAGAAAGGGTGGAAGGTAAATACCAAAACACAATGCATGAAATTATCAAAGAGTTAATCAAATGTTTTATTTTATATGAAATTATATTTCATATTGCAAAGGATTAGCTTTGGCTTGGTTGGTGGTCCTGAGGAATGAGTGTTTAGGAGTGGTGAGAAGAAAGACTCCAAGTCAAATTGTGAGTACAAGCTGGCACTCTGTATTCTGCTTGAAACAGCTTTTTCTGGAGATCTCCAGATAGCTCATCCAGATAGCTCAGTTCTTGAAGACCAAAGCCCAGTCTTTTATTTACATATAAATTTAGTCATTTACTCCAGTTCCCCTTTGATTATCTCATAAATCAGCATGCCATGACTCCAGACCCCTGATTCTTAGAAAAAGACAGCAAGTGTATTCTTTTTTCTTCTTTCTTTTTCTTAACATTGCAAATGACTTCAGAGATCTGCCTGCCTTTGTAAAGCACAGACAATAAGATTAGCTGGGTTGGATCCTGTCCTGAAATTATCATTCCTTCCACACCTGGGCCTGGACTTAAATTCCCTCTGTCTCTGGCTGACCACTATGAACTCAGGAATCTGCTTGCCTTGGTAAGCACAAACAATAAACTTAGCTGGGTGGGATCTGGCTCCCCAAATCTTTTTATCTTCTTCCTTAGCAGTTTTCTGACAAGTTGGCTCATAGTGCAGTTGCCTCTGTTCTTTTAGGTCCATGAAGCCCCTCATAATTCACATTGCATCCTTATATTTTGCATAGTTGAAAAATGATATATTTTTGAACTCATGGTTTCAGAGTTATTTTCCACAGCCTTAAGGGCTGTCCTGAAGGTCTCAGTGTATACCATTTTGCTGAGACATTAGACACACTCTTGCCTTCTGGACTGGTGCTGCTTCTAATTATCGTAGAGTGATTAACCTTGGCAGGGAGAACATTCCTTGATTACTTTGGAAGGGAGAATATTTCCTGAAGGAGTAACATATGTACACACACACACACACACACACACACACACACACACACACACACACACCCCACATGCCCAGCAACTGTCAACACTTGTGGAGGCCCATGTCCTGCTGGCTCTGTTCCAGGGGAAGGAATCATGTCAAGTTGTCCTTCCCATGACCATGCTGGACTTGGCATCATATAAAATTAATAAAAAATTATATTATGAAAATAAAAATAAGTTATAAGTCATAACAAATTCTGTTGGATCATACCACGAAAGGACAAACAGGGATACAGTCAAGATGGGCCCTGGACCTTGGGACTGGAGAAGGTTGAGAAGGTATTCTGTCCTTTAGGTGAGGGTCAGGTGTTGAAAGAAAAGACGGCTTGGAGGAAATGACCTTCTCCAGCAGCTGATGTGGTTTAAGGAAATGTCACATAGGCATAAGCATATTTTAAAGATGCTTAGCTTCATGGGAGAGTGGTATTAAGTATGAGTAGAAGATTAGATATATCGTGTGAGAGGCTTAGAACTTATTCACACTATTTAAATGGATACGAAGAGGTCTGCTTCTGCTGGTGGGTGTTTCCGTCAGGAGACTCCATCTGTTCCCTAGCATGCCTTTATCATCTGCCACAAGGGTACAGACAATGCAGAATTTCCTGTTGGGAGTGTTGTTCATTTAGCTGTTCCCCAAAGATCATCTTAGCTCTCGTGTCTACAAATGAGTTTCTAACTTACAAAAGCAGTTATGCATTTCCTTAGAGGTTTTGTTCTGCATCTAAACATTTATTGTGACAGATTTAAGAAATGCAATAAGCCTTATTTAAATAATGGGATGATGTTTTCTGCTCCCTTGAAAAACAGTTGTGGCTATAATAACAGTGAGAAGAAAGAATATAAAATTCTAGGAAGGGTAGTTTTGTTTTGCAAACAAATGTACATGAGAAAGGGAAATATTTTCATTTTCTAGGAGTGTTTGGCTGATGGAATTGTAACCACAGAGCCTTCTTGTCTGCTCTCATTTCAGTGGAAGAAGCTCCAGTTTGGACCACAACTCTCTCAGTGGTCATTGGAATACTGGGGGCTTTCGTCGGACTCTTGGGGTTTCTGGCTTTCCTTCAATACAGAAGGCTTCGCAAAGGATATGCACCCTTAATGGAGACAGGTCTAAGCAGCACGAGATACACAGAGGAGGCCTAACATGCTCTTACCTTGCCTGACCTCGCTCATCTTGGGATGGGTGAAAATCTTCGGCATGTGCTCTTTAGTAGTGACGATGATCCCCCTATAGAAGACACTTGGCTCTAGCTGCTGCTTGGCTTGTTGCACACAGACAAAATGCTTGGGTCTGTCACCATCATCAAAGTAAGGCGTGGCTAGTTATATGTGACCTTTGATTAAAAGTCCTTATATTGATTAAGCCTCTTTCTGTTCTAAAAGCACAACTACCACCACCACCAACAGTACCACCACCACCACCAACACCACCACCACCACCATCACCACCAGCAGCAACAAAAACATTGATTGTATACCTTTAAACTTAAAGCTAAGAATATTTTGAGATCAGGATAGGAACAGTCAAAATATCTATTTGAAATAGTGTTTGTGGGAAGTGTACTTGTAAATTTTCATAATCACCATTTTACAGGTGCAGGGACAAGGTGCTGAATTTGGTGATTACACTGTTGATAGAATCCCAAGGTGGTATAGAACATCACATGGCAAGAATTAAGGGTAGTGTGTGTGTGTGTGTGTGTGTGTGTGTGTGTCTGTCTGTCTGTCTGTCTGCCTGCCTGCCTGTCTGTCTGTCAGGTCACTGTCTCTCTTTTTATAGAATCCATCAGAATTCAGTCAGGGGCTTCATTCTGATGACCTTATTGAATCCTAATTAATTTCCCACATTTAAAGCAATAGTATAAGTTTTGCCTTCTTAATTCTTCATGCGGGGGTTTAGATTCTAATCATGAAGCTGGGGTGGAAAGAGCATGCTCAGACCATGTCTAGCCTGGGGTGGAGAAAGCATGCTCAGACCATGTGCAGCCTGGGGTGGAGAGAGCCTGCTCAGACCATGTTCAGGCTGGAGTGGTGGGACACACACTCAGATCATGTCCAACCTGGGCTGGTGGGACACACACTGAAACCATGTGCAGCCTGGGGTGGAGGAAGCACACCCAGACCATGTTCAGGCTGGAGCGGTGGGACACACACTCAGACCACGTCCAGGCTGGAGAACACCCTCACTGTGTCCAACCCACACAGCACACCATCAGTACTCACGGCCATGATCCCTTTAGTTGAAGACTGGTCCAGGTACCTCATTCTCAGCTGCCTTGGGTTTAGTTTTTCCCACATTTCTTTTTCTCCAGCCACGATGAATAAGAAAACCTTTATTTTCCATATAGGAAATAAAGAATGAATAAATGAAGGTTTAATTCAGTCCTACTTAATGGCTTGAAGTTTATAAAATTTAAAGTTGCCATTCTTGATGTTTCTACAAGACTCAGTAGCTGCATAAATATTGACTCCCATAGGATAAACAAGTAGATGAGGAAATAGCGCTAGTTTTTTCATTAATTAGCATATAATTCAGGCCTGTTGATGGATGTAGGATCATGTGTTTGTAGGGAAGGCTGACTAGAGGAGGTGGGTCATGAGACAATTCACTAAGAGCCCCGTGACCCTGAGGTCTCATTTCACTGATGCTGAGCCCACTCCTTTCTTCAGAGGCCTTGCATGAAAGATCTTTCTTTACAGTTCACTAGATGGTTTGTAAGAATTGGCTGTAGATGTATTAACGAAATACTGTAGAGGCAATTATTCAAGAATACTAGCCAATTAAGTCGTATCATCCTAAAGCGAACCATCTATTCAAAGAATGGCAATTTGGAATTAAATGGTCACATTCTACTAAGAGATTATCAGATCACAAAAAATAAGAATTCTTAATATATTAATTACTAGTACAGTGCTTAGGTTTATCATGATTGGTCCTAGAGAAATAAATGACTTGGTGGTTAAGAGCACTGACTGTCTTCTAGAGAACTGTACTGGCTAGTTTTGTGTGTCAACCTGACACAAGCTGAAGTTATCACAGAGAAAGGAGCTTCAGTTGAGAAAATGCCTCCATGAGATCCAGCGGTAAGGCATTTTCTCAATTAGTGATTAAGGGGGGAGGGGCCCTTGTGAGTGGTACCATCTGTGGGCTGGTAGTCTTGAGCTCTATAAGAAAGCAGGCTGATAACATCTTAGTTAACAGCTCTCATATTTACCTTGTTAAGACCTTAATTGTTCTCCTATTGTTGACTTTTGACCCCTATATTTTGAACCGCTTGCCAGGATATAACAAATGGTGGGTATGCAGTACTGGATTAACCTCTTGTGTCTCTACTTCTGTGTTCAACCAGTCTACTGATTTTTGTATTGTGGTCCAGCTTGTTCCTTGAGTCTATTATCATCCTGAAGACGTGGTTGTTGATGAATATGATTTCCGACCCACCCGATTCAAAAGAGAACCTATATCTTTGAGCCTAGCAGTCATGCTTGGGCTAGGGGTAGCGGCTGGTGTAGGAACAGAGACCGCAGCACTGGTCAATGGACCACTGCAGTTAGAGAGAGGATTGAGCGAGCTTCACTGAGGCCATGAATGAGGACCTTCAAGCTTTGGAAAAGTCTGTCAGTAGCCTGGAAGAATCCTTAACCTCCCTATCAGAAGTAGCTCTACAAAACAGGAGAGGGTTAGATTTGCTATTCCTAAAAGAAGGAGGATTATGTGCAGCCTTAAAAGAAGAATGTTGCTTTTATGTTGATCACACAGGGGCCATTAGGGACTCCATGAGCAAGCTTAGAGAAAGGCTAGAAAGACACAGGAGAGAACGGGAGGCTGAACAGGGGTGGTTCGAAGAATGGTTCAGCAAGTCGTCTTGGATGACGACTCCGTTTTCTGCCTTAGCAGGACCCCTGCTGATTTTATTCCTTTTGCTCACTATTGGACCCTGTTTAGTTAATAGATTAATAGCTTTTGTCAGGGAACAAGTAAGTGCTGTATAGATTCTAATGTTAAGACAGAAATACCAGGCTCTGTCTACAACGATACAGAAATATAGTTCTAAGATTAGAACTAGGTACCAGAAGAAGTGGGGAATGAAATACCTGACCCCCTTATGAGAAAAGTTAGACCCCTAGCACACTTGGAGCCAGAAACAGAAATAGGCCTGAAATTGCCTGCTTGATCAAACCCCACCCAGCTGCATTCTTTCCCCTAAGAAACCAGTGACCTTGGCCTGGCCCCAGGGCCAGAGGCACAATGTTTCAGGAACTAGCTAACCATAAAAATGTTTGTGACTTCCCTATAACACAAATTCTTTCCGTTCCCCACCCCTTGCTTTGTGTTTTTTCCCTTGCTTTGTGGTTTTTTCCTTTAAATACCCCTGACTTCAGCTGCTCGGGGTCGGACTCCTCTGCCCCTGCGTCAGTTATGAGCTCCACCCCAGTACACTGGTCCCCCGATTAAACCTCATGTGATTGCAGCAAAAAAAAAAAAAAAAAGAAAGAAAGCAGGCTGAGCAAGCCAGAAGAAGAAGCAAGCCAGTAAGCAGCATTCCTCCATGGCCTCTGCATCAGCTCCTGTTCCTTGACCTGCTTGAGTTCCAGTCCTGACTTCCTTTCGTGATGTACAGCAACATGGAAGTGTAAGCTCAATAAACCCTTTCCTCCCCAACTTGCATCTTGGTCATGATGTTTGTGCAGGAATAGAAACCCTGACTAAGACAAGGACCCATGATCAAGCACTCACAATCCTGGAACCTCAGTCCTAGAGGTTTTGATACATTCTTTTAGCCTCTCCAGGCACTGCTTGAACACGGTACACAGACCAGCACAGACCAGACAACCAAAAACATAAAAATTAAATGTATCATAGTGGTCCCCACTTCTGAGGTTAAATGTTACTGACATTTCAAGTCAGAGGCCCGTAAGGTGGGTAAAACCACTTGCCATGCAAGCCTCGTGATGTGAGTTTGATCCCGATAACAATGGACAATACAGGATGCTGTGGTTCGTGCCCTCTGTCATAGCAGCTCATCTATGGACAGATGAGATGTGGAGCCAAAATGTCTGTCAAGCTGAGGGATCAGCGACATTGTAGTGTGCAGGGCAGAAACAAGAGAGACCCTGCCTCACAGACAAGGTGAAAGGGGAGAGTTGCTAAACTGGGTGTATGGGGATCATGCCTACAGTTCTTACTCCTGAGAGACTGGAACATGATTGCTCTGAATTCCAGGACAGCCTGAGTACAGTATGTCTCAAAGGAAAAACAAACAAAAACAAAATTGAAGGTAACATCCACCTGTCTAATATCTGACAGATGTGCACCAGGAATGAGGCTCACAGGGCTCCGCTGTGAGCTTGTTTTGCCCCCTCTCTGCTGGCACGGGTGTGTGCAAGAAGATGATTGGTGGTGGGAGATCTGTGGAGATGCTGGGGGTGGGAGTGGTGGGAGGCAAACAGGTGCACGCTTTGTCCAGAACCAGTGCAGTTTCCTTGGAATGACTGCTAAACGGGAAAATGCCAGCTGGAACAGAGTTCCAGTCCACGTCTCATACAGGAGGATCCCAGAGAAGACTCTGCAAACACAACCTGGATGACCCCAGCATCCTTCCTGGAGTGAGGTCTTCTCAGGCACAGCCACATGCACGTATCAGAATCCTGTCATTCACAGTGTCCATGGAACCCAAGCAATGTGTCATTCACATGGTCCTTCCTGGAAGGTTCATGCTCTGAGTTCAGGGGACTTGGCAATATATTTTAATCTCCTACTTTTAAAATGAGAGGAAAATACTAAAATGAAGATAAAATTGTGTGTGGTAGATATGCCGTGGAAAAGTTATGTATAAATCAATTATATATTAAAAGTACCATGGGAAATCAGGTTTTTTAAAGGTGAACATTTATGAATAATTCCATAAGGCAAATAACCATTACTACCTTGTCTTTCAGGCATGTCAGAATGATCATATTCCACATCACCGTAAGATTTTATTAAAGCAAGTTCAGAAATAGAGATAAATAGAAATCGTTTATACTTAGCTTCTTTTATCTAGTGCATGTGTAACTTTTTATAAATATTATAGTTTATGTTTTTCTAAAAGAAACAATTTTCTAATTTTCTGCTCCACATAAAAGGAATACAATTTTCTAACCTCATAATAAATCAATTAGGAATGCTTTTAACCAACTCAAAAGGTAGGATAAATTTACACAGGAAAGAGTTGGTATTTACTTATATTGAATATTATGCAAATAAACTCAGAAAATGTCACTGAGAATTTCAGGGTATTCTTCTCAATGACAGGGACACATTCAACCTTAAGGAAAAGGAACAAATCACTTTATATGCTTACATGCTCAGGCTAAGAAAAGGACTGTGTGGATGAAGTACAGTTTCTATGGAACGATTTCATGAGCCTGACATTCCAAGGTGAAATTAGGGCCAGTAACAGATGCCTTTTGTGAATTCGGTTCTCTTCCAGATCCAAAATTCTCTGACCTTGATGTGTAGTTTGATTAGGATTTGATAGTTAATTATAATACTTTCAGTGAGTGATTTTAAATCTTATACGCTTCATCTTATATTAACAAACAAGAAAACTTCTTAAGGAGGAAAATAAAATAATATTTTTCAGCTTATTGTTCTCTCTCTCTCTCTCTCTCTCTCTCTCTCTCTCTCTCTCTCTCTCTCTGTTGGTTACTGGTTTCTAAGCTGTGTGCATTCATTTCCATCTTTTGGGTGTTCAGTGCAAGTATATTGAAACATGTATACATACAGGTACTTCTGAAAATCTGCCCATAAATGCACAATTGAGGTCTTGGGTGAGTTTTAAGACTGGGTCTCTATTGTAGAGGTGGAAAGGGAGATTCCAACCTTGCTCATGTGCGGTGTTTTTCGGACATGTCCTCACGTGGTTCCATCCTGGATGGTGTGCTTTCTTCACTGACCTAGGAGAAGAGATACCACAGGAGTTAGTGTGCCAATGATATAGGCACATCTTCAAGGCCAGAGATCCTAAGGATCCTCTAATCCTCAAGGCCAGCCACCCTCTTGAATTCCAGAAAGAAGGTAGAGGCAGTGAGGTGGTGGGTAAGAGTCCTCAGAAGCATCTCGCCTTACTCAGAAAATGTGGGTTGTTAACTGAGACATGTGTATAAAGAGCCTCTTCCCCAGGGGGTTTACTGTCTTCAACACAATGGCAAAAAACAAGGTTAAAGTCTTCCAATTTCTCCAGAACTTGTTCACCCTGAGTACAATGTAAGTATTCTCTTGAGTGAATAAATGAATGAACCAACTTCACAACAGAACATTTTATGTATAGCCTCTGGGGTGTAGGCTTATATTTTTCAAAACCTACTTTAATAAAGGTTCTCAAATGGCTTCGATCCCTTTTCTAGCCCACTGTCCAAAGGTAGAGGAGAAAAGATGTAAATAGGACAAGGGGACGTGGACCTGTTTGGGAGGTAGTTCTTTAGGGGAAATTCCAATATCTGTCAGGATATCAGCAGTCCAGTTCAAAAGTATCACCAAACTCATCCAGCAGAAACCACCAGGCCTCCAATGAGTGCACAAGTCACCGGGAGTGACTAGGACCAGCCAGAATGCCAGGAGTTCTCTGCCATGGCTCTCTCAACATGAAGGTCAGTGAAGACTCAAGACCAATGAAGAGCTGCCACAGCAAGTGCACTGTCACTGTCTGTTGAGTCCTATTTATACTCTCTCTAGACATCTCATGTTCTTCTATGGGTCTTGCCTAAGCAAACATCACGTGAGTCTTCATCACATGACACAACCAGAAGCTTCCATTTCACTGGGGTGTGTTTTAACATGAACTAGATCAAACATGATATCCCTGCCACGAAGTCTCACCACAGCTTACTACCCTTCAGATTGTGAGGTAGAATTTGACTCCATGCTATCTAACACAACGGGGAGCTTTGACTTTATTTGCTTTCTAGATGAGTTTTCCCTACTCTTGGCCATGGCTGACAGATACTAAGTAGAAAATTAAGATTTCTACTTTTCATCCCTCTAAAACTTCACACACATCACTGTAGAGCCTTCCAATGCCTGCTGCCTGAAGTCTGGCTACAGTGAAAGGAACCAGAGGGTAAGCTATTCACACAGGCAAACTAGTGCTGTTCTCAGGCTACTGAATCTAAGCAGCATCACTAGGTGTCTTAGTTAGGGTTTTACTGCTGTGAACAGACACTTTGACCAAGGCAAATCTCATAAAGGTCAACAGGTTCAGAGGTTCAGTCCAGTATCATCAAGGCAGGAACATGGCAGCATCCAGGCAGGCATGGTGCAGGAGGAGCTGAGAGCTCTACATCTTCATCTGAAGGCTGCTAGCAGAATACTGGCTTCCAGGCAGCAAGGATGAGGGTCTTAAAGCCCACACCCACAGTGACACACAACTCCAACAAGGCCACACCTAATAGTGCCACTCCCTGGGCTGAGCATATACAAACCACCACACTAGGGAAAACCCCACAAAGATAACTAGAGTCCCTGGCTATCTGTGGCAGATCAAGGACCCTGATCCCTCAGGGTACCATGATTCATGGGTGCTCAAATCCTTTATATAAAAAAAGTATAGTATTGGTGTACAATGAGCACATGTCCTCACACCTGCCTCGTCATCTCCAGATGGTTCTAAGCTCAGGGTAAATGTTGGCAAATAATTTGGTGGCATGGATTCCCTAGGTAACAGTCACAACATAGGACATAGTCTACATTTGTTTAGTACAGGCCCATTTTTTTTCCCTGTAAAAATGTTCATTATTGGTTGAATTTACAGAAGAGTAACCCACAAGAGTGCTGACAATACTTTGACTTTGGTTATAATGGCAGTTGGAATAGAAAGTAACCTCTGTGAACTTAATTATGCATTGGCAGCTCGTTAAATGAGATCTTGAAAATAACACTGGGTGTAATAGTGAGCCAGAGTGCATGTCAAGGTGTCTTAAAACAAAACAAAACAAAGCAAAAACAAAACAAAACAAAACAAAAAACAAACAAACAAACAAACAAAACAAAGTAAAAGGTAAAAAAAAAAAAACCCAATCCAGAGAGGTGCAGTTTGTCAGAGGAAGGGCCACAGCTACTAGGGAGAAGCCAGGAAACATTTGTGCTATTTGCCATAGCAGCGCAAGTCTGATCTTTGGGGTGTAATGTGTAAGCAATGTCAGGTAGGAAGGCATGAGATTGGCTTTTTTTTATTAAAATAATATCAACTTCACGGCCCAAGTCACCCACCCGATGACTCGATTACTTTGTGTGCCGTTGGCTGTTTTTGAATTAGCAATTACTGCAGTGACCATCCGGCACCCGTGGGCAGAATGAAGTTTACAATAAAGCAAAACCTGCCCTCTTGTGTTAGACTTGAAAATTGCACAATGTTCTTCCAATGTTCCTACAACACCCGGTCCTTTTCTGTGTAACTTGCTGTTGAGTGGGTATGGCATGAATCCTGGAAGATTAGACAAGAGTTCAGAAGCCAGAACTGATGAAGCACACAGTATTTCAAAGAAAAAGGCTTCCTGGGCAGCTCTCAGAACTTCATTTTCGTTTAAAGATTTATTTACTTTTATGTGCACGGCTGTTTTGTCTGCATGTTTGTCTGTAAGCCACACACATCCCCCGTGTTAGAGAAGGCCAGAAGAATGCTTCGGATCCCTGGAACTCGAGTACAGGTGGTTGAGAACGTCCATGTAGGTGCTGGGAACCCAACCAGGTCGCTGGAAGTGCTCTGAACCCATGAGTCATTTCTCCAGCCCAGAGCTTCATTTCTCAAAAAACAACGTTTTGATTAATCCTTTAAGACTTTCATTCAGTGTTTTATGAACAGAATTTCATTGTCATCTCTTTTGATGTCAGATATTCTCCAGAAAACCATCAAAGATTAGGGTGGCGATTTCAGGATGCTGGAAATTTCTTTTACTTCTTGAAAATATATACAGGGTATGATCCAGTTATCATTATTTGTGTATTTGTTTTTAATCTGAAGATTGAGAAAACACTTGTTTTTTAATCTTAAAGATTTATTTACTCTTATTTAACATGCATGGGTGTTTTGCCTGTGTGTATGCATGTGCAGTACATGTATTCATTGCCCATAGAAGCCAGAAAAAGGTGTTGGGTCTCCTGGGACTGGAGTTACAGATGGTTATGAGCCTCTCCTTGGGTGCTGGGGACTGAAACCTGGTCCTCTGCAAGATCAGCAAGTGCACTTAACTACAGAGTCATGCCTCATACCCCAGAAGAGTGATTTTTCTATTAAACACTGCCGTCTGTCACTGGGATCCAGGCCTAGGATACAGGTTATTTGGAAGGTGAGATGGGGCACACAGGTCCAAACTTAACTTGGACAATTTAGAGAGACCTTGTCTCATGACAAAATTAAGAAGGAGAGGGGGTGTGTACAGCTCAGTGCTAAAGGCTCTCCTGGCAGTGGCTGCAGCACCCTGAGTGCAGGCTCTGGCATCTCAAAAGGAACAAACAGAAACCATTTTCAAGGGGAAAAAAATGCAAGAGTTTTACAACAGATAGTGACTAAATGAATTGAAACTAGAAATAAACATCTGAATTAGGCATGCAAGTGCAACACCAGAAAATGCCCTGCCCTGGAAAGTCCCCTTCTCACACCTGACCTATATGACAAGACGCTGGTGGTAGAAGCTGCTCATTATGTACCCTGATGGTTTCAGGCTGCATGGCTGAAAGGAATATTGTCTACACAAAAACTCTCATCTCAAAGGGGATAAGAAATAGTTTATTAAAGAAGCAAACATGAGTGACCGTAGCCTGGAAACACAGACTCAGGTTTCCCCACACTCCATGTTTCAATATGGTAATGGTTAAGTCAAGTTTATATAGTAACAGAACCAAGTATATCGTAAACCAAGACACTTTCCAAGGATATCAGTGGAAATATCGGTTAGTGTCTCCGAAGCTGACTCGAGGGGTTCTTAGTGTTTTGTTTGTAGAAGCAAGGGGTCTGTTTGACCTTCACCTAAGGTCACAAAGATGTTAGGGCATGTACAAAGGGCCTAGGTGTCAGTAGCTGGTGGATAAAGAAGGCAGAGAGAGCCCTAGAAGATTTGGCTACAGACATGAAACACTCCAACCCCTCCACATCTGTAAGTTCTGAGAGTCAGTTTTTTAGTTCCTGGTTCTTTCCAGGGGAGTCCAGTTATCTGTTCTGAGAAATTTTGTGTAAGTCAAAACGTTAGGGACTTAAGTTTTGAACACTTAAATTCAACCAGAAGCTGTAGTCTCCCTTCAAGGAGACAATTGCTTCTTATTCATACACACAGAATTATCTGGCACATTCGATGAAGACTTCATTTCTAAAGCAACAATTTCCCATGGACATTTCTTTTTCTTTTTTAAGATTTATTTTCTTTATTTTATGTATATAAATACACTGTAGCTGTCTTCAGACACACCAGAAGAGGGCATCAGATCCCATTACAGATGGTTGTAAGCTACCATGTGGTTGCTGGGAATTGAACTCAGGTCCTCTGGAAGAGCAGTCAGTGCTCTTAACCACTGAGCCATCTCACCAGGCCCAATATTGACATTTCTAAATGAGATTATTTTAGTCATTGTTAGCTACCACCTTCCTCCTCCTCTTCCTCCTCCTCTTCTTCCTCCTCTTCTTCTTCCTCCTTCTCCTCCTCTTCCTCTTCTCCCACTCTGTCTCTCTTCTTCCTTCCTTTCTACTCTCTCTCCCTTCTCTTCTCTTTACTTCTTTTATTTGAAACAAAGGTCTGGCTATGTAGCTCAGGCTAGCCCTGAATGCCTGATCTGGGAAGAGCCTCAACCTCCTAAGTGCTGGAATTACAGGGGTGGGTGTGCCCCCACATCTTACTTTTCTTTGGCTTATCTTCCTGCTTAGACATCCCTGCATTTCACATCAATAAAAAAATGCTCCACTAAAAAAAAAAAATCCATGTATTGGGGTTATTACCAGAGTCATAAAAGGTCAGAGTTGGGCTTTGGTTGCCTGAGCAAGCCATGCTCAGCCATGTGCCCTCAATAAGCCAATGAATAAACAAAGTAATAGTGAAAAACTGAAAGAGTCAATGTTGCCAGACTTGGAAAAGGAGCCAAGAGGTCCAGTGGACGCCCCTGACCCAAATCCATCTTTAGAGTGCTCTGCCACCGTCTGACAGGTTGCCAGAATCCTATGGCGTCTCTTCCTGGAAGGCAGCCTCCCTTTTGTGCTGCAGCCTTTCCCTTCTCTTGGTGTGATACTCCTGGGGAAATTCTAATTTCCTGGGAACTCTCATTTAAGCTAGTATACAAAGGGAGGATGACAAGAGCCTCTTCGGAATGTCTCCATTCTCGTCCACACAGCCACGGTGTGTTTTCAGAGCTATTTATAGAAGCAAAATGGCCAGCACTGGGAACAACAATGCCATGGGCTTTGTCACCGGTGCTCTTGGTGACTGCACTGGCTCCTGCTGCCTCTCTTCCGGCTCCTGCACCCAACTCTTGGCCTTTCTACTGGCCCAAAATCTTGTATCTGAGCGCGTGCTTGCTTTCCTCCTTTCAGTCGTTTTGCAAGTCTGAGGCCTGTAGCATTTCACAGGCTCGGTATCCTGGTATCATTTTCTTTCTTTCTGCACGTTTCCCTCCTCAGTGGTGCCTACTTAGCAAGATAAGGGCTTCTTTGTGTTTTTAGTACTTTTCTGGAGATATTCCCAACCCTTTGATCCCTTGCTGACTGCGATGTTTGCTGTCAGCCACACCGAGGGAGGATCTGGTGCGGTTGGGTGCCGCTCTGTCTGCCGGGCTCTTGACAGCATTATCAGACCTCTTCTACAACCAAAGGACTCTTACAAACCAGGAACATGCAAATTTGTTCCTTTTCTGAGAGCTGTCACAGCTGGCATTTCCCAGCTTAGCTGCACAAAAGCAGGTGTGATAAAAGTCATTCTGCTTCAGCAATGGAGGCAAAGCCATTGTGTTCTGCCGCAATCCCGCAGAACACCTGAGCACCTGCGAGCTCGCCCGACAGCTAGGTGGCTGCCTTGGACTTTGGTTTTCTCTTTGCTGGGCCGAGGATATGACTGAGCGTCACCTATCACGGAACAGTCTGCGCATTCCTCTTGTCACCGTCGGAAAGTAAACATCTAGTGCTCGCTGGATTTGTGAGGCTGCTGGGTATGTCCCAAGCTGTGTGCAGTCACAGGAGTAAACAGTGTCTCTTAGAAGCCTCAGCCACCGGGTTTTTGTCTCTCAGCAAGGTCCCTTCCCCACCACCCAGCACTGAAACAACGCCACTAGAACGTATCATCCCACCTAATCTACCAAGAAGGGATTTGATCTTAATTATCTCCCCATATGAATTCGTTAGAAGTCTAAGATAAGGGTTGGGAGCAAGGGTTGGGGCTCCCAGGAAGAAGTTATGTGTCCTGAGTCCTGTCACACATTAGTGTCCAGCACAACCTAAGCGTAATTTTTGCTGGCTGCTGATGGAGGCCAGGTGTCTGTCATGCTCATTGACCCTGCACTCTGTTAGGGTTTCAGCAGACTCTCCAGACTTGTTTACAGGGGCACTTTGCTCCAGAAGGGTGGAAATCCTGATTTACTCAGCTTCTGAGGAAGTGAGATATGTTAAGAGATTTTTCTCTTATTTTTAAAAGAACCTTTGTGGTGAAATAATGACAATATACAATTTGACATTTGAACCATCTTAAGCATACAATTTAGTGACAATAACTACACCTGCAATATTGTACAACCATCACTACCTCCTGGTTCCAGAACCTTCTCATCATCCCAAATAGTAACTGTTTTCTTTCAGGCCTGGGGATGGTACCCAGTGTCCTAGGCATGCTACATAGGACTTACACATGCCTCATCCCCCAAACTGGAGTGCTTCTCTCTCACCCTGAAGACTAACTCCAGACCCTCCAGCCGCAGGAAACCTCTAAAGCATCTTTAGGAAGTCCCCCCACCCCCACCTTGCCCCAAGGCTCAGAGCTCTGAGATTGCATAAGGCTCTACTTATCTCTTGAGAACTTGTTTATCTCTGTGGCCCTTGGCCACAGAGTTCGAGCTGTGGAGTCTGAAACAAAAAACTGAGGAGAAAGGGGGTTTTCCCTGAGGCTTCTGGGAAGAACACCCAAAGAGAGCCATTTTATCTGCCTCAGAGAGAATTCAGGCAACCAGGAGGAAGGGGTAGTGGATGTTTATTCTGTTCTCTCTCTCTCTCTCTCTCTCTCTCTCTCTCTCTCTCTCTCTCTCTCTCCTCTCTCTCTCTGAGTGGGGTTGCTTCCACTATATAAGAATCCTAACTAATAAGTACACTCACCGAAGAACAGAGGGAACAGAGGTTCTGACTCGTTTGCTCATTTATTTCCAGACTGTAATCCCTGCCTTCAACTACACAAAAAGATTTAAAAAAAGAAGATAGGAAGAGAAGTAAGGCTGACATTCGAACACAACCTGAAAGATTCTGTGAGGAGAGGCGCTGGAGGGCGTGGTAGCGGTGGTTCACCCTGTGGCCTCGGGAGGCAGGCAGAGCTCAGGAACTAAAATTCCATGCTCAACCACTTATTATGGTGTGATATTTTTAATACTTATATTCCTAATTGCTCTGCTTCTTAATTTTCTTTTTCTTTTTTGTCTACAAAAGGGTAGGAATAGAATACTGCTTGAGTATTAGATGGGCTGCAAACAGTGGCACCCCAGTACACATGCTTTCTCCTGAGGTCTCCCCTGGCCTGCACAAGCTTTCTCCTGAGACCTCTCCTGGCCTGCAGGCTGCCATTCTTTCAGAGCCCATCCAAGACTTTCCTACTGTGCATAGGCAAATCCTCGCTGTCTCTGTGTGCATGCATGTTTCCTTTTACAAAGCCACCAGCTAGTTCAGACTTAGGCGTGCAAATGGCTGCATTTTGACTAAATCACATCTTTTAAGGGCCCTGTCTCAGGTGTTTCACATTCTGGCATACTTAAAGGCATGAATCCAAGGGGCTAATCCAGTCTATAACAGCCTGTAATAGAGAAGCTGCTCCATACACACTGGTATTACTTGTCAAATCTCTCTGGAGTTCCTGGTGAATGAAACTAATTCTGTAGTTTAAGTTTTACTAATTAAGACGGGCAATGCCGGTTCTCAGGTCATACTGTATATGCAAAGCCATAACAACAGCTGAGCAGGGGGCAGCAGAAATGGTTTCATGGTTAAGAGCATCTGCTATTGCAGAGGACAGAGTTCAGTTTCTGGCACCCACATCAGGTGGTTCACAGCACCTGTAACTCCGCAAGCCGACATCCTCTTCTGGTCTTCCTGGCAGAAGGTTTACATGAATACACACAAACAAAAACTAAACAAGTTAACCTTAAAATAAAGAAAGAAATGGAGGATGAAAGAGGAGCCAAACAGGGCTGTCCTGCAAACTTTTCCATTCACAAAGGAAGGGTTTGTGTGGTTTACTGCTCAAGAGTGCACTGAGCTCTGGTGCCAAGACCTCCCCACTGGTGAAGAAAAAGGCAGGCAGAAACACAGTGGTGGCGCCTCAGGGAAACTGTCCCCAAGGGCACTCTTGCCTTTTGAGTACTGGACAGAGGGTATACACTGTTCAGTGGGAGCAAACTTTAAGCAAATGACATTGCACTTCTGTCTCATTAATAATTTTGTTTATTTTTCCAGTACAGCCAGAGAACCCCATTTTCTGGTCCCGTCTCTGAGATAAGGAACTCTAACCCTGGCTTGGGGGTGCTTAAGAAGCTTACCTCAGATAATCAGAGTCTAGTTTTTCTTAGTTTGCCTTTTTTGGTTTTGCTTTGGGCTAAGAGAGTAAGGGATCATTGTATGGTACTAACTCCAGGGAGACATGAAAAAAAAAGTCTACTCACCCCAGATAGGGAACCAAGAACAGACAGAAGTAAAGATACCACCAGAGTCTAATGTGGTGGAGTGGGTTTACTTATAGGAATATTGGTGAGGAGATGCATACAGGAACAGAAATGAGTCAAGGACAACTGTGTTACCAAAAGCCTACCCCAGCATGGGTGGTAGCTCCTGAAAGCTAGAAATCTAGTGTTCTGTACAACCGATGGGCAGCTCAACAGGTTGGAACTACCTCTTTCAGTAAGCTTACATGTCTGAGCCTCTGTCAGACAACTCTGGTCATCTCTGCTTTTCCTAGAAGCTGGTCTCAGTCGTTTCTAGGAAGCCGGGCCTGTCTGAGGATTTCTACCAGCAGTTACTGCTTATGCACTCTTAGGGAAGGAGATGCTACTAAATCTTCAATTTCAGGGTTTTCCTGAAACCAGTGTGTTGTCTTCTTCCTGAAATCAAGAAGCTTCTCTGCAAGGAGCAATGTTTCACCTCTTCTTAGAGCATCCTGCTGGTTTACTTCCTTTTAATATCCCGAATTAATGAGCTCTTCCGTGCCCCTGTCTCTATGCCCTGGCCCTGGATTTTATCTAGGCAAAAACTGCTACACAACAGGACCCATTGTCCCCACTTCCCATGGGGATTACGAGTGTGTGCCATCATGTCTGCATGGCTGACTTCCTTTTAAAAAATGACCAAACTCAAGTCTTTGTGCTAGTGTGGTAACTGCTTTATGGACTGAGACATCTACCCAGCCTTGTTCTGACATTTGTCTTAGGGTTTCTATTCCTGCACAAAACATCATGATCAAGAAACAAGTTGGGGAGGAAAGGGTTTATTCAGCTTACATTTCTACATTGCTGTTCATCACTAAAGGAAGTCAGGACTGGAACTCAAGCAGGTCAGGAAGCAGGAGCTGATGCAGAGGCCATGGAGGGATGTTCCTTACTCATTTGCTTCCCCTGGCTTGCTTAGCTTGCTTTCTTATAGAACCCAAGACTACCAGCCCAGGGATGGCACCACCCACAATGCCCACCCCCCTTGATCACTAATTGAGAAAATGCCTTACCGCTGGATCTCATGGAGGCATTTTCTCAACTGAAACTCCTTTCTCTATGATCACTCCAGCTTGTGTCAAGTTGGCACAGAACCAGCCAGGACAGCCCTCATATGCTGTTTAATAAGCTGTGCCCTCTAACCGTCCATCTCCTGTGTCTATCACCTGCCAATGGCACATCAAATCACGAAACTATAAATTGCACCAATCTACTGAGGAAGAGAGAGCCCTCAGGATGCCGTCATGGACGCAAATACCATCTCTGAATGTCGCTGCTTTGGGGACCTAGTCTTTGACGATGAGCATTGGTAAACATTTCAGATCCAGACCATTTCAGAGAAAAATGATACAAAACAAAGCAAAACAAACAAGCAGACAAAAAGCAAGGCAAATAATAGTGTTAAGTTTCACAAATGTAGTACATTAGGACAGTGGAAGTCAAGTAGGGGTAGATTTAGCACCAATGGAATAGAAGCAGAATAATTTTAAACAATAAAACAATAGAAAACACTTTATGAAGTCCCGGAACATGTCATCAGGAACTATGCCAAAGTGATGAGGTGACATTAAGAGTTTCAGTTTTCTGAAGCTCTGGAAAATACCTATTTATCTTTGTGCTTCTGTCTCCAGCTTCTTTGGATAGTTACCACCACTGGAATTATAGTCAGCCACTCTTGGGAGATGGTATTGACTAAGTATTATTATTATTATTATTATTATTATTATTATTATTATTATTGTGTGTTGCATGTATGTATGTATACACATGTGCATGCAGCCATGCTAGCCCATGCATGACCATGTGGAGACCATAGGTTGATATTGGTGTTATTTTCTATCACCCTTCACTGTAGTTTTTGAGATGGCTCTCACTGAACCTAGGGCTCACTGTTTGGCTCAACTAGCAGGCCAGCAAGTCCCAGGGCCTGCCTGTCTCCACCTTCCTTGCTCCCCAAGGCCCACCTTGTGTATCAGTGCTGGGGACCTACCTGAACTGGCTTTCGTAGCAAGCAGTGTAACCACTGAGCTGTCTCATTACCTTTGAATGAGGTTGACCTTAACCTGTAATCCAAGTCTGAATTTTCTGCTACAAATTATCGTGCCACAAAAGATCAGAATAATGTCTGTTGGATGGGTGAGCCTGAGCAAAGTAAACCATATCCTCCTCTGACAGGATTCATGTGCCAGACAGCTGGTTAGAAAGCAGGGGCAGGTGTGAGTTGTTCTTCCCCTCAGCCAATCCAGTACCTAGAAGCCGTGCTCTTGACCCCAATTAAAAAGCCTATTTTCAAAAGTAATGGGCAGGAGTGAAGCTGCAGCCATGAGGTGTAATTATGACATCTCTTTTTCCCAGTTAATTAATATGTGACCGATTTGCTATATTAGTAAGGAACCTAGAATTTCTTCCTCAGCTTTCTCCTTGAATTAGCCAAAACCACCCGGGGCTTCCAAACTAAAACCACTTGCGACTTATTAGTCCACCCTCGATGTTACTTCCCATTATTCAAAGGCACGAATACTGAGAAATGTTTGTAAATAGCTCAGCAGGCCATCTTCCTGGATCCATGCTGTTCTGGGAAGATCCACGCACAGTTGTCTACCTTTGCCTTTTGAAATGGGAGCTGACGAGTAGCGTGGTACACTGAATGAAGATGCAACTTTATATATTTCCAGTGCTCAGAACCATGCCTGGAACACACAAGCTATTTAGTAAATATTAAATAAGTCATCAATTTTAGCTTTGATTTCAGGGCACAGCTCGCCCAGGAGGTCGGTGTTATAGTTAAGAGTCTCAAAGCTAAGGAACAGTGGTGGTGACTCCTTGTCCAGCAACACAACTTCTGGCACGTCGTAGGCCAGCTGGGAGAGAGGACACTTCTCAGTCAACCCCAGTTGGGTTTCTTTATGTCCTGTGACCAACTGTGTGGTGTCTTCAACAACAAAGTCTTACCATCAAGTTCTGGTGGGTAACCAAGATACAAACAAACGCTTTCTGGATTCCAGGCACAGAATGAGGGTTTCCTGCAGCTGTAGTCAAGGTGTCAGTGAGAGGTGGGGTCTTATCTGAGTCACTGCATGGAGCTCACATGGTTATTATCAGTACTCAGCTTCTTTGTCCTATCTGACTCAGGGCTGCAGTTTCCTGCCTGGGCTTCTCTGGTTGTGACCTTCAGTTACTCACCACCTGGCTTTAGCCACATAACGACTTGTTTACATCAAGGGAGTAATGAAGAAAAACTTGAGTGACAGGCAGTTCTACCCCATGTAACATAATTTCATGTGTACAGTGACATAGCACCTTTTACTTCGAGAGCTTTCAGTTGATTCGAAGCAAATTATGGCCTCCTTCACTGGAGTGGAGGGTGTGGCAGTGGGGGACAGACCAGAGGGATCCCCGAGAGTCAGTCCTCTAGCACCCACGTGATAATGGCAGCCCATTGTAAACAAAAGATGCACAAATGTTTTAAGAGTATATGGAGGTGGGAGTGAGAAATGTTCCCCCACAGCTCGCTCATGTATTTGAACACTTGGTCCCCAGCTGCTGGTGCTGTTTGGGAAGAACAGGGAACCTCTGGGACTTATAGTTTGAGGATTTATAGCCTCACCTCAACTTCAATTCTCTTTCCTTCAGCTTACTCACTATCTCCTGCTCCTGCCTTCATGCCTCCCCAGACTGTCGCCGTGACTCCCCTTCCAGATGAACTCTGTCACTCTGGATCCATGGGCAAACGAACGCTTTCTTCCTTAAGTTGCTTTTGGCAGCGTATTTTATTACAACAACAGAAAAGCAATAATCAAATCTACAAGGACATCAATCAATTAATAACCATTTCTGGCACCTGGCCTGCTGCCTCTTCCTTTTATCCACCCTTCAGAGCCTTCTGCTGATGCTTCAGACCCTCTAGGCTATTCCTCCTGAGGATCTGTGTTCAGAGTTTCTGGCAATCTCTTCCTCTTGTGTTTTTCTGAAGTTTCAACTCTCAGCCTCACCTGCAGGTTCAAATAACAGCACCTCCCGCCAAATCTTCCACTCTCGTTCATTCCCAAAGCTCCCCTGCTGCTTCTTCTAGCTTTATCGTGTTCTGTTTACCTCCAAACTCCCACCTCATGCTTCTAGCTTTGAATATCTTCCCACCTTATACACTGGAGAGTTTCTTTTTTCTTCCAGTCATTCCCTGTGGACGCCATTGATTTAGAAAATCCCGCCGATGCTCATCTTTCTAAAGATGCGTGTTTCATAGAGCTGAGCTGTGCTGCGTGGCTCTGAGCTCAGGTTCAGGCCTTGGGTTGTAATAGGTGAGTGTCTGTGTGTGTGTGTGTGTGTGTACATATGTGTGTGAGTGCATGGAGTGTATGTGTGCATGTGTGAGTATGTGTGAGTGTGTGTACATGTGTGTATTTCTGCATGTGTGTGTGAATGTGTGTGAGTGTGAATGTGTGTACATGTGTGTGTGACTGTGTATGTGCATGGGTGGAAACCCCCTATCCCATCCCCCTCCCCCTGCCTCTATGAGGGTGCTCCCCCACCTACCCACCCACTCCCGTCTTCCCACCTTGGCATTCCCCTATACTGGGGCATCTGACACCCTCAGGCCCAGGGGCCTCTCTTCCCCCTGATGGCCAACAAGGTCCTCCTCTGCCACATATGTGGTCCGAACCATGGGTCCCTCCATGTGTATTCTTTGGTTGGTGGTCCAGTCTTCAGGAGGACCTGGGGGGTGGGGGTGTCAGGCCAGTTGACACTGTTGCTCCCTCCATGGGGCTGCAAATTCCCTCAGCTCCTTCAGCCCCTTCTCCAACTCCTCTATCTGGGACCTCACACTCAGTCCAACAGTTGCTGTGAATTGAATCTTGGGTATTCCGAACTTTTGGGCTAATATTCACTTATCAGTGAGGCTAATATCCACATACCATGTTCGTTCTTTTGTGACTGAGTTACCTCACTCAGGATGATATTTTTAAGTTCCATCCATTTGCTTTTGAATTTTATGAAGTCATTGTTTTTAATAGCTGAGTAGTACTCCATTGTGTAAATGTACCACATTTTCTGTATCCATTCCTCTGCTGAGGGACATCTGGGTTGTTTCCAGCTTCTGGCTATTATAAATATGGCTGCTATGAACATAGTGGAGCATGTGTCTTTATCACATGTTGGAGCATCTTCTGGGTATATGTCCAGGAGAGGTATAGCTGGGTCCTCAGGTAATTATGTCCATTTTTCTGAGGGTCCAAATTCCTTCCTTCCTTCCTTCCTTCCTTCCTTCCTTCCTTCCTTCCTTCCTTCCTTCCTTCCTTCCTTCCTTCCTTCCTTCCTTCCCTTCCTTCCTTCCTTCCTTCCTTCTTTCTTTCTTTCTTTCTTTCTTTCTTTCTTTTTCTTTTTTTTTTTTTTTTGGTTTTTCAAGACAGGGATTCTCTGTGTAGCCGTGGCTGTCCTGGAACTCACTCTGTAGACCAGGCTGGCCTCGAACTCAGAAATCCACCTGCCTCTGCCTCCCAAGTGCTGGGATTAAAGGAGTGCACCACCACTGCCCGGCTCTTTTCTTAAACTTACGTTTTGAATATAAAGTCTCATGGGACAGTATAGCCTATGAAGAAAGGATATCTACAGAATATGTATGTCTGTCATTCCTTGTGTGGTATTGGCAGTGCCCCACGTACACACGATTATAGAGGGTATTACGATGCCCGGAAATTCTGGGAGATTAGGAGGACTCTGGTGATCTGGAGATTGGGAGTGCGGCTCCTCTTCCCCACTGGGATGGTGGAGCAGCTGAAGCCCCCAGGGCCGAGGCTTCCAGGCCATGCTTCTGCGTGATTGAGAACTTGCAATGTAGGATGACAGCAGCAATGTCATAAACACAACGGATCACCAGACAAGCTACAGTGTCTCCTCTTACTCTGATCACTTCTCCATTAATCAATAAGGTCCTCTAAAAATGATGACACCACAAGAAAGAGCAAAAGAGAAACCTGTGGCTCCTTTTCCTTTCAATTTGTCCTTCCTCAAGCTGAAGGTAGGGACGAAATAAAAACTGGCCAACTTGTGCTGAGCTACGGTACATGGTTCTGGCAAGAACAGGATATGTGTGCATGGACAAGCTGTGGGACCCACACTGTGTAACTCCAACAACTCTCTCAGAAGTTAAATGTAGTTTCATGTTAAGCTGGCTGTACATGATAATTAAATTCATCCTAATATTTTATTTACTTGTATGCTTTCTTAAATAGCACTAAATGGCACAATAAAAATCAATTATGAGTTGTTGAGAGGGACAGAGAGAGGAACGGGGAAGAGAGAGAAAGAGATAGAATAGAAGAAAGGTGCAAAGCTTATTATGGCTGTGTAAATGCACATATACTGTCCATGGGCACTGAAGAATACTTTCTCTGTAGGGTAAACTACAGATTTCCTTGCATTTAGAGACAATGAACAGTAATTCGGAATTATGCTGAGAGTATTTTGCTGGCTTGTCAGATGGCAAAATCTCTAACAAAAAGTATGAATGGGTGAAGAAAAGGTTACAAACGAAAGCATAGAAAGGACACTTGCAGGACATTGGTGGGAGAGATGTGAACTGCTGTGTGGAGCTCAGGACAAGTCAGGAGTCTGTTTTGT
>CM052708.1:6263363-6300026 GCA_028551405.1 Uromys caudimaculatus
CCACACTTGCAATACATTTTAACGAATAGTGAGTTTTTGTGAACAGAATCTGTGAATACCATATGGAGTGTACCAAGAAGAAGAAGGAAGAGGAGGAGGAGGAGAAGGAGAAGAAGGAGGAGGAGGGGAAGGGTAGGAGGAGAAGGAGAAGAAGGAGGAGGAGGGGAAGGGTAGGAGGAGAAGGAGAAGAAGGAGGAGGAGGGTAAGGGGAGGAGGAAAAGGAGAAGAAGGAGGAGGGGAAGGGGAGGAGGAGAAGGAGAAAGGGAAGGAGGGAAGGGGGAGGGGAGGAAGAGGAGAAGGAGGAGGAAGGGGAGGGTAGGAGGAGAAGGAGAAGGAGGAGGAGGAAGGGGAGGAGGAGAAGGAGAAGAAGGGGGAGGAGGGGGAGGGGAGGAGGAGAAGGAGGAGGAGGAAGAGAAGAAAGAGGAAGGGGAGGAGGAAGGGGAGGGAGAAGGGGAGGAGGAGGAGGAGGAGGAGAACAACATCAACAACAACAACACTCTAACAAAATAACAACAAAGCCCTCCATTCTTAGTAGTTAATGCAATGTTTTAGACTATTAGAGTTTTGTCTGAAAATCGACACTGTATTAGGTGAGTGGATGGCACAGGACACACTTATTCCAGAGAATCCTCATCAGTGTGTGTGAAGGAGGAAAATCCCTTTCCTTTTGTAAGTTTAGTCACTAGGACTTGCAAGTTAAACTGATAAAGGTCAAGTTTAGGAGGGAGAAGAGAGTGCAGTTACACAGGCAGAGCGCACACTCAGGACACTCTCCTGAGGGTGAGGGGGTAAAGGCTGGGCTCTCAGGGAAGTTGTGAAAAGGGTCTTAGGATGTAAGCTACAGAGGCTCGTTGTTCTGTGAGGTTGTACAGATGAGACTGTTGTTTCTCAGAAGGCAGAGCAGACACCTTTACAAAGGAATCCATGGCACATCTATAACGAAGAAATGAAGGCCAGAGTTTCATTAGAAATGGGAGGCGTGAGAGTCCCACTTACATGTGGACTTTCTTGGCTAGCACAGTCTTCAGGTACTGTTTGGAGCGATGTACTCTGATCTCCTGCTGGGGACTGACACTAGGAAGGGAGGAACCAAAGTTAGTGAGGGAGCATGAAGCCATCTGCACGACAGGGTAAGTTCCATTATTCAGACAATCCTGATTGTCAGCAGATTCTTTGACACAGTGAAAACAGCTAAGGCCTAAAAACAGGTTTCATGGAGATGGGGAGAGTGCAACAGTGTGAGAGACAGTTCTAGAACTCATTTTAGAGTAAACACAGCAAGAAGAAGTGGCCTGGGTTGTGACTTGTTGGCATGATTGAGTGGAGACGCTTCTCTGCTCAGTTCTTGTGCTTGCTGACAGGTAGACCAGAAGTTGGTTTAAGGGATTGAAGTAGGCATCCCTGCTCCCAGGCCCCATTGCTGTGTTTCAGTCACATGACAAGTGACAAATCCCCTTAAGCCCTTTTGTAATACTTTTGTTGATTCTACTTCCTTGCTGCTGTTCTCCTCACTCTGTCCTGTACCCTCCCACTCCCAGTGTTCCCCTTTCCCCTTTCGGATCATGGTACCCTCTTCCTCCCCCACCAGGCTCCTCTTTCCAGCCTCATGACCTCTACCCACACTCACTTCCACAGAACAACACACACAAGAATTAGAGGTTAAGATTACTGCACACACCATCTAGCTCCATCTAAAGGGACATGGGCTGTCTTAGGACTTAGGGGTGCTCACGAGATGTCTTAGGATGTACTTAGGGATGCTTAATTTATCTCCATTTTCTAGCCTTGCCACTATGGTGATGTCAAATCCCTCTTTAAGCTTACCACTTACTTAAGAAACGTTCCAGCATTCTCTTCCTGTTAGTTTCGAGCAGATTAAGAAGGAAAAGATATTTAACAGAGGCTAAGGAGTTTCCCCAATGATTTCATGATTAGGGGAATGCCTCTGTTAGAGATTCTGGGTGTTTCCTGGCAGCTTCAGCAGGAGTTGAAAAGAATTTAATAACTGATAGAAAAAGCCAAGAAGCTCCGACAAGGAACTCCAGGGTAACTGTTTCTCTGGCTCCAAAGAGTTATTAGTTATTGCAGATTAAATGTATGCTTATCCTTTATGATCAGATCAGGCAGCATAAGCTGGCAATACTGAATTATTCTGGTCTTACACTTATTAATCAAAAGCACCTGTTTATTAAGATATCCATACCAGCAGTAAGACAGAAATGACCTGCTCCCCTCAAAAAGCCTGACATTGTGTTGTCAACTTTGTAGGTGAAAGAAGGGGCAAATACAATCCAGGTTTGGGGATGGGGTAATTACTGTCACCATCTGGTAGCATGTTCTTTGGGTGAACTCCCAGCTCTCCTGTGTTTTAAGCGGTCACAGGGCATCTTGCTAGGCAACCGAATAAAGGATTACCTTTAAAAAGATGCTTTGAAAGCTTTTCAAGACTGCCTTTGTCTAACAATCCAATATCACATCTGGTGGGACTGCCATCCTTGTAAAGCAAACTCAGAAGTATTTATTAAATACTTTTGGAAGATGCATAACCACTGACGAGAGCCGGTGCTAATAGAGAGTCATTAGGTAGCTGTCTTTAGTACTTGTGGGAAAGGCCCGCTCAGCAAGAAACACACATTGAATTAAATAAAGCCAATAGGAAGTACAGCATCCTGCAGTCTCACTTCATCCCCTGTGGATGAGAGCAACACACTTCACAGCCTGACAACTCTGTGAGCTCTGAGCACTGTCTCTCCTGTCTGGCTAGGGAGATCATGAGCTAAAGAAGCACACTAACATAGCAGCTCAAAGGAGCGCTATGGGGAGCAATGGCATTTACCTTAATGACTTTGGCTTAGGGGATTGTCACACTGGGTTAATGACGTCTCAGGAATGTGGAAAGGAAGCACAGGCATGCTTATAGCCCTGGAGCGTGTGGGTCATGTCAGGGATCTCCTTGTCTTTGTCACGAGCCATCAGAATGCTCCTCTCTCCCCATCTTTCTTTCTAGTCTTCCCAGACCAACAGCCCCCACAGCACTGGGCAAGAATAGTCTGGTTGCGTGAGGACTTCAGCAGCAAGGGCAGTGTTGCTCCTGACATGGTGAGCATGGATGATAAATAGGGGACATGCATGTCACCAGAAACCTATAATGGCAGCCACAAGGTTGTGTGAGCTCATTAACAGCCAGCACAATGCCACTGTGGTATTTCTAGCTATTAACAAGATCATACCATGGGATGGAGCCTCACTAGTCAGTGGGGTGCCCTGTGTGTTTCATTGACATGGGGGATGGAGGTTAAAACCTTACCTCCCTGCTCTGGGGACCTCCTCCCTGAGCACGGTAGCATCCTCAGACCTCAGGATATGGATAGGAACCTAGGAGTGGTAAAGCACATATGGGAACAACATGGCTGCTGACGGTTTGAGGTTTGCCTACCTCATCTGCAGTGGAGCCTACAAGGGAGACCATGGTTTCCAATGTAGACTCTCTCCTTCTTTTATGCTTGCCCTGAGCAGGCAGAAAGCACAGTTTCTGCTTTCATTCAGAGAATGTACCTCCTCAGGGAAGGGTGTCTGCTTCCAGATTTACCGACTTGCTCATCTTATGGATGCCAATTTTTAGCTTTTAGGGACTTGGGCCAGAAATGTAACTAATCTGTGCTTAAGCCTCCTTGTCTAATTAGAACAATAATAGCCATGCCCTTTTTAAAAATCATATTTCACCTTCACACTTATTTATTTATTTAAACAAGGTCTCACTGTGTATTTCTTGTTAGCCTGGACTTACCATGTAGGCCAGGTGTATTAGAGTTCTCAAGAGAAAGAGAACATATAGAATGGACACACACACACACACACACACACAGAGATTCATACATACATACGTGTGTGTCTGTGTGTGCGCGTGCGCGTGCGTGCACGTGGCTCAGGTCCAACAATGGCTGTCTACCAATGGCCAATAATACTGTAGTTGTTTAGGCCATGGGGCAGATGTGACAGTTCGTCTCAGGCTGTAAAGTCAATGAATGAATAGACTTGCCAGCAAAATCAAGCAGGGAGAGAGAGGGAGGGAGGGAGAGAGGGGGAGAGAGAGAGAGAGAGAGAGAGAGAGAGAGAGAGAGAGAGAGCGCTTCCTTCTTCCATGTCCTTTATATAGGCTGACAGAAGAAGGTGTGGCCCAGACTAAAGGTGGATCTTCCCACCTCAAAAGATCTAGATTAAAGATGTATCTTCACATCTCAGACCATCTGGATTAAATGTAGGTCTTCCTGCTTCAAATGATTTAATTAAGAAAAAAAAAAATTCCAGCATCCACAAGAACATCCGTGTTTAGTGACTGTATATGGGATGGATCCCCAGGTGGGGCAGTCTCTGGATGGCCTTTCCTTCAGTCTCTGCTCCACACTTTGTCTCCATATTTCCTCTCGTGAGTATTTTGTTCACCCTTCTAAGAAACACTGAAGCATCCACATTTTGATCTTCCTTCTTAGGCTTCATATGGTCTGTGAATTGAATCTTGGGTATTCTGAACTTTTGGGCTAATATCCACTTATCAGCAAGTGCATACCGTGTTTGTTCTTTTGTGACTGGGTTACCTCACTCAGGATGATATTTTCAAGTTCCATCCATTTGCCTAAGAATTTCATGAAGTCATTGTTCTTAATAGCTGAGTAGTATTCCATTGTGCAAATGTACCACATTTGCTGTATCCATTCCTCTGTTGAGGGACATCTGGGTTGTTTCCAGCTTCTGGCTATTATAAATATGGCTGCTATAAACATAGTGGAGCATGTGTCCTTATTATATGTTGGAGTGTCTTCTGACAGAAGCATGATAAGCTGTCTCTGGAGAGACTCAGGCAGAGCTTGACAAATACAGTGGCAGATGCTCGCAGCCAACCATTGGACTGAGCGTGGGGTCCCGGATGGAGGAGTTGGGGAAGGGACTGAAGGAGCTGAGGGGATTTGCAGCCCCATGAAGGGAGCAACAGTGTCAACTGGCCAGATCCCCGGGGCTGCCAGAGACTGGACCACCAACCAAAGAATATACATGGAGGGACCCATGGTGCTGGCCACATATATGGCAGGAGGGCTTTGTTGGCCATCAGGGGGAGGGGAGGCCCTTGGGCCCGAGGGTGTTAGAGGCCCCAGTATAGGGGAATGCTAGGGAGGGAAGACAGGAGTGAGGGTGGGGGAGCACCCTCATAGAGGCAGGGGGAGGGATGACAGGATAGGGTGTTTCTGAAGGGGAGACCTGGAAAGGGGGAAAACATATGAAATGTAAATAAAGTAAATATCAAAAAAAAAAAAAAAAAGAAAGAAAGAAAGAAAAAGAAAGATAGAAAACAGAAAAACAACAACAACAAAAAACCCTCAGAGGTGTGCTCAGCAACTTGGGTTTTAGTTTATTCCAGCTGTCAATTTGTCAACCAAGCCATCCTATTGTTACTTCAACCTCAAGGAGACCCTCCTGCCTCTGTGACCTACATGCTGGGATTATAGACAAGCACCATCATACCTGCTAACTGTTGTAGTTTTAGACGAATTAACTGGTATCTGAGAAGCACTCAGCTCCGCTCCTAGGCGCTGCTCCTATCTCCCAGCATTGCTTAGATTATTTTTTAGCAGGTGTTATGATTTTCTCTCCGGCGAGAGGGAACATATCTTAGTGAACTATACATCTTCCCAAATAAATGTCCAAGTGCAGGGTTCTGAACAATTAAATATATTTGTGGTGAATTCCCATTTCATATCTTACTTAATACCACAAACTCCAGAAGAAATTTCTGTCTCTGTTCTGTAGATCACACGAATGTACAGATTTGTGTCCAACCAATCCTTCAAAGACAATCTTCAGGATTGGTGATCTTGCCAAAGGATGCCCTAAGCATCCTACAGAGGGCCGCATGCTTTAATTAAATGGTGATTTTATATGCTGGGTATCAGCAGGTCGTATTCTTTATGTCACATTTTGCTCTCTCATGGCCACATCACTTCAGGTGATAAGAGAAACACCACATGGGCTTTATTATTGAAACCTAGGGATAGGATGGGAAATGTTGTCAGTGGCTTTTTAGAAATGGTAACTGAATGGACAGAGTAGTAAAATGCATTTTCCTAAGTTGTTGTGGACTCAGCTGGAAAACTTAGTCCTATTATTTACTTGCAGTTTGTCTATGTCTTTGAAGGGGAAAGGAGGGAAGTTGTGAGGCCACAGTTAATGCCTAGGAAATGACTGGAACCATCTGACGCAAATCTCACGTATCATGTACACTATGCCAGGGCACAGGATAAGAGTGGTACATATGGCCAAGTCAGAAACACATGTCAATTCTGCATGTGACTTAAAAGAAGAAAGGGTGGGAGGAATGAATGAAGGAAGGAAGGAACAAAGAAAGAAAAAAGAAAGGAAGAAAATGGCTATAGTTGGTTTGATGTTGCTAAAATTGGCAAATAGAAAAAAATGGGGCTCAAATTTTATCTCTCTATAGCAGCAAATGGAATCAAAACGCAACTGTGGGAAGGCACCAGTAGTTGGGAGCTTTGTTCACTGACATGCCTGGCAAAACTGCCTCGCTGCAGAAGGTCCAGTCCCCGGGGTTAGGTTCTAAGTGCAGCCCATTTTAGCATGAAAACAGGCTCATGTTTGGTGTGAAGCACCTGTGGGTCAGCAATTGATAGTGTGCTTGGTGATGCCAGAGTTGGCTTTGGAGTCTTGATTCTAATTCCAAGTGTTTTCAATGTAACAAACAGGCAGGGTGTGTGTGAACTCGGGAGTTAGTTTTGACTAAGGTTACCTGACGCGTTTCAACTGGGAAAATATCTGGAAAAGCTGTGAGGCATCATATGCACGTGGGTATAGTTTGATCATGAAAATGGGCATTATTAAGCCTTGAGATGAGCTTGTAATTTATCATTTAATCTAAAGACACCATGGAGAGTAAAGGACACCTGTCAATCATTATACTGGGGCAGAAGCAGGGAACCATCTAGAAACGTCTGAGACACATTGGCTTCTGACTTATACTTTATGAGTAGGTATAAATTTTCACTCAATACATCAATGCTCCTTTGGGAGTATGTTTTATTCATTTATTTCACTGTGGTTGTCTTTCTTTGGAGAGATGATATACCCAGGATGAAGGGTAGATTTCAACTCAGTTTTCCTTTTATCTCTTCGTACGCCATCCCAGGTTGGACCTTCCTAGGTTGTTAGACACAGGAGGAGAGTGCTCACAGCCTTGTCTCCGAAGAAGTATTCTTTCAGGCGTGGGAAAGTGGCTGTCATTGTTTTCTGGACAAAGCCTTTTTTGTTTACCCATCTCTCCTGACGCAAGCTCTCTGCCCAAATACAGATAGCCTGGTCTACAGATTTCTTTTAAACAAATAAAAGAGCTTCATGCTTAAAAACAAACTCATGTACACATGCCAAGCTTATCTGTGGCTCTGTTAAAATAGTTTCCAAATGCTAATTTATATGCAATGGTTCAAATAAACAAATAGAAACGTTGAAGTCATTCCTTACATTACTAACAAGCTTTTAATAATGTCTTTGCAGAGACTTCTTTGCTTACCATAAAATGAGGTATCTCATTTTTTACACACAGGAGCAGTGTACTAGACTTCACACGTGGACATGAGTCAGAAAACTCTCGTGTCTTTCTGCCAGCGTCAGTTTCAGAACTGGTGACTGGGACCTTGCTGCTGAAGGACTGGGTCAGTTCCACCTTAGGAAGAGGTTCACAAGAACCAGAGTGGTTTCTAGTCCAGTCCTGGGGGTTTGAGTGCCCCAAGGGGAGTGAGAGAAATAGAAATGAAGACAGACAACCAAAGCCTGGTGAGAAGGTGGAGGTTTCATTGTACAGCCAAGACAGAAACCCTTGCCTAAGTCAGGGACATGTGGTGATAACCATGACAAAAAAATGAATTTAAATTTTCCCTCTGGTATGAACTGCTTTTTACTAATATGGGGCATACTGTGAAGAAAGAGACTAGTCTGGTTTTGTAGATAGGACTGTCTTTAACTTGACAGTCACTTTTCTGAATGTCTAAAGAGAAAAGTTCAAGACAGACACAGCCAACAGCTTTAGGACTTGGACGGACAAGGTTTTGGTGTCATAGTTCTTTACAGGATGCTCGTATAGTAGTTAGCAAAGGTGCCATGACAGTTTTCTGTGGTGGTAGATGGCTCAATTGTTTAAATTTATATTTGGAGTCAGGTTGATCTTTGATCAGGTAAATAAACCACAGGTAAGCCTGAGAAGGAGGCAGAGTTCTTGGGATGGACAAGATGCTTTTAAGTAATTTGCTTTTTCTGAATGTGACAAATTAACAGGCAAGGGAATGCAGACTTCATATACTACTTGTCCAAGCGTCATGCTTTCATTCACAATACTTACAAGTTCAAAGGCATATCAGCACCCTGAGTCAGCAGTTTCTTTACTTAGGATATTAATTAAGGAGAAAAATTAAGACAGAAGGAAGTTAAAGACACTACATTTCAAAGTGCAGTAGGTCTCCTGTGTGCAAATAAAATCTGTGGTTTCTGTTTATTGGCTGCTGTTTTGCACACTTGCTGCTGATACCAAGTGCTCATGGGTAGTTCAACTGAGATTGAAAGAAACTAAAATTATTCTTATGTACATTTGTTTTTCTGCCCAGTTTTAATAAACCTGGGCTCGTATCAGGATATCCTTTGTCTGACTGGACAAATCTATCTCATTTTATTTAGTACAAAAATGAGTATATTATTCTTACATGCTAGCGAGCCCCTAATAGTGAACTTCTAAATATTTCTGCTCGTTTTCCTGGTCCTGGCTTTGAGACGTTAGTGAGTGCTGCTCTCAGGGCAGCTGTGCAGGGCTAGGATCTGTCTGCGCCCTGGCTTATCAGGTGCTAAGGCATTGGACTTGGCTATGAAGCTTAACTCGGTTGTGTCTGGATGGTTTTTTGGAACTGGTGTGTAGCCAACCTCTTGTCCAGTCATCTCTACCCCTAGATCTGCTCATGACTGTTCCTTTCTTCCGTAGGTAGGCGCTCACACAGCAGCAGGGGAGGCTCGTTAGGACCACTCATCTAAGGAGAGGTCTCTCCCAAGTTCCATTTCCCATTTAAGTCATGTCATCTCACACCGTAGCATGTAATTTTATAAACACGCTTACTCCTTCTTGCTCCGAGAACAGCCGCCATGCCGCCGCCTCACTCAGCCCCACCAGCTGCCAGCTGGTGCTTTCCCGAGAAGAGAAGGCTGCCGGTTCCTCTGCCTGCCAACAACCACGCTTCCCCAGAACGCTGGGAGCTGCTGTTTGACACTACTGGCTGTCCCCTTTAGCCCCAAGGAAGGAGAACACTAGAGACTTCCATTATTTTAAAACTGACCAGATAACTCAATGGCTGGGCAAAGAATTTCCTATTCTAATCTAACAGTACACTTTCCCATCCTCCTTGGCCTCAGCTGGTGGCAGAGGCTACATATGTATGTACCCTGAGCGGCCTACATGTCTGCCGCTTCCTATCTGCTCCACAGCCTGGTCTGAATTTCCCAATCCTCCTTGCGAGCCCTTCAGTTCCTCCTGGGACCCGGAAATCCCACCCTTTCCTCTTCGTCCAGCAATTGGCTTCTGCTGTTTTTATTGACATAATCAAGAAACAATTAGGGAAGCAGATTTCAGTATCAGTTCCTCCCCCTACATCACTCTTTTTGAATTCCTCGTGTTCATGCTGGTTATATCTGCCTAACTCCGGGTAACATGCAAGACGCCTAGGAGCAGAACCTATGCTCTCTGCTCTTGTCCCTGTAACTGCAGCTGGCGTGTGATAACGAACCATCACATATATCTGGGAAGAAAGGTCATTTAAGGCCTAAATCAATTAGAATTTTCTTAAAACAACCTCCAAAAACCTCCTACGGGTGCTTTGAAGAAACAAATTTGTTTAAGGTAGATGTTCTTCTGCATCCTCGAACCCAATATATAAGCTTTCTTTATTTCTCTTTACGCCAGAGCGTTCTTGGGAAAACATTTCCCCTTTCTCTCTCTGCTCAGGCTTCAAGGTGCACAGAGCCGAGGCTCCCTTGGCAGGCTAGGAAGGAGGCTGCTAATTCCTCCTGGCTTTGCCAAATGTCTAATATATGACCCAACACTGTATGTTTGACTGCACGTTCAGATCAGCCAATAAATGGCCGAGAAGTATCCTGACAATGTATCACCTGCGCATGTCTGTTCATTTAAGCTTAAGCTGGCAGTCAAGACTCTGCAGCTCTAAAGATACAAAACAATATGTGACCTTTAACTGCCGCTGTTTCGTAGACTGCCAAGTTTAGAGTGAATGCCGTTTTGATGTGTGTCTTTGACAATTACTCTCCCAGACTATTTATTCAAATAGCATCCTCACTACTTATTGAAAAGTACTGTGTTTTTGGTGAAACTGATTTCAGCGTGCTTCCAAATCAAATCTGTTACACTGCGATTTTTGTAGGTACATATGTTCTAAAGCTCCCTAGCTTGTCTTATACAAAGGACTTAGCTTGGTAAAAACGGTGATGATGAGAGTTGAGTTAAACTGTAGTGTTCCTTACTGCTAAATGCCCCGTTCTTATTACCTTTGTTTATATAGACTCCTTCATCTAAAAATAGTTTCAAAATCAATGATGTATTACCATTAAAATAATGGTTAACTACATTGAGGAGCGTATACTTTTTACCTGATGGTTTCTGGGCACCCATGCCACAGCACCTACGGTCGGTGAGGAGAGAGGTGAGAGTTTCAGACATGTTTGTTAAGTGGATCTCCAGATAGAGCATATAGCATGCATATAGTATTCAGTGTGCAGAAGAGCACAGAAGCACCTCGGAAATAGAAAAGTCAATGCAGTTTGCTCTATTTGGAAGCAGTTAGTACTTGGACAGGCAATCTTAATTTTTTTCTGACCTTGTTTGTGTAGTAGTGACATGAATGATACTCCATGTGTTTTCCAGGAAGGAACAGAAGTCAAGGGAGTAAGTGCTTTCCTTACTCGCTAAGAAACCGAATATCGTGCACTCACAGGGGTTCGTGACTTCCAGGCTGTGAGTACATTGTTGGCCATTCGTTTAGTACTCATGCTTCTAAAATGACATCATCAAAAATGCTTAACAAATAAGAAACACAGGCTATGGCAATCATTAAGAAAGCGCAGAGGGGGCAATGGTAGATTTTTAAAAACTATTTTAATACAAGATTAATAGCAATTTTCTATCCAAATCAGAAATGAAAAAATCTTAACCCAAATAATAGTCATTTGACAGTCACATACAGTTTTAGGTTTGATTGGTGCACACATTTATCCTGCATATGTGTTCTGTATATGCACACAGAGACCGCACTGTGGTACCCTCGTTAAGGTGTTGCTCATGAAGTCCCTCATTACAGGGCAATGCCAAAGATCGAAGCATCCACTCCACTCTCAGTGAAGTCCCAAGCATGCCCATGCTAAGCTGAGTCTGGGCTATAGCAAATTATGACACAGCAAGTCTCCAGAATGCGTACAAATCAATACTCTATTTGTGTACGTTGGCCTAAAACTAAGCACTGGCTAATATCGCTACCAAGGAGGAACACACTGCAGATTTATAAGTTATGGACTCCATTGCTCTTCTGGCAGAAAGGCTATATATATTTTTTTAATTTAAATATCTGCTAGTGACTGAAAGTCAAAGAAAATGAGGTTGAGTATCTGCAAGCTTTTGGAGAAGTCAAATGCTGCATTTGCCAGCATGTGAAACCTAAAGTCAAACTACCTGGCATTCAGCTTTGCAGAGAAAAGATTTGCAAGCCAGGATCTGTCTAAGTTTTATTCCTCCTTGAGAACTTAAGTTGGTGCTTAGTCTGTAGCCAAAATATATATGTAATGGCAAGAAGAATCAAAGAAGGCTAATGTCTATAGCAGGGAATGTAACTAAAGTTTCATGGTTCTGCATCCAATAATGATTTCAATGTGTTTGATTTAAAGAATGCTCCTTTTGAAACTACTACTGCTCATCAACGGATAGAGTTTTTCAGTGTAGACAAAGTCATTTCTCTCCCTGATGTTTGAAGCAGGTGATTCATGTCATCTTCCTCCTTGGGTAAATCACGGTAAGGGAGTCAGAATTCTAGGGCTGCAGTTGGCGATGGCTGTAACCAAAGTGCCAACTTGGCCTTCACTGCGTGACAGAAAGCTGTCTTGTGGCTGCCAATCCAGGACTACAGTGTTCGTGTTCATAAATTTACGGTTCATTCTTCTCTGCTGAAGACATTAGCCTCCGTTTAGCCTTTGTTGTAACATATACAAAGTATAATAAACATCAATTACAGACGGGTATTTCTGTTAGAAAAATACATATTAAAACTAAGGAACATGTAAATAGAGGCACTTCGATAAGCTAAGTGTTTGCAGTTATGAGCATCACCCACCAGTTTCTAGCGTCCAATTTTGGGGGTCCCGTTCCTCTCTACTCATAACACAAGTTGTGATGTGATTACAGATTTTTAGGGGACGATGTCATCACAGACGGGGGCAGGCTGTGGATGACAAGGGAACATTGAGACATCTCTTATCGCTATGCTGGAATGAGAAACTCAATCTGGGAGGAGGGTCCCAAAGTACCGAAAAGGGGTAACTGAACGAAAAGGCTTAGGGGACAGAAAAAAAAAAAAACCTTAAACATTAAATCAGCCTAAAACCCGTATGGTGAATGGTGGCAATGACAGGAAGGGCGGGTGAAAAACATTTTGTCCATGTCCGTGGAAGATGACTGATGATGTGGCTTTGTTAGTTGACCCTCATTTCAGCTCTGCCTGGCTCATGGGCATCACTATGTTGCGTCAATCGTCATACCCTTGAGAATGCAGGGGCTGAATCAAAGGAAGCAGGCATTTCTATATTGTTTGTGTGATGAGTGTGCACAGAACATGGGTTCACACTCATTAATGCGATGCGTTGTCATGCAAACCATCTGGGGGCAAAAGCACAGTAAAGGACGAGACATTTTGATTTGTTTTAAAGAAGATAATGTGGAAATAATTTTAAAAGGAAGCTGGAGCTTAAAGCCATGAAAAGACATTATTACTCAAATATTCTGGAGAATCAACATTGGTTTAATTTGTATTGCACCATAATTATCAGGAAAAAAACAATGCTGATTTCTGAACATACAATGAGCCACCTAACATAAATGGCTGCTCCTTCATAGAGATGTGTTATGCGTAACTGGGGCTTAGAAGCCAAAGTGGGAAACTGAGCTGGGTGGTTTTCCAAAATTGGATTAAGTGTTAATGTCACACAAATATAAATGAAAGATGCCACAGAGTCTCTGAATCCTACATTGCTTAATTTTTTAGGTATAAAGTGGTAACAGATGCTTGTAAATATGTTCTGTCTTTCAAAAGTGCTCAAATATATTTAATATGAGTGCATGTGTTCTACTTAGACATGATGACTAAATCAATAACTAATTTTCATTTTGGTGAGAATCGAGATAGAAAAATATCATTTATGTGTCAATACTGTCGATGAAAAATGTGATTGGCATGCTGTGGTGTCTTGAGATACTTTTTTTCCCCTATCCCAGGTGCTTCATAAAAGCAAAAAAAAAAAAAAAAAAAAAAAAAAAAAAAAAAAAAAAAAAAAAAAAAAAAAAAAAAAAAAAAAAAAAAAAAAAAAAAAAAAAAGAAGAACATGGTTAGCCAACTGTCTTCATACAACCCCAGTTTGGTGTATTTTGCTTCTCTCTGTCAGGGGAAGCGTTGGGCCTGGCTTGGTGGACAGGTTAGGCAGTGGCTCTAAAATGGCCTCTTGAGTTTAGGCCATTCAGTATAGTACCCAGTAGAAGTCCTAGGCCAGAGGTGCTGTACATAAGAGCAATGTTTTTTTTTTCTTTCATGAATAACATTCTTTACACATACACATTCCGTCACCAGTCACGTCTTGCACACCAGGCTTGTCCCATGAGCTCAGGACAGTTTGGAGCACCAGGGGCAAAGCAAACTTGTGTGAGAAGGGTGTGCCCTGGCAAACTTGTCATCGATGGACAGTTAGATACATAAAAAGTTCTCGTTCTTGATTCTTAGTGCTCACAGACTGCTAAGGAGTCTGCTCTCTGAGCAGCACAGAACAAGAGGGGGCGGTTGACAAAACAGTTCTGTTACAAAGGAGTGTCAACCCTGAGCTTGGAATTAAGAAGTTAAAATCTGTGATTTATATATATATATATATATATATAGATATAAAAATAGATGATCATACTAAGACTAAAAAAGTGAAAAGAATCTCCATGTCAATACTATATATAATGTTTTTTTTCTCTCTTTTTTTTGTCTTGACTTTTTTTTTGTTGTGAGTTGTTTTTGTTAAGAGAATGCCCTTGTGATGCTGAAACCAATTGACACAAATCAAAGACTCAGTAATAAAACCTAATGTGTGGAGCTAATTGTCATGTCAGTAATTGAACCCTTGTCTGAGGGAGAGTCCGGAAAACAGGAGCTGAGGCATCTGGTTCATGTCAGTCTGGTGGAGAAAGAAGAGACTGTACCATTGAAGATGATTTTTTTTTCTTAGTCAAGACCTAGGAGAGAGGAGACTAGATGGGGACATCCATGAAAAACTGAAGACAATCAGTGCCAATTGGATACAACCGACAGACGTTAGGAGACAGAAGATGCTGCCGTCAGTGACCGGTGGGATCGGGCAGGTGGAAGAGAGGCGTTGAGTTGCAGTAAGATCACCGCTCATGTAAAGACAGAGTCCTAAATTTACTATCAGAACCTCCAAATCAGTTTGGTTAGAGTCCAAGACAACAGTATATTTCCACTACATAAAAACGTTACACTTTCCCCTCATAAGCCTTTTGTAAACCTTGCTTGTCACAGAAAAGCTCACCCCAGGAGTTGGCTGTCAGTGCCAAACCTGATAGCATGAAAGTTCCTTTATTTTTTTCTCCTTTTGTTTGTTTCCTTGTTGAAAATGCAGTTGTCTTGGGGTTTGGCCTGATTTGAAATGGAAAATTATTTTCTTTCTATTTTAAATGGGTTATAAAAAAAATCAAAAAACAAAAAACCCTCACAACATGAAATTTCTTTAATTTTGCAGCATAAAAGCAAATGACGGTAAGAAAAAATCTCTTGGTACGAAAGATTTGAGTAAGAATTCTCTCTGGAATAAATGAGGTCCCCACAGATAGCTGAAGGAAAGAGAAGCAGATCATCTGGCACCCCGTACTCTTTGGGAAAACAAAAAGGGAAGCAGATCGCAAGACTGCTCTCTTATCATAGAAAACGGCGAGTTTTGTGGCGTGGTCCATTGTCCAAGAGTTTAAGAAAGGAAGGGTGTTGGCCACAGAAGAGCTAAAACGCAGTTTTGTTTGACCAAAGCCCACGATTATCTGTAGAGTCTCTGCAGGGCCAAGACCACGCAGACCAGAGACCAGAAGATCAGGGAGGAGCTGAGCTTCGAGGCTGAAGATTCCTCTTCTCTGCGGTCTGGGTCCACCGCAGGGGCCTCGGTGGTGACAAACTCGAACTCCGTGGGACACACATCATCCATGCAGCCACTTCCGCTGCCTGAGCCACTGGATTCATCGCCTGGTGGGGGCAGATTGACAGGGAAAGTTAGAACAGTTAGCTGGGAATAGCGACAAACAGCAACACAGCTCTTGGGATGGTGTGGGAGGAACACTCCACCAAAGCGTTGCTGGTCTGCCCCATAGATTTGTTCTTCACCGGCAGGCTGGTGATCGACCGGAAACAGAACTGAGATACAGGATTCACTGGTATTTGAGCAGAGTAAACTTGTAACGAGTGCCCTCTCAACCACATTAATATTAGATGCATCTGCTGTCCAGTATTTAAATGACTAAGACATTGTGTTCTGGAGCTGGAGACATGGCCATTGCCACGGACCTCAGTTCATTCTCCAGGACCAACATGGGGCAGTGGACATCTACCTGTAATTCTGTTCTTGGAAATATGGCACCCTCTTTTGGCCTCTCCCAGCTCCCCCCATATAAGGTGCCCATAATCACACACTTAACTTAGTGTCTCTCTCTCTCTCTCTCTCTCTCTCTCTCTCTCTCTCTCTCTCTCTCTCTCTCTCACTCTTACATATTTCTATCTTTGAAAAGCAATTCTGTTCTTTGCCCCTTCTTACTTCGGTGTTGCTGTTTTAGTACATCTCGTGCTTTTTAGAGACAACTTTCAGTTTTTTGTTTGTTTGTTTTGGAAACCTAGACTCCAAAACTCATGATCTTCCTTCCTCCTGTTGCTGTCTCCAGAGTGCTGGGGTTAAAGACATGTGCCGTTTTACCCTCTTTAAAAAGACCTTTAAAAGGCCATTTAAGGTAAAACAGAGAACAAATGTAAGCAGTGCAGGCAGGACAGGCGAGACAGCAGCAGAAAGCTGCAGAAGGCACACACTGTCACTGTGCTTGGCCTCTTTCCTACCTCACCCCCATGTTCTTGTCCCTATGGCAAACACGGAACCTTTTCAAACAGCCTCTCCCTCCAAGACATGAGTAGGTAAACCACATCCTGTTGCTTAGTTCTCTATGGTTCCCAAACACAGGAAACAGAGTGTGCATGTTTTAATGTTTGGAATAATCGAATAGGGGATCCTATCACGTAACTGTAAAAATTCTACATGTGACATTCAAGCCGACAGTTTGATTATAACGGAAGGACAGCTGGTCTACCTCCAGGGGTTTAGAAGAGCTTTCGTATTCCTAGGGTACAACAGCGTAGCTCGGACAGAGACTGTATGACCCTAGCATATTTATTATCTGTCCCATTACAGACTGTGTTTGTCATTCCCTGTTTGATTTGCTGCCCACACCTTGTCTGAGGGTGCCTTTCTCCCCTCCTGCCCACCATGCCTCTGGGTTTGCCTAATTATCATGTTTCATAGTTTGCTTCATGTTTGATGACATTTTCAGCCAACTATGGATAAAAAGTAATTCCAGAAAGTTCCAAGAAGCAATGTGAATTTGTCACGTATGAAGTGAAACCCCCAATGGATGGCTTGATGTCTGAGCAGGCCTTGCAAAAGCTTACTTCTGTGTTATGGCTCCCAATTTCTCTCTTGTATTACGTACTATGTGGCTTTACCATGACTATATCTATGTCAAGATGTATGCCTTTTTTCTTGCCATTATTCCATGAAAAATACAGCATAACAATTATTTATATAGGATTTATTGCTTTAGGTGTAAGCTGCAGATTATCTTAAGTATATGGGATATGGGGAAATGTGTATAGATTACATGCAAACGCTAAGTAATTTTACATCAATGAGTTGAGCAACTCTGGCTTTGGCTATCTGCAGAGGGTCTAATAGCCAGCTCCTTCCACCATGAGAGAGATCACTTAGCCTGCTACCTGAACGTTCTCCCCAGTACCTAGACTTGCACTATTTATTTGCTTGTTTGCTTGTTTCCTGTCCATACTCTCTTAGAATATAAACTTTCTTTTTAGAGTAGAGAGAGTGTTTGCATAGACCGTTCTTTTCCAAGTGGCCATTGATCTCTGATGTGCAGCAGATGCTCAGTAAATCCTGTTGAACCGATCAACATACCTTGAGCAATTAATTCAACTTCTATCAGTTTCTATATCTAAACACATGCAGTTGGTAACATTTGCCTTGCAGGCTGTGAGTAGAGACAATTTGACAAAATGTTGGGGCAAACTCATTGCTGCCAATGAGGCCAGATGGAAAGGATTTGTTCCTTCCAGAAAGCTACCATTATTAATTTGGATGGGCAGGAGTGAATAGCTTCTACATGCATCGTTCTCCTCACCTGTAAAAATAAAAGTAACAAGGCTTCTCGGAACTGTTCTGGGGATAAATGAGACAGTGCTTATGAAAAAATCAGGAAACGGTGATTTTTGTACTGAGGATTACTGTTACTCTCATCTGCTCAGTGAGTTCAACAAACATTCCTAAACTCCTGCCTTGCTGTTGGGTCTCACTGTTCCTGAGACATGGTGCCATTTTGGATTCAGACAGTAGTGTAGGGATTCTTATATTGTTCCCCAGAGTGAGAAAGAACATTCAGCACTGTTTTTCCTGCCCCCTAAATGGAACATCTAAATACCAGATAAGATCATTTGAATACATTATACTAGGTTCTTAACATTTCTATGCCTTATCTTTATTGGCCTTTACAAGGAGAAAAATGCCCATTAATTAAATTCAGAGATATCAGAATTGCAAAGGGAATTGTTCTGAACACCAGTATCATGAGCAAAAAGTAATATAACCTTTACAAAGATATTATTAAAGTGACTTAGAATATTAAAACTGTGGGAAGCAAATAGTGACAAGAGGTTCTGGCTGTGTAAAACAATGCCCCAAGTCTTTCTGAAAGGGAATCACCAATTCAGGTGTTATGGGGATAGAATGGGCGACTTAAAAAATTGTTGCAAGTGATAAAGCTGGTGACAGTTATGAAATGTGATAATGGTTCCCAGGCTAGACGCTGCCTTAACAGCCACATTTGGTGTTTGGGTTAGATCCAAGGGATACTCTTCACTGTCCATGATTTCTGTTTTCCTTTGAGAAAAAATTGAGAAAAGTCTCTTCCTCCTTGACATTCCCTGAGTTTTGCAGAATGACATCTCTTTAGACTAGAAAAGAAAGAAGTGCAATAAAGCCAACATCAGATAATCCTTGTAGAACTTCAATATTCATCTGAATAGTTACACCCCAGGTCCAACAGTGCATTATCATGCAGAGAAGTTGTGATGTATAAAATGACAAGCATGAGGAAGTGGTAAAGGCTAAGAGCTGGTGTCTCTTCTGAAGAGGAAGGGAGAGATCTAGTCAAATAAAGGAAGAAGAAAGAATGGGATGCAGTCGAGAAATTTGACAGCAGTGAAGTCCATTTTGGTGGTCATTAGCCTGTGCTGAGTAAGTTAATTCCTCAGTTCTTTAAAATGGAAGACAACACTAAAAACTTTCTGTAGGGGACAGCTCAGGGGACAGTGGCTGAGCTGAGGTGTCCTAATGTCTCCCGTCTGTAGCCATCTCATTAACCAAGCCCACATGCATCTTCAGCTTCAGCCAGCAGCTTAAGGACCACTGGCAGCTTTACTGATGTTCAAGAGTTCTCTTCCTGTGAATTCTCCTAGGTTGCACACTTCAGAGAAAACCAACACACCCAAGAAGAAATCCTACAAAATCACTTGCCTCTGTATCTATGCATCTTGAAGCCACTTAGGCAAACCTCAAATATACTTAGCTGCATTTCAGTGTTCACTGGTGAGAGTCCATGAAATCGTTTCAAGTGTGTTTGTGATCCCCACTGAAACAATCATGTGTAATATTGCTTTAGCAGTTTACTATTCCTCTAATATTTCAGATATAAATGTTTATAGTTTGTGTCTGTATAAACTCAGTAGGGAGGGAAATCGTGCATTGGACCTGCTTACAACACTCAAGACCCTGATTTATCTTTTTCATAAGTTACCTTGGAGGCCCCTAGCTAGAACCTCTTACTGTCCCTTGTTTCTCACATTTTTAGTATTCTAAGGCATTTAATAATGACTTTGTAATAAGGAATTTGAGTCTTAAGAAGTATAGATTCTTCCCTACTTACAGTCAGGCCACATCCCAATAAAGTTATTCATTTTAAAATGTTACAATTTCAAACAAATTCAAAATATGAAACTTCTACAGCATCTTAGCCTAACACAGCACTCACAGAGTGTTATTGTTTGCCCCTGTGTTCTTGAGACTCACTAGAGTTTGTTGATTTGAGTCTTCTGTCAAGAATCATGAGAAAACACCACATCGTATAATGATAGATGAAGAAAAGATCCAAATTCAAACTTTGAAGTGCTGTTTCTATTGCAAGTACCTGACTTTTTGTAAAGATAATCTCTTGTGCAATGTATGAAAGCTTCACCTGTCAATAAAAAAGCCTATGGCCAATGAGCTGAGACAGGATTAGAAGGTGGGACATCTGGCGGGGGGGGGGGGGGAGGGGAGGATTCAGGGAGATAGTCAGGCACAGGAGATTTGCCTCAGACACAGAAGACAGTAGCATGAAACTGAAGACCAGGTAAGCCATGTGGCATGGCTTAGACTACAATAAATAGGTAATTAAGTTGTGAGCTAGTTGGGGAACAAGCAAAGCTTTTGGCTTAGGTATTTATTCATGATATATCAAGTTTCAGAGTCATTATTTCTGCAAACAAAGTGGATGGGTAGGAAAACATGAGGTTACAGATTGCTTTAACTAAATATGGCACCCAACATAGGACGTAGAATCCAAGCTTAGAACAAAAGATTCAGGCATGAGTCTAAGAGTTACAGACATGTAGTCGGATCAGAAGTCAGGCAGCTGTGTGCTAGTCAGATAGGAGACCTGGCCCTTTAAGAAAAGAAAGTGGGGAAACCAGGGAGAGGCTGACTGTGGAAGTGCAAGTTCCTTATCCACAAAATGTGCAGCATGGCTGGCTTCTGGAACAAGCAGAGGCTGGTGAGTAGCACTTAATGACTGGGAAATCAGGACCTCAGACACATTCCACAGGCAAAAAGCTTCCCAGAACCGTGCCATGAAATGGGCCTGGGGAAAAGTTGCTGGGAAGGAGGTATTCTAGCCAAAGAGTGAAAAAGGTACAGGACTGAATGTAGCCTTTACTAAAAGTCCTTACTAATAGAAAAGTCAGCCACTGGGTCGAAAGGCCTATGAACAGCAGATAGTGAACAGGAATACATGCCAGCCTGCCACAGGCCCAGCAACTTCTCAGAGCTTGGTGAACAAAATGCAGCATGCAAAAATGCTACCCAGAGCTGGGACAAGTAGGTATGGCTCCCAGCCTGTGTGGTCAGAGAGACTGGTCAGGGCTGGCAGAAGGTGAGACCAGTGTGGTAGCCTTCTGAACATGATCATGGATACATGCTAGCCTCAGGAAACTGCAAACATACAGAAGTTCAGAAGGAACGTACTGGAGCTGTGGTAGGACTTAACAGCCCAAACTGAACTGGTACAGTATTAAGTTAGAAAACGATTTTGTGTATCTTCCTTAAGAGAGATCATAATAAAGCAGACTTAGATAAGGAGAGGACCAAAAGATGGGATACTAGGTCACAGGTCATAGAACAGAGGTTAGAGGATTCTTTAGATCAGAATAAGAAACCTTTGAAGGAGTCCAATATGGAACCTACAATAACATCAAAGAGGTTGGCTCCAGATTCAAGAAACCCACAGGGTTATTGGGAATTAGAATGGCAACCCATAAAGGTACAATATGTTGAGTTAAGAAACCAGATTCTACTGATTGATGCTGCCATAGAATAATGTCATACAATACATTATGCATTGCATTTTGTAGAGTTTGGAAAATTAAGACATGTACATTGTGTTGATGCATGTTCAGAATTCTGGTGGGCTTGTGCCTTGAATTCTGAAAAAGATGAATCTGAGATCTCACATTTATTAGAGATGGTGACTGTCTTGGAAAGGCCTTTACAGATTGAAGCTGATAATTCTTCAACATATGTATCTACTAAAATACAACAATATTTTGGAATTATAGCACAGAACTTGTTACAGATATAGCTTACATTTCTACAAGTCAAGCAATTATGAAGAGATAATAAGACTTTAAAAGAAATGCTCACAAAACAGAAGCAGGGTTCAGGGTGGATATGAGATCTCCCAGAGATAGATTAAATAGTGATTTGTTGACTTTAAATTTTTTGAATGTCATTGAGAGAGATAACAAAGCTCCTGAAATACACTGGAGGTTAGAAAGGACTGAGGAATCAGGTCAGCCTATATATGTAATAACCTCAGAATGGAGGGCAAAAAAATATGTTGTCTTAGGGAGGAGATTTTGTATTTGTTTCAACAGGAAAAGAAAAGCTGTGTATTGTATCCAAGTTGTGGAAATTAGTTTTGACTGGAGAAGACCCCCTGAGGGTCTGGCTGCAGACAGAAAGAAAGAAAAATCAAGAGAAGGAACAAGACAGGCAAAGAATATACTAATCCCTCTACTTGAGAATACCTCTGAGACTGGCTGAGACATGAAAATGTCTGCAGCCAGAACTTCAGCTATGCATAGCCACTAAATCTTGTTGGCTACAGAATTTTCAAGACTTATCATGCCATCCTTTTAAATGACATAAATAGAACATTAAATTAAAGTTTGGTTGTGCAGTCCAAACTAACTTTTAAAGAAAGTTAACCTTACCTGCTTGAACATGAGCAGAGAATAATCTTTCACTGAATTGTGCACACTGCACATTCCATAGTTATGTTAATGCGAAATGTATAACACCTTTTAAAGTTTATATGTTCACAGAGGAAAAACAACCAGAAAAGCAGCCCTGGCAAGATTCACCTTGAGGATGCTGAGAAGGATGCTGAGACACTGAGACATATTTTAGTATCCTGCTTGATTCAACCTCACACAGCCTTAATAGCTGTTTCATCAAAACCTGCTTCTAGGACACCTTCAAAGAAAGCTGCTGACCCTAGTTGGTGAAGCATCACAGACTGTTCCAGTTAAGAATTCAGTTAAGTCCTGAACTTTCTCAGCATGCAGAGACTGGACAACAGAGCTGAGGGAGTCTGTAGCCCCATGGAGGGAGCAATAGTGTCAACTGGCCTCACCCCCCCCCCCCCGGTCCTCCTGGAGGCTGGACCACCAACCAAAGAATACACATTGAGGGACCCATGGTTCAGACCACATATGTGGCAGAGGAGGGCCTTGTTAGCCATCATGGGGAGGAGAGGCCCTAGTAAAGGGGAATGTCAAGGTGGCAATATGGGAGTGGGTGGGCAGGAGGTGGAATTCCCTCATAGAGATGGGGGAGGGGGAGGAGATAGGTGATTTCCAAAGAGGAGACCTGGGAAGGGGGAAACATTGGAAATGTAAATAAAGTATCAAAAAATAAAAAAAATTAAAAAAAATTTAAAAAAAAATTAAAAAAAAAAAAAAAGACTGACCAATACCCAGTTTCTTATCCCCCCCAAAGGAAAAAGAGACCCAAGATAGCATAGGTCTATTTTAGGGAACTATGCCCCATTTCCAAGAGGTGGGATGGATGGTGTTTGGTCTTTCAATGTATGGTGGATGTTTGTCATCATTTAAGGGGGGTGGTTATAAGTTATTACGGCATTGGGCAAGGTAGAAACAAAATTAGGGAGGTTAGATTAAGGGATTCATTTTTATCTTTTCTTTTCTTTCCTCTATCTTTCCTGTCCAGTGTTAGGGAGGAAAGAGGGTGGAGAATGAAAAGAAAAAGGTGGGATATAGAAATAATACAGGAATAATAGGAATAAAGGGTAGATTATTGAATCTACTCTTAAATTATAGAGCTACAAATAGCCAAAAATCTTACATTGGTATAAGTCTTTGTATAGTGAAACAAAATTAAGGTTGTATTTGGATACATCATACTATGTATTAACTCATCTTAAGGTATTGTACCTATGTAATTCTTAAAATGCAATGTTAAGTTCTATTCTTTTTGAAAGTCGTTATTACAAAGTGTTTAGGATAATTAAGAAATATGTTAATAATTAATCAAGCTTATGGTCATGTTAGATACTATTCTAACTTATTACAGAAATATGTTTCCTAGGTTGAACATATAGTAAACAGCAGAAAACAAGCAACATTTACCTATTCAAATATACTGTAGATAGATGGTCTTCAAAAACCTCAGATATCCACAGAATATGGCATTTAAAGATGTTTTATTCATAAAAGGCTTTTTTTATGACAATGAGACAGGTCTGCTCCTGGCAGTGCCTCAATTCTACTTCAAGGAAGATGAGGAGCACTGAAGAACCTCCATGTGAGTTTGCTTCATATGTGGCAAGCTATCCACTGGGAAAGAAATTGACCTTGCTTCAACTGCTGTCCAAACTGGACAAACGAGATATAGGGAAGTCAACTGCCAAGCTTTGCCAAGACAGGGTAAGCAGTCCTTCATATTTCCTGCTTCACAAAAAGGTGTGCCAGATATTTTCAGCCAGAAGACTCAAGATGGATGCTCTAATGTTATAGAGGGATTTTGGGGCAGGGGGATGTCCAAGCAGCCATCTCTCCCTGTCATTTCTATAGTTTTGGAAACTGCTTGCTCTGCATCTCCTACATAGTCAGGTAATATTTATTCCTTCTCAGGTCTCTGATGGAGTTGAAGACTGGATAGTTAGATTCTCACAAGCTTACATTGTTTAGAGTTTAAGAAGATGTTTTCAAGTTTAAGAAGATGTTTTAGGTTGGTAATGAAAGTTGTGATAGAAATTGATTTAGATACAAAACTCTGAACTCATCAAGATAGGATAGATAGTACAATATTTTCTTCAAGGTTGCCAAATATATATGTTATGAAATGGATTTTGTGAATGTAAACCTGATAGTTTTCATAATTATTCTTATTGTATATAATTTATAAATGTTAGAGAAAGAAATCTTTATTGGACTAAAAGGGGGAAATGTAGCGATCTCTTGTGCAATGTATGGAAGCTTCACCTGACAATAAAAAAGCCCATGGTCAATGAGCTGAGACAGGATTAGAAGGTGGAACATCTGGCAGAGAGAGTAGATTCTGGGAGATAGCCAGGTGCAGGAGATCTCTCCAAATACAGAAGAAGATGGTCACATGAACCTGAGGAGCAGGTAACCAGCCATGTGGCATGACTTAGGCAAGAACAAATCCGTGATTAAGTTGTGAGCTAGTTGGGGAATGAGCAAAGCTTTTGACCTAGGCATTTATTCATGAAATATTAAATCTCAGTCATTATTTTGCAAGCAAATCTGTAACACAAGGTTACAGATGGTTTTAACTAAAACCGTTGAGCCATCATAAATTCAAGAAATGCTTATAATATTGTTTTTAAGAGATAAGATGGGGACCCAAGTCCAGCTTGTCAAGAAATTTGTAGAAGATTCTTTAGGTGGTGATGGAGGAGGCAGGACTTTGGGACAGATATAAATGTTGTTATAGAAAAGACAAGGTAAAAACACTGTATCATAAATGGATCAATTGGTAGATGAAACTATATTTTTGCTTTCATATGGTTAACTAATTCACTTGGAGCTAGGATGATAGCTCAGCCAGTCAAGAGCTTGCTGTGCAAGTATACGGATCTGAGTTAGATCCTCAGCACTTACAAAAAAAGCCAAGCATGGTTGTGTGGACCTGAAATTTAAGCATTGGAGAGACACAGACAAGAAGACCACTGGGGCTCACAGACCAACCAGCCTAGCTGAACTGGTGAGCTCCAGGGCTCAGTGAAAGATCCTGTCTCAAAAAATAAGAGGTGCCAGTGTGGGTTGGTTCCCCAGGAGGGATCTTCCTTTCTCAGAGGTGAAGGGGAGGGAGTATAGGGGGAAGAGCTGTGTACATGGGTGGGGGGACTGGGAGCAAAGGGGGGTTGTGATTGGAATGTAAAGAGAATAAATAAATGAATAAATAAATAAATGGAAAAATAAGGTTGACAACACTTGAGAAAGAATGACATTTAACTTCTTGTCTATACATGTAGCTAAATGGATATGAACTAACTCTTTCTCTGTTCTCTCTCTCTCTCTCTCTCTCTCTCTCTCTCTCTCTCTCTCTCTCTCTCCACACACACACACACACACACAGAGCCATTTATTATCAACAATTAGGATTTCAGTTAGCGTGTACATTTTGTGGCTCAGAATGGAAAAGCTTTGTGGTTAAGGAAGAATGACATGTAATCAAAGATATTCATTGCTCTTGGAGAAAACCTTAGAGCAAACTCTTGCAGGACCCTTTGACTGTAGGGTTCACTGGTCTTTGTGAGAGCTTCCTTACTTGTGTCTTGGAAGTTGACGTCATTGCCATTGTACGCATTCTTCAGCTTGTTGGTCATCACACGAAGAGCCATGATCTGCTGTCTGATAAAAGTGTCTGGCCGCGTGATGTCCACCTCCACCTCAGGATTGTTGATTTGGTTGGTCAGCCCATCATTCATGATCTCAGGCAAGTATCTGTAGGGGAGAGAGGAAGACATGGTTTAGGGTGCTGTTGCAGTGACTTCAGAACCAGAAGCCACTCTGCTATCTCAGATTGGAAGCCAAATCACCTGGTGAATGAAAATGGTAGTGAATGCCTGAGAAAATGAACCAAGCAATAAAAGTAAGTGTTCTGAGATGGAGTGCAGATAGAAGAAGGGCTTCACACTCACTTTTAAAGTGCAATGAGTTCTTATGTAGGTTTATCTATAAATAAGTGCGAAATGGTAGAGTAGGATCATCATTTCTAGAGATTAACTACCTTTTTCCTTCTCCATCCAAAGAGTTTTGAAGCTCCAGTCAAGGCGGTGATAGGTTCCTAGTACAAAGATTCTTCTGGATATTAAAAAAGTCTTTGAAATGTTTTATGAGAAGTCATTGATGGCTTATGCCTTTGACACCTCTATAATTGTTTTTGTTTTATATTTTGGCAGTGCTGGGAATCGAACCAGGGTCTTGTGCATGCTAGGCAAGTGTTCTACCATTGAGCTGCACTCGTGTCATAGGTTTTTAATTTTGCAATAGCATCTTGGGTCTAATTTTACAAGCATGTCAACATTTGGTAAAAGACGCTAATATCTAGTAATATTTAATTCTTCTTGTTTAATATTTCTTTTGTGACTCTTACAACATCTTGTCTAATGTCATCCAGATGGTTTTATACAAAGGGAATAAAGAGCCTATGAGTGTGTTCAGAGGGTCTGTGAGTACTTACGCTCATTACCTATCAACTCTATACTGATGTCAGGAAACTCCTCCCACATGCTTTTTTTCTCCCCCCTGGATTTCTCTTTTGAGTATAGATGGTTACAGTGGCTCAAATAAAGTTTTATAGGCCCTCTGTCCTTCTCTAGTATACCTTGCATGTGCTGTCTGATTAGCATTCCTAAAACATCACTCTCCCCTATCTCTCCATGTAAATGCTTTAGAGGACAGTGGTTGATGTCAAAAGAACACTCTCCTGTCAGAAACTATGCTGTAAAATTCCAGCCCACCATCCCATCTAACAGAGAGATATGCCTTTCTACCATTGCATGAAGTAGAAAGTCAAATCCAAGTGATGGCGACCAGATGTGAAGTCTAGTAAATGGCAAAGATGAGCCTGTGAGAGGCTCAAGCAAATCAATTGGACCCAGGAAGGGGGTGGGAATACTTTAATTTATAGTTAGGTGTCACACACAGTTAAAAACCTGGCGTCTGCAACTGGCATCTGAGGTGTATGTGTGTGTGTACAGTCTTGGGGACAGAACTTCAATGAATGTCAAAACTAAATTGATTTAGAGAATAGAGTGCTGTCTACTGCAGATCTGATCACTAACTTGCTGGAAGCAAGAAAGTCCCAGCCACATTGGGAGAGACCAGTGTTGATTGTGCTATGAGAGTGGATGAGGAAGCCAGGCACCTTTCCCCCAGCACAGTGCTCTGCAGGGCTTGTTTGTTTGTTTATTTGTTTGTTATTGTTTTTCTGGCCCATAAATGATTTAGATCTGTGATGTATTTAAATAGGACCTCATTTTCTCCTAAAGCAGTGCCAGCTTTTGGGAAGCTACCCATTCTTTTATGGGGTGGCTAGGCGTGGCTGGGCATTCGTGGTGCTGTACAAACCACATCTCCAGGTTGAGGAGCTAAGTTGGCACTGATACCCAGACTCAGCTCTGTGGTCACCAGGACATGAAATCTGTGCCAACAGCGTTTCCTGTTGTCATGTTTTCATTTAGGAATTTTCAAAATACACAGAAGTAGAGCTATAATGAACCTCTGTAAATAATCTGAATGCCCTTCTCTATTTTCTACAAAGGTGCCATCTATGTCTGTGTCCTGGTAAGAAACAAATGACACAGCAGAGGGACAATAAGGACAATTTAGTAGAAAGAGTATTTATAAGGCCGCTGAGGAAACTGTGCAAGGTGGCAACAATAGAAGGAACCCCTAGAGACAAAGGATAGGCATGTGACCAGAATGTACCACAGTGGAAGCAATAGCCAGACACCAGAGGGCGCTGTGCCCAACACGCCCTGACAGGGAGGGAGCTAGTCCTTATTGGCTGAGCCTAACTGGAAGCTGACTGATGGGGAGCTCAGAGATCTGACTTGTAGAGGTGGCCCTCCAAGGTACAGCCAGAGGCCAGAGTGGAGGCACAGAGCAGCTCTTAGGGGACAGCAAAGGCTTTTAAAAGTAGTATTTTGCTCTGTTGGGTCTTGCTACATGGCTCAGGCTAGCCTTAGACCTGAGATGATCTTTTCTCTGAGCCCTGATTGCTGCATCACAGGTATGTAGCACATGCCTCGCTGTGAGTGTGCGGTTACAAGTGCAGACTGTGGTTTATGACCCCTCAGGCTGACGGCCCTGACTACGTCTATGACGATTTATCTCATCTGACTTCTGTTGGTGGAAAGCTCCCTCTATTTAGTCATCCCCACTTCCATAATTATGTATTTCCCTCACGCTTATCATTCTTTCTCTTTCTTAAAGTTACTTTTCAACTGCCAGAAACCGAAGACTCCAGCATCTGCAAGAAGGACCACACACAGCAGGAGTGTCCACACACAGTAGGAGTGACACTTGGGGTGGTAGGCAGGAATCGAGTGCTATGCAGGACATACGTTTACAGGAATTGGTTTACCTATTCTAGTAAGAGGTCTCCAGAATAAGCTGTGCATTTCCACCCATATTTTGAACAAAATAAAAGCAAAACTCAGAGTGCATGGCAAATTCTTTCCTATGAAGCTTCAAGTTATTTCTGCCCTAAAAATAACCCTAAGAGGAAAACAATCAAATCCAAGTCCCTATATATCTTTATTTTTGCAGTAAAGCATAAACTTCTACCCTTCTTTTTAATATATCTGGACTATAAGCAAATTCTTGCTGGCCTCTGAGATAGCCCTCCCAATGTAACCTTTCACACATGGCACTAAATTGGCTGCTACTGGCATGGCACATGACTGCCAGATTCCTGGAGCTCTGTTATGCTGATGGCCCACTAGAATCCATGGCAAGCACAAGCCATCAGCTGCTGACATGGTTTGGGGGCTATGGTGATGGCCGGGACTCTTGATGCTCTGTATGCTGGCCATTATTCTTGCAGCTGTGCCCAGGCTGAGTCAGAGGGGCTCTGTCTCTCTTGCATGGTGTGTGCACTGCTTAGCTAGCCAAGTCTCATTTATCAGCAGCTTGCTGCAATAGCTTACATGGGAATGCTGCCCCTGGGAGTCTGAACATCCAGCATCAATAAGAGACTGTCAAGCAAACGCAGCATCTCACTGTGCTTGGTGATGCTCAGCCACTTATGATCAAAACAAGAAGCGGTGCACTTGTGCCCCCCAGAACGTTTTCTTCTCTTGATGTTTTCCAAGACTGACTTCAGAAATTTAAACATAAAACAGTTGGAAAATAAAACAGCTATTTCTGCTACTGTAGACACAGATGCTGATGTGGTGTCTGCAGAAGACCACTGTGGAGTTGGATGGGATGTGAAAGGGGATGGAACAGGATGTGAAGAAATCTCAAATTCTGCAGGAACAGACCAATCATGGGACCCAGAGGGCCCTTCCTTTGTCCAGCTTTAGCGCAAGTCATTTGAGTGACAGCGACTCACATCTCTGGGGACATAGATAAGAGTGTTGGCCCAGGTTGCAAGGCTGGGTGCATGCGCACTGGGAGCAGGGAGAACTTAGAGAGTTGAGGACAACTTGGAGTGCCAAATAGGAGTGCCATCCCTGCCAATTATTCATACTGTGGTGTGGGAAGTAGGTGGCACCCAGGGACGGCCAACCATAGGTTCATTTTGTCTGGCTTCTGTTTGCGAGAGCATGGCCAGGAGCTGATTATTTTTCTTCACGTCTAATTCCACGTTGTTAGTGTAAGATTTCTTGATTACAACCAAGCCTAGCTTACGAGGGTGGACAGGTCCCAGGAGAAGTTAGGAAGTACTGAAGGAGAACGCATTCTACTTTGTGGAAGGTTAGAGGCTGCACATTGTGTGCCAGGAAACTCACTGGCACATCCGATCGCTTCTGTAACCTAAAAAACATTAACATACTTCTCCTTATAGACAGTTCCCGGGGGCTAACCATTGTGCCTGCTGTCCACTACTCATGGTTGAGTCACAGTTTTTGGAAAGACCTGGGCACTCTGTAAATGTGCTTGCTGGGAGGAGAAGCATGTCAGCCTATGGGCACACTCTATTGCCTACCAGCATGCTCGTGTTAGTTCTCATGTGAGCTGGGGGGTAGCTAGGAATTACCATGGAAGCTGTGTCAGGCACTGTGACAAGATACCCAAGAAAACCAAGTACAAGAAAGGAAGTTTGCTCTTGGCTCATTGTTAGAGAGATTTTTATCCATGCTCATCCATTGCTTTGGGTCTGAGGTGAGGAGGAGGCAGAAGACCATAAAGGGGGATACATGGCACAGGGCAGGTGCTCTCCTCATGATGCAAGAACTAAAAGAAAGTGACTGGGGACAGGGTGATTCCATTAAGGGTATACCTCCAGTGTCCCCTTCCCTCTCATTACACCCTACCCCACCCTACTCTACCATCTTTCAACGATACCATCAACTGTAAATCCATCATCTGACTGACCCACTGAATGGGTCAGAGGCCTCCGGATCCAATCAGTTATTCGAGCTTCGATCTTAAGCATTGTGTGGGGAACAGGCTTTTAACATGTGAGACTTTCTGATAGGGACGAGAATTAATCTTGAAACAAACAATGAGGCTGAGTCGGAATTGGGGTGCCCAAGTGCTGGCCTGGGTTTCAAGTGCCTGCTACTCTGGACTGATGCTACCCTGGGCACAGTTGGAAAAGGGAGATGAAGCCGATTTCACTCACTTGTTACCATAAATGAGCTCCATGGGATGCACATCTCCAAAGAAATTTCTAGTGTAAGCTACACACGCCTTCATTTTCAGCACGTTCAAAAGCCTTCCCGAGGTAAGAAGATACGTTGTGTATACGGACGGAGAATTTATGTGCAGTTCCAAATTTTGAATGTCTCCAATTTTTTTTCCCTCCTGCAATCCATTTGTTAGCAAACCATCATCAAATCTGAAATATGGCCAATTACAGTCTTCATTTCTCCCACTTAGTATCACACTAATGCATTTTCTACAGAAATCCTAATGCATTTGATTGCAGGATGTAGGCCCAGACCCTACTGGGAACATTACATAATATGCAGTACATTCACTGTGGTAATTTTCTCAAATAAAAAAAAATCTGAATTCTAAAAAGACATATGGTCTCAAGGGTTTCACATAAGGGATTGTAAAGCTGTGATGTCTGTGGCCTCCTTTTGCAGCTTCTTTAAATACATATATAAACTTTATACATCTTAGGATGGCGAGTATTTAAAACAACAACCAAACAAAAAATAACAAGCATTGGTGAGGTCACAGAGAACCTGAACCCTGAACACTGGGTTTGCAACAATAACATGGTTCAGCCTCTGTAATGGACAGCATGGCAGCTCCTCACAATATACACACACAACTACTCTGTCATCCAGCAGCTCCACCTGAGATTTAGATACGAGAGGACTAAAAGCAAAGGCTTATGCAGATATTTATACCTCTGTTTATAGCAGAGTCATTCACAACAGAGCAAATGTTACAATCATGCAATTATGTATTTACAGGTAGACTAATGGATACAAAGCAAATGGAAGGCTCCCACATAATAGAAGTACTCTGGGGAACAGAAGCTCTCACACACGGTGTAACAATGACAAACCTCAAGGACTGCAGGCTAAGTGACAGAAGCCAGGCAGGAGCACTACACAACAGCTTGCTCTCCCATTGGCCCAGCAGGGAACGCCCCTGACCCTCCTCCAGTGCAGCAGCAGAACTCAACAGGGCCACATTTGACAGCTGCCAGTTTTCTTCTCAAGAGGATTTCTCACCTTCCCAGTGTGTTTGTCTGGCTGGGGATAGACGGGCTATTTTACAGTTCTTTAAAGTATGACTAGATGTTTCGGGGCCTCTTTTGCTATCAGACTAAAGCGGTATCATCCTGTCAGGCTTGCTGACTCGCTGTCTTCACAGATCTCCCATCCCCAGACATCATTCCATCTGCTCAGACTTACCCAGTCGCAGCTCACAGCGGCTGGCAAGGCTGACTGACCTGTTTTCTGGATTGTTCTACTTCCCCTACTTTTTACAAGTTTTTGTGCCTACCCATTGGTCTTGGGATGGATTTCCTTGGGGGATATAGTGCTTCTGGGAGGATCAGATGCTTTGAAACACCATGGTGGCTCCCTGTAAGAACTATCTCCAATGGGTCAAATTAATCTATGTTCTTTAGCCAGGTCTTAACTACCTCCTCCCAGAAGGTGTTCTCTCTCTCTCTCTCTCTCTCTCTCTCTCTCTCTCTCTCTCTCTCTCTCTCTCTCTCTCTCTCTGTGTTTGTGTAGTGCCTGATGTCCTAGAACTAGTTCTGTAGACCAGGATGGTCTCAAGCTCACAGAAATACACCTGTCTTTGACTTCTCAGTGTTGTGACTAAAGATGTGTGCCACCACGGCCAGGCACCCATTAAGCATTTTAAGGAAAGGACACATGGACCACGATGCATTAACCTGTAGGGAGTAACAATGATCTTTGCTAGTTCTATTGTTCTATGGGGTGAGGGAAGAGTCTGGCAATGACAAGACTAGAGGGCTCTACATAGCCTCAGATAACCGACATCCTATCAGGCAACCTACGTGTGGGCAGGATGTGAGTTTCAGACGGCATCATCTATCTGCGTGCGGCCTGTCCTGACTTTCTTCTTTTTTGGATAGCCCACAAGTGTATAAAGGGGGTCGTGGGAAAGAGAAAGCAATCCTAGAAGAAGTTACGGCTCATGATGTTTACTGCAGCCAGGACCTAAGAAAGCAGAATTCTGTCATCTGAGAGCGTGGGTAAGCCAAGAGCTCGAGTGCACAGTGGTGAGCTTTGTCCCTCCTACTGTTTGTGGCTGGGCAGAGCCTGCCACAGGCATTCTAACCATAGAAGAGTTTTATTTCCCCCTGAGCCTGTGCCTTGCTGACTCCCACCTCATCACTCTTCCCTAGCTCCTGCACAGACAGCTCATTCTGGACACAGGTGGCGCAGACCGTGCGTCTCACGTGTGACTAATGGCTGCATGTGTCCTCCTAGGGTTTCCAGTTCATACTGGGACCCTTAGGATTTGTAACCTGCTCCATGAGTCTTTGATTTTTTCCCCCTTGGCTTTCTAGATTATTATAGATTTCCCCCTGTAACTTACTAGCTTCCTCTCAGCTCCTATTTGTCTGAGTTGAGTCAGAATGTTGCTCTGTCTTCTCCCATCCACCCCTAGAAGTTGCTTAGGTCAGTGAAAAATGGGAGGCGTACAAGTTCTTTCTGGCAACTCACTTCCTGCTGGTCACTGAAGGTGAGCCCTAGACTTCCTCTCTCAGGCCACAGACACTGACAGGAATGCTAAGGCAAGGTCTGCATTTGCTCTTTGGATCAGTGGTGTGGGCTTCTGAGTATTCACTGCTGGAAACTAGATGTTCAGTGTGTTTTCAAGTCTAGTTCTCAGTGTAATTTGGAGGTTTTGGAGGTTGGGACTTTTGGAAGTGATTAGCTGAGGTTGATGCTGGGACCAAACTTCGGCTCTCTGCGAGAGCAACAGGTGTTTTTAACCCCTGAGCCATCTTTCCAGACCAACTGCCCAGTATTTTAAAGGACTTCTTGCTCTGGCAATTCTCATTCAGAACCACTAGATGTGTGGCTCCTACATCAGCAGTATCTACGTGGCCTGGGAGCTTGTTAGACAAACCAAACCTCTCACGTCTTGTTTAAAGCTCCATTTCTGTGACTGTTAAAAAAAAAAAATACCCTGACAAAAAGAAACTGAGGGAAGTAAGGGTTTATTCAGCTTACAGATCTTGGTTATAATCCTCGAGGGAAGTCAGGGCAGAACACAAAGCACACCACATCCGCGGCCATAGCAGAAGAAAAGAGATGTGCGGATCTTTGCTTCTTTTCTTGCTATCCATCCATCAGCATTCTCCTCTCTTATACAGTTCTAGAACTCTTGCTTAGGGAACTATCCTGTCCACAGTGGGTTGGGTCTTCCTATATGAATTAACAATCAAGACAATCCCTCACAGACAAGCCTACAAGTTAACATGATCTACAAAATCCCTCATTGAGACTCGCTTCCCACATAACTTGAGGTAGTTTCAAATGAACAATAAACACTATCGAGCACAGGGGACATCTCAAAATCACAGCTTTGCTCAGCTCAGACTCTGTAACAAAAATGCCATTAAATGCATGGCTTATGTAGGAGAAACTGTATGAGCAACACTAGTTTCCCACAGCTCTGGGGGGAATGAGGCATCCACGGCAAAAGTGTTGGAAGACATTCTCCAGTGATGCCACTTTCTGGTCTACAGATGGCTAAATTATTGCTCTATCCTCATTTGAGGCAGGGGAGAGGAGAGGAGAGGAGAGGAGAGGAGAGGAGAGGAGAGGAGAGGAGAGGAGAGGAGAGGAGAGGAAGGGAGGGGAGGGGAGGAGAGGAGAGGGGAGGGGAGGGGAGGGGAGAGGAGAAAGAGAGAAAGAGAGAGAGAGGCCATCATGTTCTCTTTCTCTCTCTCCCTCTCTCTTTCTCCCTCCTTTCCTCCCTCTGTCCCTCCCCTCTCCTGTTACAAAGGCACTAATCACTGTACTTCATGATCAGGTTATCTTCCAAAGACCCCATCTCTAAATACCAACACATTGCGAGTATTGGGGTGGATGGGTGGAGTTTTGAGGGGGAACACACCTTCAGTTTACAACACAACCAAGCAAAATCTACTTTTATGCAAGATTTCCAAAAGTTAAGCCAACATAATACCAAAGCCCGAGTAGCACCATTCTAGGGTTTATGAACAATTTTTGTTGACACATCTCACTGATTTTTTCAGTGTCCCAGGAGGTCAACAGAAGCAGAAAGGTTCTTGTGGTTACCTAGCCTTTCCATCAGAATGGAGATCCAAATGCCAGCAGGGCAGTGGGTGACACAACTTGTCATCGGGAAGGGTCTCCTCTATCCCACCTCCTGCTTCAGGGGAGAGCAATCGTACAGTGGGAAGGACTGCAGGGAGAGGCAATAGCTTATCGCAGCCACGCATACATATCCCCAACCTTGGTCTCAACACCACAAACCATGTGGCTGCTCCTACAAGACTGATCTATGTGTATGTACCACTCCACTATCAATTCAACAGGTGCCATTAAGTTAATAACAGCTCTTTGGAAAAAAATAAGACAATCACTGTCATAAATGGACATGCCCACTTTGGAGTCATTTTGATTTCAGAAACATTAAAATCATAAACAGGCACATTTCTGGGTCACAGAAGTATGATGAGTAGATTGGGAGAGAAATGGAAGTTGGAACAGAAAGCTGTGTCTGAAGGAGTCTGATGGGTAAAACAGAGAGGAAGAAGCAGCTGGCTTCTCAGAGACTGGTGCTCCATATTTGCTGTATAAACTCCATGACACCCTATCAATCCTAATGGGCGCTGATGTTCTATGTCTGTTAACTTGTGCTGAGAGACATATTTCTTAATAATAAACTTTCACATGGTTGACAAGCTTAACCTTTTTTTCTTCATATTTTTTTTGCAGTTGATCCTAAACAGTAAAAAATATAGTCTGCCATCTTCACATTCATACTTTGAAAGTGGGTGAACAGTTTGTACTGGGACTATTGATACTGGTTAGCTGGAGCTGGGGTAATGGCATCTCCAAAACACTGCTGTCTTCTGCTGCAACTAGGTTTACCAACAGACTCTCATAGGATCTCTTCATGGTGCCAAGCCTCACCTCCTTTGCATGACCCCTTCAGTACTGGAATTGCAACTGAGGTTGCACCTTCACCAATGGCCTTCCACGGCCTCTCACAGTGCCCAGACCTCAGCTACTCTTCATGACTCCTTCATGCCTTCAAAACCAGTTCCACCTGGGTGACTCTTACACATTACCAAGTCCTTCCACAGCACAAGGTACAACCCTGGCCATCTCCAGAACACAGCCTCTGTGCTCTCAGAAAACACTTCTCAGAAGATTTCACCCCAATGATGCTGGTCTCTTCTTAATCACTGCTAATATCTTAGCTCCAGCTAATCAGCATCAATAGTCCCAGCAATGCAATGGTTTTGCTTTAGTAGTTCTGGTATCTTGTTAATCACAGCTGATTTCTTCAGCCCCAGCTAACCAAAACCACAGAACCTTCACAGTCAAAATAGCAATGGCCCTGATAAAAGTCTTTAATCTTCCCTCTGAAACTTCACAAGCCAGGCCTCCATCTTCTGTATTGTTCTCAACATTATCTTCCAAGCTCCTACACAACATCCCACAGAGCTCTTAAAACCAAATGACTTTTCTAGCCCAAAGTTCCAAAGTCTTTCCACAGTCCTCCTCAAACATGGTCAGGTTGTCACAGGAATACCCCACTATGCTGGTACCAATTTGTCTTAGTCAGGGTTTCTATTCCTGCACAAACATCATGACCAAGATGCAAGTTGGGGAGGAAAGGGTTTATTGAGCTTACACTTCCAATTGCTGTTCATCAAGAAAGGAAGTCAGGACTGGAACTCAAGCATGTCAAGGAGCAGGAGCTGACGAAGAGGTCATGGAGGAATGCTGCTTACTGGCTT
>CM052708.1:6300526-6350044 GCA_028551405.1 Uromys caudimaculatus
AGCTTGTAACATCCCAATGACTCTTCTAGCTCAAAGTTCCAAAGTCCTTTCACAGTCCTCCCTAAAACATGGTCAGGTTGTCACAGGAACACCCCACTCCTGGTACCAATTTGTCTTAGTCAGGGTTTCTATTCCTGCACAAACATCATGACCAAGATGCAAGTTGGGGAGGAAAGGGTTTATTGAGCTTACACTTCCATGCTGCTGTTCATTACCAAAGGAAGTCAGGACTGGAACTCAAGCAGATCAGGAAGCAGGAACTGATGCAGAGGAATGCTGCTTACTGGCTTGCTTCTCCTGGCTTGCTCAGCTTGCTTTCTTATAGAACCCAAGACTACCAGCCCACAGACAGTAACACTCACAAGGGGCCCTCCCCACCTTGATCACTAATTGAGAAAATGCCTTACCTCTGGATCTCATGGAGGCATTTTCCCAACTGAAACTCCTTTCTCTGTGATAACTCCAATGTGGGTCAAGGTGACACACAGAACCAGCCAGCACAGTCACCTTACAGTACCTATCCCACCAGAGCTTATTTCTGTTTCCTACTTACGACATAGTACCCACTGATTAACCTTTATCACCAAATATGTTCTCCAAGTTTCACAATCTTTCTGTAGAATTTGTTTAAGTAAAAGAAAAAAAAAAACCTAAAAAACAAACAAAAACCCCAACAACAACAAAAAAACACTTTTTTTCCTCCATGTGATTCTAGATCTATCGGTATTTGGAAAAGAAGACAGGTTCAACTACATTTAATGGAACAAGTCTGGATTGTTCTCTATTTACAAAGTCAGCAAATAAAAGGTTGCAACAGTAATACAATTACTACAAATACTAATGAACTACAAATACTAATAAAAAATACTAATACAACACTATGAATACTAGTAAAACACTAAAAAGACTAATATCCTACAAATATTAATACAACACTACAAATACTAGTACAATACTACAAATACAACACTAAAAATCCTAATACAACACTGCAAATACTAGTACACTACTACAAATACTAATGCAACATGACAAATATTAATGCAACACTACAAATACTAATACACTGCAAATACTAATACACTGCAAATACTAATACACTGCAAATACTAATACACTCCAAATACTAATACACTACTACAAATATTAATATACTACTACAAATACTAATGTAATACTATAAATACTAATGCAATACTACAAGTACTAATACACTGCAAATACTAACACACTGAAAATATTAATATACTACTACAAATACTAATGTAATACTGCAAATACTAATGCAATACTACAAGTACTAATGTAATACTACAGTCACTACAGTAGAGGAATTCAATGGGAGAATAATTGAGTCTCCTCTCTCCCCTACCTCAAATGAGGAGGATAGAGCAATGATTTAGCCATCTGCAGACCAGAAAGTGACATCACTGGAGAATGTCTGCCTACACCTTTGCCTTGGATGCCCCATTTCCCTAGAAATGGCTGCACGGCATTAAACTTGGTTATTTTTCTTCACTGCATAATATCTTACAGGTGCTACACGACATTCTGACCCATAGTCTAAACTATGGAGTGTTGTGAATCTCAGTGTTTTCACTGCACATACAACATTTTTACTCTTACAGAAATTTAACTAAAAGTTACTTATAAGAAACAAAAAACGTGGGATCTGGTGAGATGGCTTGGGCATTAAGAATAGAGGCTGCTGTCCCGGAGGGTCTGGGTTCAATTCCCAGTACACACGTCGGCCCCAATGGTTCCAGGACCTCCAATACCCTCTTTGCTCTGCAGACATGAGGCTCATAGGCTCAGCCTGTTGTACATGAAGGCAGCTAATCCCAAACAGAAAAATAAATAAAAATTTAAAAAAATGCTTAAAAAACCAAAGACCATTAATATTTTCTTCTTATTGTTCCGCAGGATATAACTATCAGATTTATCTATCTTTAGATTGTGTTATGTTAGTATTCTGATTTTTGGGAACTGCTATTTTTGCTGCTGACCTGAATTGCACAATCAAAAAAAAAAAAAAAAAATCATGACATGAAATTTGACTTGGAATTATATCAGAATTTTCCGAAATTTCTCAAATGGTCCTAAACACATTTCTGGTATTTTATGCTACATATGTATATGAAACAGTATTAAATTTCATTTGCTTTCTTAACTTGAACAGAGGAGCATTTAGGGGTGTTTGTTTGGTTGTTTGCTTAAGAGGCGCAGGAATGCTGGGCTAGGAAGGGAGAGTTCTTTCTTGTTGACTGGGTGCCAGGCACTGGGATCCAGTTTCCTCACCTAGATGCTTTAGCCTCATGAGGATGGAGTTGGATAAACTACCCTGACCTCCCTCCCTGTAACTCTTCCTTTGATGTCTTTTATGTTTCTATTCATTTCTTGGCACAGTTTAGTTAGTCCCTTCTCCTGCTCATAAGCATAAACACTCTCTACATTCCCTTGTGTAAGTATTCACATGTGTGCAAATATCTAACAAACTGTCCGACTGTTCATGGGAATGAGGCTCACAACACAGCCTTCATTTCAGCCAGGGCTGAATGGTAAACACGGTCTGCAGTGGAGCCGCCCCTTGGGGCACCTGCAGCAGGGCCGCCCCTCGGATCACCTGCTCAGCCCAGCGCTGTCTTTCTGTAGTGTTTTGGGGAGCTGATGCATCAGAGGTATTAATTGACAGCTGAATTTTTCTATGCACGGGTGGCATATTGCTCACAGCATCAATCTTGCTCTCTAGTCTCAACCTTAGGTTTGAACAGTGACCTGTAGGGCAACTTCAATCGGTTGTGGATCTTTCTGCAGTTGTCTGGGTTTTGCCTGCTAGACTCTTCCTTGCAAGATTGGTAACACTATCCTGACAGATGGTATAAAGTGAAAGGAAGCAATGTGCACGCCCGAGGTGTCCTCTGTGCTCTCTGCCTACCTCTGGCAGATTCTCCGGAACTGCTTCTCGCACACCTTCTCCCTCACTTGGAGAGCAGCTGGTTCGTTTCTTTAAAACTGTCCTCCCAAATAGAAGCCTTTCCTAGCTTCTCCACCTGCTGGCCAGTCTCCAAAGACTCCCTGAGTACACTTAGCCAGCTGCCTTACCCACCTGCAGCCCCGCTGATGAAGGCCTGGCAGACTCACATCCCGCCTTGCTTGACAACTCTCAGCCACTTCTCCATCCAACTTCTCCACCCCAGGCAAGTCTGGGCCAAGCCCGGTCTGAGCTGAACCAACAAATTTAGATATTTCTTATCAAATGGCCACAGCCCTGGTCAGTAGAGCAGGAAGAGAAGAAGGGAGCCACAAGGAGGACCCAGTGGGACTTTGGGGACATGGAACCTTCTGGGTCCCTTCATCACTGTTTCTTCTCCATTTTCTTTCACCTTTCCATTGAACGCTGAGTTTTTTTTTCTCCAAAGGTGAAAATATTTCAGTTGAATTTTCATATCCTGTTTAACTTGTGATAAAAAAAAAAAAAAAAAAAGGAAAAAGAGCCCTGCAGATTTAAAAAGGATAAAAATAGCTCTGCTGTCTTAAAGTCATTAAGAAAACACAACGGGCTCTTTGTGATCTCGGGCTATCTGGAAGCTGGCATCTGTCACCACCCTCTGTCCTCATCCAGAGCGGAGGCAGTGGGAACAAGGTGCTTAATGGAGCCTTGAGAGTAAGTGCTCCCACGTGCTGATCAGACCTGCCACTCTCAGCAGCTGTCACCAAGTGGCCCGTAGCCTTCCGCCTACCACTGCTTTTTGCATAAACAGGTCTACAGTGGTACCTGGAGAGCCTCGCAGGGCCCAGTGTGTTGTGCCCCATCCCCGAGCATGCTGCCTCATCCGCGTGCAACTCACCTGGCTTTGCTGTGTCCGTTCCAGCACTCCTCGTCGTTGGACGTTCCTGCTGTCACACGCTCATCCTTGCAGATGGTGTAGGGCAATGTTGACCAGACCTTTTTAGAGAGCTTCAGTTTCTCTTTTATGTCTGTGACCTGATCAAGAAACCAAGAAAGAGGGTGAAGAGTCTCATTGGGCTTTGCTTGCCTCTCTGCGTAAGGTTGTGACAAACTGAAGGTGAGAGATCGTGGCACCTAAGCACAAACTACCATGCTATAGCTATAGGACCCATTGCCGGGAAAGCCTTCTGCCTCCACTTCCCTCTTGCTCCTCCCAGAGAACACTCAGGCTACTGGCTCCTTGTTTTCCCTCTTCTCTGTCCTGTCCTTTGAACTAAAACCCAAGGAAGTGTCCAACCTGCTTTTGGGCCACTCTGCGACAGAAAGTACCTTTTGCAAACACCCTAAATACAAACTTTAGATCACGTTTTCTGGATGTCAGATGAATGCCCCAAAACAATGCACCAAGAGATAAAACACACTTCCAAACGGACTATCTGTGTCTGCAACAGTCAATATTGTTGCGAGCTAAGCTTCTGACGACTGAGAGACGGTTAAACCATGCTAGGAAGCTTGGTAAGGTAGAGTGGGTTGACACCAGAGACTCAGTGGGCACACACCTGAGACTTAGGCCACTCCCCACTCCCTGACAGGTTCCTGGCCTGGAACACGTGCCACACTCCTCATATAAGGAAACCTGACCTGTGGTCAGTAGACCCAAAACAGAGTTCTCCATGCTAATGAGGTACTAAGAGGCCCTAAGGGCTTAGCCAATAAACATCACTTCCCAGACATTCTTCCCTGCAAAAGGTATTTAAATCGGTCAGACCCTGAGAAGTGCTTATGTATCTATTTTTTTTACATGAATGGTCTAGAACCATGGACTGTCTCTTTCATCAAGAGCTGCCATGGGGAGGCATGAAGAAGACATTTTACTATCTGGCCACAGCTTAATTCTCCCACAGAAGGCCTCTCTGTGCCCCCAGCCACAACCACCTCCAAGCTAAGGACAATCAATCCTGAGACCCCTCGTCCCCCCTCCCCCCACACCCCAGGATAGATGCTGTCCCCAGCCTGCAAGTCCCATGACTCAGTTCTTGGCTCTTCCATGACTCCCAGCGGCACTGCCTGCATGTCCAAGAGTCTGAGAATCCCACGGCCCTGGCATCATCACAGACCCAGGGACCTCCCCAACCAGCTCCAGCTTTCCCACATCTCGGATTGCGCTTTCCCACCCTGGAGTAGTGTCTTGGCCCTTCCCCACAGCCCAGCACCCGCCCCCAGAGCCTCCCTAATGGCTGTGCCTAGGCAGAACTCGGACCCACAATGACCTCTGCTATGATCCAGTTGACAGGTTCACATGGAATGCATTTGGGTGGTGAGCAGTAAACTCGGTCTACCACAAAATCTCTAGTACTCGAAGATGAAAGTCAGTCTAACCAGGAGCAACAAGTGCAGCTCTGAGGGCTGCAGGTACTGAGTACCTCAGTATTCAATACTCAGTGCCAGTGTCAGAGGTTTTTTTTTTCAACCTTATCCCTGACCTCCTATCTGTGGGAAAGGGAGGGACAAGGATCTGATGTCATTTTAGCTCCATCATGAACATCCAGTTCATTCATTTGATGCAGCGTCCTGATGGCCTAGCCATTCTTTACCAGCACTGAGAAAATGCATAGATGGAGAAAACGCATCAGTTACAGGTTGCACTGGGTCCTTTCATTTTTGAAGTCCTGACCCAAAGCACCCTAGAATCTGTCATGGTTTTGAGGTGAGTTCTTAACAGAAGTAAGGAAGTAAAAGTGAGTCAGTTTAAATAGACTCTACATCAGGAGGCTGGATAGAAGGCGTGGACACAGAGAGGGAGAGTGAAGGCCAGTCACAGGAGGAGATGGCCACTGAAGATTCCAGAAGCCATCCTCTCCTATAGCCACAGATGGAATGGTTGAGCATACACTGGGATGTCAGACTTCTTGCTTCCCTGGCTCCCAGTTAGACTCAGTGCTGCGTGCATTCAAGATATGTAACAAAGGACCTCATCACGTTCTATCCAGCAGTTTCCTTTGCCCTCTCTCATCCCTATGTGCACTGAGGTAGGGATAGGGTTGGAAACCATCTTATCCTCAGGGGTCAAAAATGATCGAGTGGCCATTCATCCTGGTTTCAGCTTAGAGGACTCAGGATGCTGAAGTTATGGGAAAACCCCCTGATAAAGCTCAGGATGAGTTAGTGACATGTCTTCACAACTGTGCTTGATAAATGCTCACTGAGATATTAGTTTTAATTATTCCATTCTGTTATATTTCATAGGCAATGTTACAAACACTACATACCTGGGGCTCACAGTAAGGGCTGTGACACATGGGGCTGTCCCTGGTTGTGTGAGAAGCGGGGTGTGGAGCTTCCCTGATTTGCTCACTGCCCCATATTTTACAATCAGACCATGTTCTCTCTGGCATTTTGTTAGCTGAACGTTTTCATTGTGCAATTCAAGGAGATAACAGCAAAAGAGCATCGAGAAATGTAAATGGTATTTTAACATTCTGCACGAGCACTGGGCGAGTCACCTGCAGCCTGCAAAGTCGAGGCACACAGCTGAACAAATGGATGCTATTAGCCACCAGGAAAGGACACGCCTGTGAAGGGAAAGAACATGCCTGAGATTTTAAAGGATGTAGGAATGACGGGAGTTTATTTCCAATTTCAGGGAAGTTTTTCAGCTTCCACGTTGTTTACGAAGACTTATCTAATCCCACTTGCTGTTTGGATCTCTGAATAACACACATTACTGCTCTGCAAGAGCGCCGAGTTGAGTCGTCTGTTCTGTTTTTCCTGGACCTTAGGAGCATGCAGCTGAGAGGTAAGCTTTATGTTACGAGTTCTCCAGAACAAATGCATTATGGATGGTCACACCAATCTGACCCATTCCACGACACAAACTTGATGCAAACAGAGGCTGTGGGTCATTATAACAGTTCCCTCTCTTTCTTTGCATCTCAGATGAGCTATTCTTGGATGCATCCCCATGACGCTCGTAAGGACCAGAGGCCCAGCAGTACAGGACAAATACTGTTGTGACAGTGTGAATGTTTCTGCCTATTTTTATTGACATTCTGAAGAATCGGCTTCATAGGAACTTGATCCAAATATACACAGTTGGGGTTCACAGAGGAAACCCGAGCCATCTTTTGGTACTGATGCAGAGTTTATTTTTGACACTTTGAACTCCTGCCTTTCTGGGGCTGTATCTCTTAGATTAAGGCTCATGAGAACGTCCATGGAAAACTGACATCATGGGAAGACCGTGGAGTTGATCCTCCATCCACCCTACTGGAACTCAGGAGCTCACAGGATGGAGAGAAAGGCCATAAGGCAGAATAACAGGGAAAGCTAGAGATGTGTAAAACCCAGGGATAGAGAGGAAGAACATTCAGCCTCTTTTACTTGATGGTCTGTTTCGCGTAGGAAATAAGCTCATCCAAATGTCTAACTCAGATCTCATGAAATTCCTGACTTAACTTCCAATTTGCAGCAGGCACTGGGGATAGAAGAAGAAACTGAACAGGAGCATAAATAAATGATCAGACACATCTGGTGAATGAGACATTACATAAGACAACTGGTCTCGACTCCTCAAAAGAGCATGAGTAAATAAATAAATCAATAAAGGCAGGAAGACTGTTCTAGATGAAAAGAAACTCCACGAGACATCCCAACCAAATGTCACATGGAAGACCTTGCCTGGGTCTTAGATCTGGAGGCAGGTATCCAGTCACAGGGAGTGTTGAGATAATGGGGCAATTTTGAATATAGGAGAGATACAAGTTGAGAATACTGAATTACTGCTAATTTTCTCAAGCGTAGTAATGATGGTGAGGCTGTGAGGGAATCCCTCTTTTAAAAGACTCATGCTGAGATATTTGGGGATAAAACATTCTTATGACTTTTATTTATTTGGGAAGAGCAAACAAAGCCAAGGCCCTCAGTCACCACCGAATCCGTTAGAGGAGGATGTAGTGTTGATCTTCTTTGTAACCATTTCAGACGAGTTTGAAAACGTAAAAGGTAAAAGCATAAAAGCGCTGAAACACTGGAGGGATGTAAAGTCATCTTGTCAGGAGAGCAGCTGTTAGGAACCTACCTCAAAGTCACTGACTCAGTATGTGGTAAAAGTTCTCAAGCCACTAAGCTTCTCTCTGTAAAACTTCATCCTGCTAAACTACTGTTGCCACGCCCTGGGCACAACAGGGACCCAGAGGCCTTGAGCAGCTAAACTACCTTGTCATATATTTAATAAATAGTAGAGACGAGACATAGTTTCACGTATAGACTTTGGAATAGTTGCTCTTAACTACCCTGCTCACTGGTGTCATTGCTGACAGTCCTGGCCTCCTAGCCCCTGGCACTGGCGCTGAGACTCCCGTGTGTATCTCTGGATGCAGGAGTGACTCACTGTGATTCAGGCTGAAAACATGGACACTCATGTTTCCGCTTTTAAATTTAAAAGTACAAAAGGAATTAAGCTTTCCTAATATGCCATGGAGAGTTGATACTTCAGCCAGGCCGTGTGGAGACAGGTATTTTTTAGCTGTGAGATGGAACGGGTAAATCTTCCACAATAGGAAGTGTGGCATTGAGACATTGTATGTGTGGGCCCATGCATGTGTGGATGAGATTCTGTGGCTTTCATTAGTTCATTAAATGGAAGAGGGAGATAAAAGTATCATTTGAAGGGAAACTGGGTTTCTTTTAAACAGTGAAAGCACAGGAGAAGAATGAAATGGTTGGTAGAATACAGAAGTACTCCCTTGGTCATGAATCTGTTCTAAAACCCTTATGGATATTCCAGACTCTGCACAACACTAAGTTGTGTGTGTGTGTGTGTGTGTGTGTGTGTGTGTGTGTGTGTATGTGTGTGTGTACATGCTAGTGTGTATTTTACCTCTACATGCATACCTACAATGAAGTGTAACTTATAAATTACTCATATTAAGAACTGGCAATAGCTAAAAACAAATGGAACCATGGCAGTAGGAAATTATGATGAAAGTTGGGATAGCATGGTTGCTCTCAAAACACCTTCCTGTGCTGTAATGACATTTCCTGTCACGATACATGGGGTGATGCAGCACAAACGTCAGGAGGTAATGTGAGACACGAACGTAGGTGTTCTGTGGTGTTGGGCTACTGTGGAGTGTTCCTGATTCGTGAGATGTAGTGTTGAGCGGTCCCTGATCACAGTCATTACAGTGTATCATTGGATACTGGATATTTCAGTGTATCATTGGATACTGGATATTACAGTGTACTGTTAGATAATGGATAAGGGGAGGCAACTTGTCTTATGCAAGATGGATCAGTCCAGTGTGATATGGAATCATCCTACTCAGAAAAGCATTCAATTTAAAACTTACCAATTCAAAGCATAATCAGCCATAAGTAACTGACATCATAGAACGTGAGCTCATGGATAAAAGGAACTATATTTCTCTTCTTATGTTTAAATGTTTATTATGTGACCATAGGTGTTTTGTCTGTGTGTGTTTCTGTGCATCACATGCATGCTTACTGCCCATGGAGGTCAGAAGAGAACATAAGATGCCCTGAGACTGGAGTTTCATAATGTTGTGAGCTACCATGTGGGTTCTGGGAATTCAGCCTAGGTCCCCCAGAAGAGCATCTGAGCCATCTCTCCAGCCCTCTTCTCAAGAGCTTAATTTTTAAATTTGATACCAAGTTGTATATATTTGTGGCATGCCATGTGATATTTCAATATAGGCTTGCATCATCTCCTGCTCAAATCAGGCTCAGCTTATCTCTTCAGACATTTGTCATTTCTGGGTGGTCACTGCTGTTTTCCTTAAGCTTGTTCTCCATGCCTCTGCAATGTACGAAGTAAAAATAAAAATAAAAATTCTTTGTAAATTCTCATCCTCAGAAATTTTTGCTTTGCAAGGACATGCAACATATAATACACGAGTTCAGTGGGGGGTATTATATAACTTAGGCATAAATGATTGCCAGTGTCTAAAGTGTCTATGATCCTGAATATTTTGCTAATGGGAGTACAAGATCAAATACACACACACACACACACACACACACACACACACACACACACACACACACACACACACACACATATATATATATATATATATATATATATATATATATATATATATATATATATAGAGAGAGAGAGAGAGAGAGAGAGAGAGAGACTGCCTGCCTAGAACACAGGAGCTCACACGAATTACTTGAAATTGGTGATTTGGCAAGCAAATCGATCAGTAGCATTTAGTGACTTCAGTTTAACAAGACAGGAAATAGAAGACAATTTTCTTTCAATATGTTGGTAGAGTATGGAAAAGAAAGAAGAAGAAGAAGAAGAAAAAAGCTTTTGCTGCCAGCATCCCTTCATCAAGCGCTTATGCCTCTGAACAGGTCAGGGTTCGTGCCAGGAAGAGGATCTAAAGATGGCTCACGCATCATGGCTGCCCTCGGATGGTGTGCAACGGCTCTGTTTGGTGGGTGTGGACAGATCTGTCGTAGACACAGTCCCAAGGAAGCGGAGGGCTGTGTGAGTCTAGATACCAATTTGTCTGGAAGCCTTTCTGGGGAATACTATATTCCCTCCTAAGCAAGTAAGGCTTTGCTGATATTTTCTCTTTGTGACTGTTGAATTCCACCATGGGAACAATTAGGAGGCAGGATAATTAGCAATTCTATCCAGAGGGCTTAAAACTAAAAACACAGCACGTCCTCTCAGTTTTCATCCACACACAACGATTTTACCCCTGCAGAATGGCTGTGTGCAGCCTCTGCTCTGGATTTCAACTCTGCCTGCTAAAGAGCCGTTGGATATTCATGGCTCCCAGGGAGCATCTGCTCCACGAACCAAGACTCAGCAAACAGCACTTAGTGTGCACTGGGTGCTTAGTAAATATTTGTTGAGTGAACACATACATGAACAGCATTGCCAATTATCTGCTAAGGGGAGTAAGATTTTTAAAAACCATCGATTATCTGCCGGCTACTGCCATTCAGACTTTTCTCTGGAGAGTCAGAAAGATGTGGGCAAATTCAGTCAGGTCTTTACTAACAGAGCAGGAAGGGATCTCGAATGATCCTTCAATCCTCTAAGCAGGACTACAATGAGAAGTCACTGTAGATGTCACTGCTGGTGTGTGACTTATGTGTGGTCTGGGAGGAGAGTCCAGGGACCCGGAAGGTAATCCTGGCTTGTGGATAAATCATGAGAATTGATGTAGAAACAGAACCACTTCCATCTTAAGTCGTCTTTGGGGTCCTGCACAGCACCTGCTGTGGCTTCTGTTTGGTATTGTGAGCAAGGTATCAGCCATGTTCTCATGGAGGACGTTTCCCAGCTATGGAATCACTGTTGTCTCCAGGGAGGATTACTTGTGACCCTTTGTTCTTTTCTAAGAGACTTGCTCATGGCTGCTTGTCCATTCACCAAGACTCTGAGTCTGTTTACCTGGAACCCCTTGCTTCCTCTGGCTGTGTCCCTAGCAGATGCAGCGAGAGGAACGCCCGCTATCCTACATCAGTCATCCCTGGACCAGGGTCTATTCGCCTAGCTACCTGTTGTGAGCAGTTGGCCTCATGCCCTGTTTACTTGTGACTTAAGATGGATTTCAGTGTGCTTACCTCATCTGTACAAAAACATAATGTAATCAGATGTAAATAATATATACCATATCTTTAGAAAAAATAGATGATTAATATTTAAAGGGCTATACACTAAATAATATATAATGAGGGAAAAACAATGTAAATATTTTATAGGCTGAAGGTCATTTGTTAGCTTTGGAAAACAGTCTGTTTAAAGAAACAAAGGAGGTCTGGCCAGTCCTCTTGGGTAAATTAAGAGAAATTCAGTGTATTTAGCCATCTACACAGCTCAGGGATTTACTCATCGAGTTTTGGAGCAGCCTGCCTGAGAACCACATCGTGCCCTAAACCGCATCACGCTTGTTCTTCGGTGAGGGAGCAAGTTCTGTGAACCTGTCTGTTTGCAGCTTCTCCCACCCACTTGAAAACACATGGAATCTAGAGTGTTTCTGTTTCCTAAATTGTGAGAGAGACTGATTTTTCCAACGTGGCCAAATGTCTATGAGTAAGATAATCTCAGGCAGAAAGTCGGATTTAGTAATGCTCGACGAGGAAGCACGCTTAACCTTATTTATGTTGTCAAGACCAAGTTCCTACCTTCTGGTCATGACTCTTAACATCTTACTCATAACTCATCATCTTCAACTTTAAATTTCTTTTTGAGATTGTATGAAACTCTTTGACATTGCTTTTTGGAGTCTCAGAGTGTCTCTGTCTGTCCTACAGTGTTTAAGTTTTATAACATTCTGCAGAGAAATTGCTTGTACCAAGTTTCCTTTCAGGAAACTTGCAAATCAGTCTTGGGGGTGACAGCAGGAACTCTGTTGAATCCAGCTTGTCAGTGAACCTACCCAGAATTCTATTGTGTCCTCAAGTCACAATGTGACTTAAAAACAGCCCCACAGTCTGGGCTTCACCACGCACTCCCGGGGAACTCGGTAACAGTGTCTAGTCTATTGCCATGTGACATATTTGCCGCGTGACATATTTTCGCTCCTGTGGTATGGTACTTGTAGCATTGCTCCCTAAGGAGACACACACTCGGGCATTTTGTAGGAGAAAATAGGAAAGATAAAAACCCAGGAGGAGGTAAGTGAAGCTTTGATGGTTCAAAAAGACAATGCTTAGTTCTGTTGAGTTTCTCAGGGGATCAGGAATTGGATGAAAAGTTTAAAGAGTGAATTATTCCCTCTGGCTTCTGGTTTGGAGTTTCTTAGCTGAATGATCACACTCTACAAAGGGCATGACCTCAAGAAGACAGATAGGATCTTCATCAGGCAAAACAATGGTGCTCAAAGTGAATTAAATATTGGCAAAATCAGAGATATCTTCCTATGCTGTTCAGGTAAAAAAAATTTTTTTGTGTGAATTAAAAAGGAAAGACAGCAAACATTCACATTTTATGTTTGTACCCAATGTTCTAATTGTGCCTTATTGCTTGTGAGCTCATGTTCCAGGCAAGAAAGTAGAGAAAGAGTGCCACATGTCCTTGAGAAAAGGCACAGTTGGACTTTGAGCTAATACCAATTAAATTCAACAGTCAGAGAAAAGGGAAATCATCTAGTCCCCAGAAATTCACCCAAATTAACAGATCACTTTGCCCAGTAGCAGCTTAATTACGGCATTATTTGCTTTTGATGATGGAAAGTTATAAATGACCTCAGGGAGTGGTTTTCTTATTGAATTGTCAAATTTTAAAGCAGAGCTATGTGCCAAAGGTTCTAGAAGATTCACAATTTAAGATTTGTCTAGACTCCTTTTAAATGTGTACTATGACACACACTGGTGTCTGGAGAAAGAAGACTTTGTATGAGCAGAAGCACTTCTCCTCTCTCCTTTGTTCTCAGTGTCTTTACGGATATCCTGAGCACAGACAAGGGGTGAGCCCTTCCTCTTGTGGCTGACACTAGCACGCTGAGGCCCCAGCGCTCTTGCTTTTCCTACACATTCATGCTCCATGGCAGGTTTGGTTTCTCCCAGCCACACTCCCTTCTGATCCATGTCTGATCTCTCAGGTCTGAGTGGTCTTTATTCTCTTAGTCTCTGCTCTGGACAACAGGTCTGTTCTTGGCTAGCTCTGGCCTCGCTCGTTTTGTTGATGTTATTTTGGCTGAGTAGACACAGACACCTCCAAGGAGCTGCCATGATCTGTGAATTGTGACAAGAGCGGATTCTAAATTAGGTTATTAGAGATGCGGTCTTCATCATGTAGGACAGGGCGATCTCAGGTGCGGTCTCACACAAAGAGAATGAATTCAATATTTTATCAGTTTTCTGAGGCACATGGATCCGGTTAGTATTTAAACCTGAGTTCTGCCTCCTCCGACACTGTTGTAATCACGGAATGACAATCTAGGGAGGTTCTTTGTGGTTCTAAGAATGGGTTTCTCTATTTCCCATTGTCGTCAACAGGGTCATGGCTGTGGAGTGGGACCTTGAATAAGACCAATCTAGGGATTAATTAGAAAACTAATGATTTTGTCAATGTACAAAAAACTGGAAAATTTTGAGCATCTAGTTTTGCTGAGAATTTTTCTTTGCCAACTAGTTCTTCCCTGTGCAACTCCTTCAGAGAGACTTTGGTGACATCCAGGAAATTGAAACAGAGGCCCAATTTCTACTTCTGTATGTGACAGACATAAAAATGATTCTGCTAAGCGCATAACCTCCTGAAGTTACTCTTAAAATATTGAAATTTCATCTTCAGGAAATGAAACCCAGGATATCACATGCATGTCTGCTAATTAAAAAAGGAGCAAGGTCGTGTGGAGATGGCTCGGCTGGCAAGCGCTCGCCTCTAAAGCAACACGGCTTGGCTTTGCCTCCCAGACTCCAAATGAGACCCGTGGCCTTCCTCACAGTGGGACCCTTGAAGCCTCAGTGCTTGGGAGGTGGAGATAGACAGATCCGGGGGTGTGCTGCTCAGTACATCTATTTTAGGTGGAGAGTTCTAAGCCAGCGTAGACACTCCATATGACAGAGCCAGCGTAGACACTCCATATCACAGGAGGAGCTTGGCATTCCCTGCCTTCTAGCCTCCATGTGCCCCAGCTCCATGTTCACTCACATACATATAAATGCTCATACATGGCTGCCGTTTGGTCTTCATACATACACCTACATACACACACACACACACACACACACACACACACACACACACACACAGTGGGGACAGGACATGAGGTATTTCTTTTACTTCACATTTAGCTATTCCTCAGAATTTGTCATTTTGGTCTGAATAAATGAGGCTGTCTTTATTCTCCCACAAGGCATCTGAGCCGTAGGCACACACTCGGGCCTACTTCTCTCAAGGGGCAGCAGGCGCCTGGAGCCGAACAGGAAACAAGAAATATCTTTTGGCTCAACTGAGCGTGGTGGAGTGGAGCACGGCCTTCCTCACTAAGATCTTCTAAACCTGGTTCCACCCGACAGCAGGAACTCACAAAGATGAACGCTCAGGGGAAAGCAGTTTAGAGGCAACGCTGAAGGGGATCCGTTGGATCGGAGGTGCAAATCGGATTTATCTACATTCTAAAGCCACTTAGGGTAGACGAAGGTTGTCCTAAATCTTTTATGGAATAGGCGATAAAAAGAGTGTAAATCTCTTTTGGATGTATGGGATTTGATTTATTCCTAACTGTGTAGACTGGTTCTGTGTACAGCATAATAAATGTTACTTCTGCATCAATTCTTTCACATCTGTGATACAGCATAAGGTTTTTCTTTATGGGCTGAGCTGGGAATTGGTTTGAGTTTAATTATCAGTGACCTGGGCTTAATGGAATCTTTAAAACAGTGGAAGGAAGGAAGGAGGGAAGGAAGGAAGGAAGGAAAGGAACTGAGTAGGCAGGAGAGGGTATCGACCTGTAATCCTGACACTTGGCAGTCCGAGGCCAAGACATTTGGATTGCCATTGGAAGGAACGTCTTTCTTGTGGGGTCTATGAGTAACCACTTCAGCTACACACACACACACACACACACACAGACACACACACAGACACACACACACACACACACGGACACACACACACACGGACACACACACACACACACACACACAGACACACAGACACACACAGACACACACACACAGACACACACACACACGCACACACACACACACACACGGACACACACACACACACACACACGGACACACACACACACACACACCTGTGTAGACTATACAATGCCCCAAGTGTTTTAAGTTCCTGAGCACGCAGTGACAGACACGTCATAGATCTGCCTTCAACCCAGTGACTGCTCCATGAAGCACATTTATTAACAACAAATGGCCTCTGTGTTTAAGGCATGGACCCCGTAATAAGACCTGACATATTATAAAGGAGGAAGTGGGAGGAGGTGGCAGTTGAACTGGATCTTGAGGGAGCAGCAGGTGTCTGCTGGCAGAAGATCTGAAAAGATTTCTGTGACTGAACTGACCCTTGAGCCGAGAGAGTTCATAGGTGTCTCCTACGTGCGAGAACAATGATGCAGGGATACGTGCTTCTCTGTGACTCTGGCAAAGTTGCCTAATCTCACTAGGAATTGGTTTCCAAAAGGGAAGAGAGTTCTTCCCTTCTGGAAACACACCCCACTTAGGGATTTAATAGTTTAGCAAGGGACTAGATTGTTAGGGTACTTGGGACGGGAAGTTCTTAACGAGGAGACACATCACCACAGGGACAGATGTCATAGGGTGACTCAACTGCACTCTTTCTTGGAAACCAAGCCTTTACCCCTGTGAGGTAAATTACCTGTTTCTGCGAGCCATCTGGTACCTTAAAGATCCAATTTACCCCATGCGGCACCAACCAGGGTACGCCATCTATGCCTCATATGATTAGGTCCAAGAGACGCAAGAGCACTTGACTTTCACCTTTACATCAGAAGCAGGCAAAGGTGCTAAAGATAGACGTCATGGGTACATTTTGTCTTCTACCAGGTACAGAGATGAAGGCAATCCATCTACAGCTCCAGTGTGAGAAAAACAATTCTGAGAACTGGATAAACAGCCATTCTAAACAAGGAGTGTTCAGGCAGTTAAGATACCTAGGTTTGACAGGAATAAAAAGCGACTTACAGATGTCACATACGCTTGTGATTTACACATTTCCAGCTGATATAATAACAAAATAAATTGAAACTAATTTTAAGAATTTGTCTGGAGACCAGGGTTAAAAGCAGAGGCAGTGGCCAGCCTATGAGTTTGAGGCTAGCCTGCTCTCACAGGACCAGCAAGGGCTACATAGTGACACCGTCTGAAGAATGATGGATAGATGATAGAGAATATACTTGGTTTAATCCAACATAAGATGAGAGATGTTATGGCTTTATCATATAGCAATGGGACATGCTATTTTCTTTTTGGTACTAAGTCTTTCCAATCTAGATTGTACTATAAATATATAGTCAATCTCAAATTAGTCTAAGACATCTCCACAAGAGGCTGGTGGCTGCCATATCGGATGGCCACTGCCCCCCAGTCAGCTGTCCAGAGCGCGTTAGCAAATCACAGAGTTAAAACTGGACTGCCAAAGATCCAGCCTACTTCCAGGATGGTTTCCATGTTCATAAATGGGAACATGTTGGATTCAGACTTGTGACATCTGTCACTATTTTGCCTACAGACGTGATTTTTTTTTGGCTTACATTTATTTGTTTCTTATTGAAGTATAACCATCATCTAGTAATGGACACAAATCACAGTCTGACGAACTTCCAGCAAGATGTTCATGTGACAAGCCACCAAACATACGAAAGTTCTTTCTTAAAAATAGATATTTTAAAATGCATTTTATTTTTAATTCTCTGTCTCTGTCTTTCTCTCTGCGTGCGCGCACGCATGTGTGTGTGTGTGTGTGTGTGTGTGTGTGTGTGTGTGTAGAGGAACCTGAAGAGCTCAGAAGGGGGCATCACATGCTTTAGAACTGGAGTTGCAGGTGGCTGTGAGTTTCCTGACATAAAAAGTGGGTCTGAAAAAGCAGTAAAGATTCACAATTGCTAAGCCATCTCTCCAGCCCTTGGGAGTTCTTACGTAGGAAAATCTGTTTAAATTTTTTTGTTCCATCTTCTTTTTGCTTTACAGTCCCATGGAGGAACAGTTTCTTTTTTAAATTTATTTATTTATCTTTTATTTATTTATGATATTTTATTTACATTTCAAATATTTTCCCCTTCCCAGGTCTCCCTTTTGGAAACCCCCTATTCCATCCCCCCTCTCTTTGCCTCTATGAGGGTGCTCCCCCACCCACCCACCCACTCCCATCTTCCCTCCTTGGCATTTCCCTATACTTGGGGCATCTAACACCCTCAGGCCCAAGGGCCTCTCCTCCCACTGATGGCCAACAAGGCCCTCCTCTGCCACATATGTAGCCAGCACCATGGGTCTCTCCATATGCATTCTTTGGTTGGTGGTCCAGTCTCTGGGAGCAACGGGGGGGGGGGGGCTGACCAGTTGACACTGTTGCTCCCTCCCCATGGGGCTGCAAACTCCCTCAGGGAGGAGCAGTTTTTTATCAAGTCAGGTCACTGTAGTTGGAGATTATAAGTACATTTTGGACCAAGTGTACGCACAAATTTAAAGTTAAAAAAAAAAACAACCCTTGATATTAAAAGTTGTGCAAAACAGCTTGACAGTTCACCTTTTCCACTCAAGCCAAAGAACCTCTGTTGCAGGCTGTTAAAAAAATAAATAAAACAGCAAACCCCACACTTGCTATGGCCACCAGATGGCAGTGTTGTTCAACCTTTAACCCCACCCCCCCCCCACCCCCCCCCCCCCACCCCCGTCCCAGGGAATAAAACTGTAGATTGTTCCGCTGCGTATTAAACTGACAACCCTGTTATTTTAAACTTGAAACTGACAGGCTGTTATTTTAATGAGGTCTGCCAGAGCCAAGGTTAACCAAAGCTTTATTTCCCTACAAAATGTTAAGGCCACAGTTCTAAAAGGGGGCTGTGAAATTTTATGGTATTGATACTTGTTCTGACCGTACAAGTTCTAAGATATTTTTTGACGAGGAAAGCTACATGACGAATATAGACATATGTTTATATAGAGAGCCGAATCCGGCATTAGAGCCAGCTCACATTTCTCCCATTTTTACTTTAAGTTATATTCTTGCAGAGAAGAGAAAAAACGATTTTTTTTTTTTTTTTTTTTTTTTTTTACAGTTATCCATTTTGGTCTATTTTGAAGCCCAAGTGTATATTTTTAGCACTTTGACTTTCTAACTTAATGAGTCAAAGGAAAATTTGCAGCTTATTTCAATTTCATTAATATTCCAAATGAAATCAAGGGTGGCATTTGATTATTTCTGTGAAAGGGGCTTAGAGCTAGAGCAGTGAAAGTAAGCTCGCAGGTCCTCGGATAATGGGAGCTTCCACAGTGCGTGATTGTTAATGGCACTATAATTTATTTCCTTTCCCTCGAAATGGCTTTTTAGGTTGATCAAGAAAATATCTAAAATCAGTTGCTAACTGTGACACGATTAAAAACATTAGAAACTGCCTTTTTCCCAAGTGATTTTGCTAACATTTTTACACCGTATCTTTAAACCTGCTTCAAAAATAATCTTTAAATATTTAACCAGGCTTCTTGTGGAATTATGAATGTACTTCCTACACGTGCTCCGGCCACTCCGCATTTACAGAGTTTACTGGGAATGCATATGGCCATCACCGATCCTTCTTGTTGACCTGCCCACTAGGTAACTCTACATGCTCCTGCAGATGTTTGACTTCTAAATGGAGCCTCAGATAAATGAGTTTCATGTGTTGCCAATGCCAGTTGAATTCAACAAATGCTTCCTGCCAATGTCCCAGGTAGGAGAAGCTGGGACTGGTATTTATAAAAACCTAGTTGTTCTTGGGGCCAGTGGTATAATTTGCAGGCCCAAATGCAACAGTAAATGTGTGGGTTTGTTATTCAACACTGTTTAGAGTTCCAACATGCTGGAGCTGGCAAGATGGCTCAACAGATACTGCTACTTACTGCCTGGGTTTGGTCCCTGGAGCCACGTAAAGTCGGAAGGCAAGAACTGACTCAACAGAGTTGTCATCTGCTTTCCACGTGCCTTAGAAGCACATCCCCCATCAAACACACACACACACACACACACACACACACACACACACACACACACACACACACACACACCGGCCCTGAAAGCTCTCATGGTGGAGCCCGTGTGCCTGTCCAGGGTCGTGTGCCCTCAGAGGCTGAGTTCACCTTCAGTACGTTATGATCTTGCTGGGTCTCTCGAGGTTCACAAGCAGGATCTGACGTGGATGCTGCCATCATGCTGATTCTAGCACTGATGGTCGGCACACCTGTCAGATCCCGGCACGTGATTTCCGATGTACATAGATCTATGTGGACTGCATCTCACGTGGACTCCAGCAGCAGAGCAGGGAGCTACAGAGTGCTAGTGCATTCCTGAGCCCTGGGATCTTAAAAAGGATGGACGACACACTGCAGGTGAGGTGGGGGAGAGCATTCCACCCCAGGTGATTAACCCAAGATAACCCTCTGTATTTTTTTTTTCTTCAAGACAGGGTTTCTCTGTATAGCCCTGGCTGTCCTGGAACTCATTCTGTAGACCAGGCTGGCCTCGAACTCAGAAATCCACCTGCCTCTGCCTCCCGAGTGCTGGGATTAAAGGCGTGTGCCACCACCGCCCGGCCAACCCTCTGTATTTTCCTCCACACTTGGTCTAGCAGTTCTCCAAACTAGTTGGTTTTTGGACTTTTTACACTACCACATGGTTAGAGTTACTCATTGTCTCTAACAATATTCTTTGTTAGAAGGCTCCATACAAATAAAAGACCATGTGGCTTGAAGGCTAACAGCCTATTCTCCCCCCGGAAGTCCCAAACCAGAAGGAATGAGTGCTATTTGCCCAGTCAATCTTCTTGTTTGCACAACAATGGGCTATGATTGTACTTCATTCATTTCATCTGTTCTTTTTTATATCATCTGTTTATCTATCTATCTATCTATCTATCTATCTATCTATCTATCTATCTATCTGCCTACCTATCTACCTATCTATCACCTATCTATCATCTACCTCCTACCATCTTATATTGTATTCCTTCCATTTTCTATCATTTTTAATTTTGATTTATTTGCTAATTTGAGATGGTCTCATGTAGCCTGGGCTGGCCTTGAACTCACAATACAGCTGAGAATGCCTTGAACTCTCAAGACTCTTCACCTTTCAATTACTGAGACAATCACGGTTTGCTCAAGGGTTTTCTTCTTTTTAAACTATTATTATTATCTCTTAAACATCAGCAACAATAATAATCCTCTGTTTCCTCATTCTGCACTGAGAACAGTGTAAACACCTGCCAGACTCTTTCTGTAGCATCCAAAGATGGAAGTTCTAAAAGCCCCTCCTTGCTTTAAGATGGGAAATGTGTTCCTCTTCTGGGTTTTTAATTCATAAAGCATTACAGACCAACTCATCCTCGGGGCTTCCATGACAAAGGGAAAAAGCCCTCCCTCCCTTTGGGTTGTAGACAGAGGTTGGAAATCCAGCTCCACGTATTTAATGGACTGTATCTAACAAAATCGCATTGGAATCCTCTCTTGGAGACAATTTCTCTTATGAAATGGAAAGTAGTAAAGAAAACAAAAGTTTCTCCACCTTGCCACAGGAAGCCGCAGGGACCGATGGAGCTCTGCATTTACCTACTACACCGTACTTGGGAATAAGGTTGAGGAGCCAGGCAGTAAATCCGATCCGGCCAAATCCTAAGCACTTGGAGAAATCACCTTTTCATTGCAGATAAGTGCAAAAAATGGAACTGCAAGCACTCTGGAATCCTAGAGATAAAGCGCCAGGGGCTTGCTGCTAACAGATCTGATGGCTAAGCACTGGCGCTCTGAGAGTAACCATTACCACTCCACTACAAAACCTCAGCACAAGGGGCCGCAGAATGTAAATGATTAGAGTCACGGTGGTGTCTTCTTAGCCTCAATCTTGAGTTGTTTATCTGGTCCTTTGGGAAGAGTTGTTCGTTACTCCTGATAGTCAGGGGAGCACAGGACAGTAACTACTGAGCTTCGTGAGAGTGGGGTGCGAGCCTTATGAACAGGGACAGGCCCTGACTATGAGAACCTGCGAGAGTTCCCAATTTGATGACTGTATCTTGGAAGGAGAGGGAAGCTAGCTTTTGAAGACAGTTGTCATTTTCTGATTTTTTTCCCCAAATTATTTTCTATATGGCAAGCTGCCATTATCTTTAGCTGAAATTACAGCCACTGAAGCAAGGCTACCTGTGTTTGTAGCTGGGAGGGAGAACTCTCCATTTGTCATGGGGACACTGGGGAAGGCTTGGTTGCTGATTCTTCATGCATTAAAAAGCCATGAAAATTCTAAAGTGGTCTTTAAAATTTAAAAACAAACAAACACCTTTTATTTTTTATTAAATGGCTAGGACATGTTTGTTTGGCAAGAGCTTGTAATCTTGGTCCCGAAGGACTATTTGGGCTAGCCTGGGGTTATATAGGAAGATACTACCTCACATCTAACAAGGAAGGGCTCAGCTCATGTTTGACACAGTTCTTCTTCTGTCCAAGGTGGTGGTAGGGGCCTCAGGAGTTTCCCGAGGATAAACACAAGTAGGTGTTACTTATGGGAGGTTCTTAGTGGGGAGACGCCACCGAGTCCCCTCTTTCCGTTATATATGTGGCCAAGAAGAAAGCCCAAGCTTTAAAGGAGTTGAATTTATCTCCACAACTTGCTTTTGCTTTTCTTGGAATAGTGTGTCAGTGTTTGTTGTTGGACTGTTTAGCTGCCTGTCAGGAGCAGCCTTAAAACCGAGTAAGAAGAAGATGTGAACAGAGAAGATACAGAACACTGGGAGACCACAGAAACTATACAGTGATCCTCCAAGCTAAGAAGTCTTTTCCAATATGGCCAGGACGGACGTAGGTGGCGCTGGGGTCCTGTGACCACCAGGAATCTTCATTACCGACAACTACCCTTACCCTCACCACACACGTCAACTCTAATGCCCAGGAAAGGTGAGAATGGAGACTCGGAGATGGGCCAGGAGACAAGGTGCTCTCCCAGGGCATACTCAGCAAACCTGAGTTTTTTCTGTCATCTGACTTTCTGCCGTCTTTTACTGAAAGAGTTTTTAACATTTCAAATGTTACATAGCTTCCTGTGCCCTCCTTTTCATTTCTTCTGTGACCTCAAGACTAGGTTCTCATGATGAGAGAGGCATACTGAGTTTTTAGTCATTATTTTCTTCGTTTTACTTTTTTGGGTGTTCTGTCCCCTTTAAGGGTAACAGGAGAGGCTGTACAGCTGTGCTCATGCATTCTATTAGTTATCACCCATTAAACATGGTTTCTATGTGGGCTCCCTAGAGGGCTTAGGAGCTAGGAAGATGAAAAGCACGTGGTGCCTCCGTCAAGGGTCCTTCTCCTGTGGGGAGGTGTGAGGTATGCACATCAAAAGTGTGGCACCACGAAAAATGAAGGTTGGTAAGAACTGGAGGGAGAAAGACAGGAGTTCCTGTGGAGGGGTCACGGTGTTGCTACCTTTGTTATTGTTGGTGGTGTGTGTGCGTTGCGTGTGTGTTTCCAACCAAAACAAATGATTTCTGCTTGAAGCCTGTTAAAACGAGAGAAAACAGGAAAAGATAAGGGTACTTTTCACATAAGGTAGGGAGAGCTTAGTGGGTTAAGTCAGGGTCAATAATAAGAGGTAATTGGTAATATCTAAGAGTTTCAGTTGCTTAACAGGCAAACCAATCAATTTCCAGAGAAGGAGCCAGAGGGAGAGCAGCATCCTTAATGTCTGGGCACATTCAATTGGCCAGGAGTTTAATGGTACCTATAATTACAGGAGTATAGACACAGGCATTTGCCTTGTGTCTTGTAGGCCATTAAGTAGCTCCTGTGAGATGGGAAGCAGCAGGTATCTGAGAGGTACAGAGAAGTGTCCCTTGTACTGCTAAGGGTTTGGCGAGAGGTTCTTGTAGGGCTCTATTTGAGCTGGGTCTTGATAAATGAACGGCTTTGTGTTGGGAGGATGGAGTGGAGTCCATGTTGGAGGGGCCATTTTAGTTAAGAAAAAGCTAGGAATGTGTGTGAGACGCTAGAGTGGACCAGTCAAGGCCTTAAGAGGTGAACTTCATATTCAGTGTCTCATGTGGGTAGAGTCCTCTTGGGCTTGGAAAATATTTTGCAGTCATTGAAAGAGAAGTGCTTAGGTTACAGATGTAGGAGCTATTGCTAGAGAACTGGGTGGATCCCAGCAGATCCCACAGGATTAGAACGCCTACAGTGGGCAGGGAGAGCTCATAAGACTGGATCACCTGTAGTAAGCAGCAAGACTTTTTTTTTTTTTTTTTTTGGACTAGCCATCGAAGGTGACAGAACTGCCCAGGTGAGGACTAAATGGACAAAAGGGAATGGAATGATTCTGGGGGCGCTGCCCAGCTGAGCGGTGGGTGGTCTGGCTGGTGGTGATGGGCAGACAGATATGCACTATGCTGGCCACACCTATCACAAGCTAACCGGCAGTTCTACAGCACACTTTCCACATTCGTTAGATGCAGCTTCTTAGAACTGTTCCCCTCTCAAGCACTCCCCGCTTGCTCAAACCTTTGCCCATGCTACAGAGAAGCATTTTAGTATGCCGAGAGAGATATCCTTCCTTCCTCCCGTTCCACATCCTCTTCACCCTTCCAGGCAAAGATTCTGCAGGCTGATGGAAGTTGGGGAGTAGACTGGGCTGAGATTTTTCATCCATACGTATGTTCTACCGTTCCTTGTACTCTTCTGGTTGCAAGGGATAAAGCAGGACAGAACCAGGCCAAGTCCTCCAATCACTATGTAGTGGGTGATGGCCTCCACCAATCACCTTGTAGTAGAAGATAGCCTCATCCAATCACTACGTAGTAGAGGATACTCTCGACCAATCACCATGTAGTGGAGGATGGCCTATAACATCTGAAGTTTATGTTTCTATCTCCCTAAAGCTGGAATTTCAGGCACCATGACTATTGTTTAGTTTATTGCTGAGCCACGCCCAGTCCCGTCCATAGTTCTAAGCTCAGATTGCTTAGTATTCATTGTCCAATGTGAACATTGTGTAAACAGTTGTTATACTGATTTGCGATGACAAGGTCCTCGTTCAGAACAGTATGTTTTTTATTTTTTAAATATTTTTTTTGATCCAGGGTCGGTGGGATACGTGGATGTGGACCTGTGAATACAGCGTGAATGTCTGTGCTCATTAACAGCCCAAGAAGTTTAATTAGCGCTGTCAGGTGACTGGTTGAATTTTCGGCATTGACGATTTTTGTAATTTTAATTTTCAGTATGTGTGCTCACTACTCCAGGTCGAAGGGATAAGTGATACTTTACTGAATTTGCGATGGCGCCATCGAGAGAGGGATATCTATGTTCTCACACTTGCCTTTTCCATAGGAACGTGTTAATTAGCAGAGAGGCCTCATTACACTCAGCAAGCAGACTTTTTGCTGACCCAGATCTGGACTGTTTTATTTTTTCTCTCCCAAATCCCCAATTGATGAGAAGCATCTCATTTTCTTCAGGGTCCGGGAATGAGGGAGGATAAAGCAATCTCACATTACAAACTCTCATGATTTGTCAAACATTAAAGTTAAGAAAAAAACGAAGGTTTGGATAAAGATGTTGAAGTGGGTCTCTTGGCAGACTGCACAGTTGCCTGGACAGCTGTGCTGGCTCCTGGACCACTAGAGCATCATTACAGAGTGCCTCAGCTCAAGAATGTCATGCTTTGTGGTGGTGGTGGTGGTGGTGGTGGTGGTGGTGGTGGTGGTGGTGGTGGTGGTGGTGGTGGTGGTGGTGGTGTGTGTGTCTTACTGCCAAACTTGCATCTCTCTCCTTTCCCGTCTTGGTGATGTGTACCTGCCTCTGCTTCCAGAGCACTGAGAGAGAAAGTCATCCGTCCTGATTGGCATGCCACATCAATGCCATCCTTTTGGTGTGTGATTGAGACCACTGATACTTACGAACTGTGCATCTAGGACTCCAAGAAAAACTAACTTGCATCCCTCTCAGCCTAGGGGAATGTGGGTTCTGAGCACAAACCTTTCGGTGCTGCTCATGTGGGGGCAGGGGAAGAGCCCTGGATAGGTTTGAGAGGGAAACCGGCTTCCATTTGTGCTTTGCCAGTGTGCTGCAATCTTACGGGATGAAGTGGGGCCACATGAACATGGGAGACTTTGCTCTCCTCTCTCAGCTTCTATGACGCCTCCTCGGGCCAAGACTAACCGGAGCCTTTAGAGGCCTTGGCTACACTTTGAACCACCAGGCTTCCAGGGTGGAGCAGGCTGGTGACAAGGGAGAATGGCTCTTCAGGGGCACAGAGAAGCTGCCAGCCCCATCTATGTGTATGCAGTTTCGTGCTGGCTTCTTAGTCTAATGCTACCATATACAATACAGTCCTAGCGCTGAGTGGCAGTGCTGAATGTCTCAGCATGAGGAGTGCAGGGAGTGACTCAGGTAGCTGTAGGCCAGCCCTTCCTGCCAGCATTACCAGACACTGGCTTCATCTGTTACCTCGGCCTATTTCCTTAAGGCTGGAGCTGTCTCCAGACCAGCTGCCCACAGCCCTTACGCCTTTCCTCTGCCTTGCTGCTCGGCACATAGGGCAAAAGCCACTCTTCTGTAACACAGAGCATGGAAGATCCGTGCACAGCATCCCAGGAAGCCCCAGCCTGCCACAGCTGAACCCTGGTTTCCCACCTCTGGGTCTTGTTTTTCTGTCTATGTTTCTTTTCTTTTCTTCTCCTTCCCTCGCCCTTTGTTCTCCGTTTCCAAGGCTTCCTGACCGTGTGGTTTAATTACTCGTCTGCCCTTGCTTCTCCGAAATCATCTGGAATGTTTCTGAGATGTCCAGTGCTGACTCAATCCCATCAGGGAAATTCATGAGGATATGCTAGGAGGATCCGATTTCCTTAGTAAGGGCCCTTCACTGTTTCACGTCTGGTTATTTTTATTTAAATCTGAGACGGTCGTGGTGGGCTAAGGTCATGGAGGGCGGCTCAGACCCGTGACCTAGCCGCAGATTCACGTTCTTTAGGAGCTTTGGGCAATTGAGCTGATCTCCCTATTCAGGCAAGAGCTGATTGCTATTCCTCTTGACTTTGGGGAATAAGGAGCCCCCCCTCCCGGAGATTGTGGTTGAGTGAATCTGAGGTTCAATCACAGCCCCAGATGTGCCATCTTAACTCTCTGGAGTCTCCCGTCACTTTCTTGTAGCTTTGTGTTCCCACAGAAGCCACTGGTACTCCAGGAGCTGGTCTGTCTCAGAACCAGTGTGATGTGGGACAGCAGTATAAAGCACTGCCTCCTGAGGATTCACTCTGGGTGTATTTGGTTTTCAGAAATTCTCATTAAACAGGAGAATGCAGAGGGATCGCCACGGATCTGTGTCCCTAGGCACTGTTTCATGGAAGCTTGGGGAAAAGTTGCCATCTGTGGACTTTTTATCATAACTTTATTTTTATGAGGCTCTCGTTCTTCACTTTTCCCCTCTGTATTTTTGGTTTGAGGAGATGCTGCTAACCTTTTCAGTGAGAGATCCTAGTGCAAATACACACGGGGTATAGAAAGTAAGCGCAGTAGGGGCTGAAACGTAAACACAAGCTCACAACGTGCTGCTTGTCTGGGAAGTCTGCTAACTCCATTAACAGACGGTCCCTTCCCCTATCTAGACGTGTGCGTGTGTGTGTGTGTGTGTGTGTGTGTGTGTGTGCGCCTGTGTGTGTGTGTGCCTCTGTGTGCCTGTGTGCACCTGTGTGTGTGTGCCTGTGTGTGTGTATGTGTGCCTGTGTGTGTATGTCTCTCTGTGTGTGTGCCTCTGTGTGTGTGCACCTGTGTGTGTGCTTGTGTGTGTATGTGTGTGTGTGTGCATGTGTGTGTGTGTGTGTGCATGTGTGTAAGGCAGAGGTCAATGTTGGGTATTTTCATTAATCATTCTTGCAGTCTATTTTGAGACAGGGTCTCTTGCTTGGACCAGGAGCTAACTCACCAGGTCGGTTGGTCTGGCTGCCCTGTGAGTCACCTGTCTCCATTTCTCCAACACTGGCACTGCAGAGGCGCACACATGCTTAGCTGACTTGATGGGTGTGCCTGTATGTGTGTGTCTGTGGACCCAGATCCTCATGCACAGCAAGCATATGGTACTAACTGGGCCATCTCCGTAGATCACAACCATTACGTTTTGAAAATGGCAGTCTACTAATGTCAGAGACTCATGCAGGGCCAGTCCTGTGCGAGGGGGACATTTGTCTGTGGGTCTCTTGCCCACTGACGACTTCTGTTCTGTATACTCTCCGGTTTACCCTCCACCTTCTGCTAAGATATCAGCTTTTCTTGTGTGTTTTCTAGCTTCCCAGAATGCCCTAGAAGGTGCCCCACTGCCTCTGTGTACCAGTTCTTCCGTCCAGGTACCTTTATAAGAGGGATTTTCCTTCCATTCTGTATAGAGCAGGGAGATGAACAGATTACTTTTTCCAGGTAGCACATTAGCATTTATAATTATATGCATATAGCCACATATCTGTAATATATGTATCACATTCATATGCTACATATATCACACGTATATGCCTTATATACACATATATGTATTATATATGCATATTCATATATATATATACATATTCATATATATATATACATATTCATATATATATATATATATATATATATATATATATATATATATATATATATATATATTAACTGTGTCTTTGGAGAAAGCGATACAATTCAAAGGCAAAATCTCTTGCCTTAGAGCAGGATCCATGGCGGGCCACCAACGTGAATATGTATGCTGAGATGGGTAAGCCCCTGTTTAAACTGCTTCATGGGCTCTGGCTGCTCCTTCCCTTGGTTTTCTTTGTGTAATACAGGGTCTTGCAAGGTAGCCCTGATTGGTCTATAACTTTCTATGTGTATCAGTTTGACCTTGAACTGCCAGCAATCCTGCCTCTGTTTCTCCAGTGCTGAGATTAGAGATGCTGTGACCACAGCCAGCCTACTTTTCCCATTCTGGCAACTAGCCAGGTGCAGAGAAGTTTGCCAGCACCGAGCTACTTACACCTGCCTGGGATCGTCCTGGAACCGTAGAGGACTTTGAAGAATACCAAGTCTGGACCAATATCCATGGAGAAATCGCTCCATCTGGGATTCAACCTGAGTGTGTGGAATTTTTAGAAGTCCCAGGTGGTTGATTATAATATGTGGCTAAGACTGGAATACCCTGTAAGAGGAGTTGTCTCTGGCTTGGAGATGGGAGATGGGAGAGTGAGGGGGGGATGCTAAGAGATGACTGAAGAGACCACATCCTTTAAAAAAGAGAGGTTCTCAACACACGCAATTTTTTCTTTGAAGAGCAGAAGGGCTTCATGTTTAGAACTATACACACCAGTATGAACAATTCTGCCACCACAGCCACCAAAGAGAAACCATTGAGAAACTTCTTGCCTTGGACTTTAGGAATCTTAATGAGATGCTGAGTACGTTGGGTGAATGTATCCTTAAAACCCAGAGGTGATAAAGACAGATTCATAAGGAGTGTTTTCTCCAGACTCTGACAGTAGTGTATATCACCTGATTTAAATGCTTAGAAGCCATTGCTGTGACTGAGGAAGGTCTCTTGAATGAAGTGGCTTTTGAGTTAAACACTGAAGAAGTGGCATGTTATGACTGAGAATCAGGTGGAAGGTTGTCTAGTTACAGCAGCAGCGAGGAACTGCTGGAGGGCAGGGGCCATTTGGAGAGCAGCATATGTGCTCTCCTGCAAAAGAGAAGTGTAGGACCATGCTGTGGGCCAGAGGCTGGAGAGGTGGTGTAGAGTGAGGTACGGAGGCGTTAAGGTCAGTGCTATCGAGCTGGGGTTACTCCACAGGTGATGTAGGCTATCTACACCTGGGAATGCGGATGCTCTACAGTGAGATGGATGCTTCAGAGAATGATGGATCCAGGGCGGGCGTTAACGCTGGAGATGAAGATGCTGAGCACAGTGAGAAGATGGAGGTCACGGGGGTAACAGAGGCAGTGAGGACAAGAGGCAGTGGTAGAAGGAAAAGAAGGGAATGCATATGAGGTCGATACATTTCAATGCAGAACATATGGGAATTTATAATAAACTGCATGGTTTTGTGTGGTGAAGAAGAGGACTCAAAGCTAACCCTGGAGCTTTCTCCTGACTGACTTAGCTTGCCCTTCCCACAGGCCTCAGGCAGGCCCTGTGAGGATGCGCCACTCTCTTCACCATGTTCTCAGGCAGGCACAAGTACTGGTTGGCCAAACAGGCATCTGTTGGAATGCATAAATCAGTTGTCTCAGAAGGATCTGTAGGACACTGAGTAGGGTTCAGTAGAGGCAGTTAGGGGCTTGGTTGATGCCATGTTGGATTTGGAGTTCCAACTGGGCATCAGGTAGCTGGGACTATAGATCTGAGATGCAAGATGGTGTCCATGAGGACTATGTAGTGATTGGTTTCAAGAAGTGAAATTTCGAACTGAGGTTTCAGGCTGTGCACACTGAAGAGCAGCTAAAGACAAGACTATCACAGGCCAGGTGCCAGATGAATGGTCCAGAAACTATGCCACAGGGACTGCCAGGAAGAACTGGGTTTGCAAGGATGAATGTTCAGATATTAGGAAGAGAAAGTTGGAAAGGAAGTGCAAGTTAGAGAAAGACAGGAACCAAAGGAGAGGGGCAGGGATACAGGAGTGTTTTTGAGATTCTCTTCACTCAAGGGAGTCAGAAGCATACAGCTTAGAAGCATGCCAGTATGTAAAATCCATCCCTACCTCAGGCCTCTTGAACCTACATTTCACTGAAATGGCTGGGGGGCTTGAGAAAAACTCTCAAGGTGAGCAAGTAGGTCAGCTTAGCTGCACGGTGAGATCTGTAAGAATGCTGTTTGGATAGCAGTGGAAGGTCACGGGCACCCAGGATGTTCCCTTTGGTGCAGATAAGTACAGTGAGTCCTGGGACGCTTACAAGTTAAAGAAACCTTCTCAAGCAAACGATGAGGCAGAAGCAAAACTCTGAAACATCTAATTCTAGGCTTTTCGATGCCAGGGCTGCATTCTTGCTGGAACTTGGTAATGCCTGCCATTGCATGAATGGCTGGACAGAACCAGGCAGCCTAGCAGGTAATGGGAGATGGATGACATATGTCACCGCGGCTACCCTAACACTGGCCTCTCACACATTGCATATCTTCTCCTTGGGGAACAACTGGGTCCAGCTAATGTGCCTCTGTAGGTTCTCCCACACCACCCTCTCTCTGGTTGCTACATGAGGAGGGAGGTTGATCAAACTTTACAAGAAAATTCTATGCTTGCGCATATAGTTTGGCTGCATATTTTTGCTTTGTTTTATGTGTTTCGTTAGCTGTGTAGTCCCTGACCACATATCTTCATTTAATCACAAGGTGCTTTTCAATCACTTTTGAATGCACAGACGGTAAGAGAAACCAAAGAACATCAAGAACAATCTCCCTGCCCAACTGCCTCCTTCATCTCCCCCAAACCGTTCTTAAATTTGTATTGAATTATGCTAGATCAATGTGTGCCCATGGGAACCTATTAACCATGATGCTTATAAGCCAGGTAACTTCTGAAATCAAGGATGCTGGCCAAAACCTACCTGCCAAGCATGACAAGATAAACTTCACGAATTGTGTGGTGTCTAGAGGTTATGTTCAAAAAGGAGAGATGTATGAGAACTGTACCATTTGTCTTTTCTGCATACACATCTGGACGTGTTGGCCTTTACCACTTACTTTCCAGTCATTTAATTTACACAATTAAAAGCAGCAGAATTCCCCAGAGGTAACCACACATGCGGGGAGAAAGGATGGAGGTCAGATACGGTGCTCAATACAGCTCGGAGAGCGAGGTTTGAGTTCTGTGCTAACTGTGTCTCTGAAAGGTTCAAGTCTGACCCCATCACTAAGTTCTCCAGGCTCACATCCAATGAGCAGGATGAAATGGAAGCAAGTGCGCTTTGAACAGGAAATACAGGGAAGTGCAGCTTGTGGTCTTTCTCTTGATTCAGCCGTGGGTGAAGACGTGTGCGAGACTGAGAACGCAGGGACAAAGTTCACGGTCCGTTCCCCGACGTTTGGCTACGTTTGCCCATTCTCTTACCCACTTTCAAGCTGAGCTGGCTTCCTTTGTGTTCTTAGTTGTTTATTTTTAACATTCCCTTGGTTAGTCTGTGAATACCACGGTGTGTGTGAGGAGGTCGGAGATGGCCGACAGTGGTTGGCTTTCTCCCTTTGGCCATGTGGGTGCCAGGGATCTGACGCAGGTCATTACGCTTTGCAGCACTGAGCCACATGGGCAGTGTTCTTCTGGGTAACACTCCTCACCCATCCCTTCCTCTCCACCCACGCTTCTCTCCTCCACCCGTGTTTGACATGTTGGAATCTTTCTCCTTATGAGGGAAGCTTCTGAACACTGATCCGTGTGAGTAGGACATGAGAAAGCAGAGGAGATGTGATTAAAGACTAGCAGTTCTGTCCTGAGTTCGATTCCCAGCAACCACATGGTGGTTCACAACCATCTGTAATGGGATCTGATGCCCTCTTCTGGTGTGTCTGAAGACAGCTATATTGTACTCATATAAATAAAATTAATTAATTAATTAAAAATAAAGGACTAGCAGTTCTATTTGCCCCAACAGTTTTCACCTTGATAAAAACCTGCTGTGGGCTAAAGTGTGTTCTCTAGAGACACGTGGAAGCCCTCATTTCTAGGACTGCACTATGCATCTTTATCGGGAGACAAGGTCTTTTGCATATGTAATTATTCTAGAAGGGGTCCTACTCTAGATGAGTGGGCTTTTATTTTTGGTAACTCTGTAACTTTTTAATTGCGGCACATGAGGTATCTCTTTGTCTCTGTACTCAGAATTCTATTTTTAAATTATCTTTAATCTTTTTTTTTTTTTTTTACAGTCCAGTCATTATCCCCCTCCAGATCTGCCCTCTGACAATTCCTCATCCCATTCCTCCTCCCCCATCTCCAAGAAGATGTCCACAGCCCCCCAACCCCACCCCCCAGCCCTCCCCACTCCCTGGGGCCTCAAGTCTCCAGAGGGTTAAGTGCATACAACCTGAGCACTGTTTTTAGAAGATGCCAAGATGGCTGAAGATGTAGCTCAGTGGTAGAGTGATTTCCTGGCTTGCCCCAGGCCTTCAGTTCAATCTGAAGTACGACGTTTTAAAAAATAAGAGACAGACTCCCAGGGAGAGAGGGAGAAACCTATGACAGAGGTGGACCAACCGATGCACGGCCGTGGCTTGGCAAGGGTCAAGCTCAGGGTTGCCAGCAAAGCAAGATGAGAGAAGGCCTGAGACACAGAGAAAGATGGGTTCAGATGACACGCTCGTTCCAAATTGCTAGTCTTCAGATCTGGGAGGCAGCCACTTGGTTTGCACAGCTTTGTTAAAGTATCCGTAGGATATCAAAGTACACTTTAGTAAGACATATGACAATAGCAAACAGCCCTGTGTCCTAAGCAGGCAGGAGCCAACTGCCATATGTAAATGTTGCCAAGACAACTGGACAGCCGTCTGCAGCAATGCCTCATGGTCTCCAGAGACCCTGTCTGTCTAAAGTCCAGAAAACTTGGGTGTAGATGTTTCTCATTAAGCACATAGATGGCACTATGTCCCTTCTTGTGAAGGACAGCCACTTTACAATGGGCACGTTCTTTCACAGTGCAGAGCCGAGGAGCCCCACGTAACAGTGGGTGTACAGGATGTCCTCTGCTACGCACCAGTAACGTTTTGGTAAATTGAATCATATTTTAAGTACTGAGAGGGAGCTTGCTATTTAAATTAAATTCTTTTGCAAAGCAAGTACTGCTACCTCCCAGGCCCTTCAAAACAGATTTTTTTTTTTTTTTAAATCTTGGTTTTGTATGTGGAGAACACAGCCATATAATAATAAACAACATTAGGAAAAAATAATATCAGTACTTGGTGTTAGGTTAAGAAAGATGGAAAAGATTGGCTGGCAGATTTCCCCTTGGATGTTATAAGTTGGCTGCTTTGGGATGATTCTATCGAGAGCTTTTCACTAGCAGACTCTAAATTTAGAAACAAGGTGAATTTTATGATCTCTTTCAGATGTCTGAGGTTCTATAAATATGTTTGCTTCCTATAAATGTAATCATTTCAGGGCCAATTTAAGAATATTTAATTTTCACGTCCTAACCTGGATTGACTGCTAGGATCTTCTATTTTCCCAAAAAGGAAATCCCATGAAATGTTCTGAGAACTTAAGATAAAATAGGAACCGATTTTGTTTGACAAAAAGAAATGTAGGCAGGGAGACTTCTTAGCTCATGGATTTATTTCAGAATTTGTGGAAGAAGTACATGGAACATTGTGCCTCTATGATAGAGTCTTTGATGCATAATTATTTTGCCGGGTTGAAGGAAGAGGCTGGCCTTGAACTCACACAGCCTTCCTGCTTGAATTGTTGGGTTGTCAGGATTACTTGTGAGGGAATACCACAGAGCTAGCTTGTCAGTTTAATCCATGTGGAGACAGTCGTGCATATTGGTGACAAGATGTGTAGACAAAGAAAGGGGTAAATAGCTGTTGGCTTTGTCAATGACCAAAGCTGAAAGTCATATGTGCTCTGTTGTAGTTGGCTCTGGGCGTCCTGGGAGGGAGCTCCATCAGATGCACATACAGCCTTGACTCACTCTGGTTTAATGGCCAGCCATGAAGTCCATAACGACAGTATCTGTGTTATGAAGCTTTGGGGTGCTTGTTATGTGTCGTTCCCAGCAAGCCAGCATCAGTGAGCACAGCATTTTAAATCACACGCTTCTGGGAAGAGGGAAGCCTGAAAAGGGAACAATTGCCTGACAGCAAGACCTTGCCATGGAGAGCCTTGTTCCGCTTCAGGCTTATCTAGGAGTCTGCTCCCCTGTTTGGACAGATCTCTCCTAAAGAGGAGAGCATATGGAGCAGCAGTTTTGGCACTCCGCTTGAGAGAGGATCGATGAAGGTGGGCCACAGACCCACACTCAATAAAACAAGATAACCACTGTCTTCATGAAATCTTTCAAATATTTCAGAATCAACGCAGACAATCTGGGCTGAATAAAATGTTTACATTTTAAGTAATGATGGGATCAATAGTGTTGATTTTTAAAAAACAAAAACCCTACTTCTGCCGCGGGGTCTGTTTTAGTCCTGGGTTCACAAGGGCTTGCTTTCAGAACACTATCAATAGACATCAGTCATGTATTTAAAACTAACTTAATTCTAGTTTGGAGATGAAAACTTCTCATTTAAGAGAGAATTTAATGTTTTATTTACAAGCAAGTTTTCAATATTCACTTGTTGACTTACTTCTCAGCAAACATGTCTCTCACCGGGTTGCGTCTCGGGCCCCTGGTACTCACTCAGGAGACCCCTCCACAAGTCATCAAACCCCATCTTTACTTTCTATTTTCCTTATTTCACTCTCTTCAGCTTTCACTTTCCTGGTTCCAGATTTGGTGGTGGAGGATACGGACTGATGAAGTGATCGGTGTGAGTCCACGTGCTCGGCTCTTCACATTTCCCTGTGCGTGCATTAGCCCACTTAGTAAGCTAAACAACCTCGTGCCGGTTTGGAGCCAAAGGAGGGACCAGCTCCATGAAGAGAGGCCATGTCCTCCGTGCAGAGGCCGGGGTCACAAGCTTTCATTAGAGACAGCTGTGAGGGAGACCACATAACTGGTGTCGCTTATGAAATGCAGGTTTTCCTGGCAAGTGGGAAGCCATTTATAGTTCACAGCTTCTCCTGGTGGGTTAAATACCGTAAATCCTTATGAGTAATGCCAGAGCTATAGAATCAATAAAAACCGAAATGACCTTCACTCGGCCTGCCCTCTAAGTAGACTATCCCTGAGTGACAGACACCTCTTTGCCACACGGGGGAAACGTAATCCGGTGGAAATGACAGTGATCAGTTCTGTGTTGCTCCATTCTCCATCTTCCCCACTTTTAATCAGTTCTGGCAGAACAGGAGATTTTTCAGGCATGTTTTCAAGTTTAATTTCTAAAACCTGCCAATTTCAGAGTGACATCGGCCACCCAATGAATGTTACAATCCCTCAAATCTTCTCTGGGAGAATGGCAGGCAAAAATCAGCTGCCCATGAAGACAGCTGCTCCTTACAGTGCTGAACCAGCAACTGGTGGTGCATCCAGAAGTGAGGCTCATTTTGCTAAGATGCAGGAGGCAGCTTCAAAAACAGCACCATGCTGGTGATGAACTTACATTGTTCGTGCGTGTAGGTACATGTGTGTACGTGCATGCGTGTGTGTGTGTGTGTGTGTGTGTGTGTGTGTGTGTGTATTTTGAGACAGGGTCATTTGCTAGCCTGAGCCATACCAGCTAGCCTTTGCTAGAGTGCCCTAGGGAGCCACCTGTCTCTACCTCCCCAGTGCTAGGATTACAAGTGTGTGCCACCATGCCTGGCTTTTTAGGTCATCTCAATAGTGAACACAGATCTTCATACTTGCAAGCAAGCACTGTCTCACAGGGGCCATCTTCCCAGTCCCACTCTGGTGACTTATCAGACATGCAACCTTTCAAGGCACTGGGTATGTGCTCTCAAGTTAAGGTGGAGGCCGGTTTAGCTCCTTGTGGCTTCCAAGTCAATGGGCTGCGTCAATCCACTTTCCAGTCAAGTTTGGCAAATCCTTGGCATCCTTTTTGATGTGTGGCTGTATTCTTGCATCTCTGTCCCTATCCTCACCTGGTGTTCCTTTGTAAGTATCTCTTCTGGGTGTCTAGGTCTGGATTCTCTTGTTCCTCTTGGTGTACTAGTCTTTGACCTTAGAGTCTAGTCTGCTCCAGTATGACCTCCCCTCAGTACAGTTATATTGCCCAAGACTAGTTCGACTAAGGTGTCAATTATAGGTCGTGGGGCTTAAGACTTCGGAATATCTTTCTGGAATGGTAATGACAAACTTCAACCCTCAACGGTGTCTCATGTTAAATAACAAAAATATATACTCTTAGCCACTGGAATAAAATAATACAAGTCTTGAGAGTGTTTTCTCATGTTTTAGACCAATCTATCTAAGATTTAAGTGAGAAACATTGCCTGAGGTATTCATTGAAAACAGAAGACTTTGATTCAGAATGTCTGTAATGAGGCACTATAAAAAGTCAAGGTTGTGTTGAACTGTTATTTGGCTGATACACAATGACTCACATACTGAGATGTGTTCCATAAATGTGGATATATATCATAGCTTATATATGCTCTTGGCTATCTTTAAGATGAATGTAGTTTTATGCCCTTAAAGACATGCAGGCTGAGGAGGCAGCTCAGTTGGTAGAAAGAGTGTGCACAGCATGCACAAAGCCCGGAGTTCAGTCCCTGTCCATCCATTCCACGAACTAAGCATGATAGCACACACGAGGAAGGAGAATCAGAAGTTCAAGGTCATCTTCAGCTACTTAGAGAGTTCAAAGCCCAGGCTACATAGGATCCTGCCTCACAACATGACACAGCACAACACAACACAACACAACACAACACTATCAAACAAAAAATCCCAGGGAGCTGTGTCTCTCACTTTGCAGATGCCAAGTCATAGGTGTAGAGTGATCTCATCTTAGCTCCACAGCTTCCCTGTGAGTTTTTATTTTTAAATTTCTAATTCTTTGGTAGTAGAGAGATATGCTTAATTTGTTGGTATCCAGGGAATTACACAGATAAGCAATCTACGTGCTCGGATGGGTTATCTTCAACACTGAATGAATACATCACAATTGAACAATGCCTTCCCCCATTCCAGATTTGACTATTTGTATGAATTTTAGGCTTCTTTATAGTATGGCTCATCTCTCTCCTCCCCCAGCTTCCACGGACCAACTCTTTACCTTCTTGATACCCAAACCCCACTGGGTAGATTCCAACACCAAGACCTAGAAAACTGACCCTTTTCTGGCCTTTCATATCTGTCAGCCCCTGAGAAGTTAAGCACCCTATAGTCTCCATCTCATTTCTGTTAGGAAGTTTGGGGTGAAGACCTACTATCCCACGGCTTCACTGCTCACTTCCATTTGAGTATATTGACCCACAAAGAGCATTATTGTTTTTCTCTTTCCATACATTCCTGGTCTCAGAATTCCAGGAATACAGGGACCCCAAGTTACAGAATATTCACATGCAATTTTTCCCTCCAGCGATAAATTTCTTCAGGTTGTATGTCCCCGTCTGACTATCAGAGGCCCCGAGTGAGTCGTCAGAGATATGAGTTACATTGTGTGTCTATATGAATGACAGTGAGTGTTAGGAAGGGAGTGATTCAGAAAGAAAACTCCTAAAATAATCCTTTACACGGTACCCATGGCAACAGCATTTAACTAATGGATGCGGGGGTGGGGGTGGGGGAGAGCGGTGCTTAGATTGCAATGCCTACTTCAGAAGGGAGATCATGGCCACTTCTTGTTCCACCTGAGAGCAATTGCAAAAAAGAAGGCTAGCTACTAAATATTAGGCTTAAACCCTTTTCAATACACAAACTGTATCCCATTGTGACAGAGTCTCCGAGGCAGCTGCAAACATATAACAAGGAAGTCAACCCTGCTGAGCTTACCCTGAGGCATCTCGCATGGATTTATTACAGATTTCTAAAACTGATGGGATTTCTTGGCAATGAAGGCATGGCGGAGGTCTGTGCCACCATGAATTCACAGCAGTTGCACAAGGCCCGCATACGAGCAAGTCGGACAGCATTCTGGCCTTGGGAAGGAGGGTCTCACTAGCCCCCTTCCCCAGCTGAGGAGACGGACAGTTGCTGGCTTCTGGAGAGGCAGTTTTCTTTAAGGGTGTGGCCCCTTGTAGGTCAACCACAATCCAGTGGCTAGCTTCAGAGCTATGAGCATATTGGCAACATGAACTGCCTTTAAGGATATGAAGCTGGGAACCCGTAGGAAGGTTGGGGTAGGGGGTGCATCTGGGAGAATATAAGGGGAGACCATCAATGCTTATTGCCACTGCGTGTGGTCTACACTTCCTTTTAGCCAGAACCAAAGGCAGATTGGATATCCTTGGCCAAAATCTCTTCCCCAAAGAGACTGTGATGAGCATGAAGCCTCTCACCTCAGACAGAGAGAATGATTTCCGCTTGCACAAATGATTTCTTTTTCTCAATGAAAAAAAATCTTAATGACACCATAATCCAGAGGCAGCGAAAAAACAAGTGAAAAGACATAGGAGCAGCATGCATAAGGCTGTGATGGCCGAAGCATCGGATCCACTCATGCTTCCCATATGCCTTTGAAGTCCCGAGAGTGTCAAGAGCTTGAGAAGAGCCAGGGAATAAGTAAGAAGGAAAATAGGACCCAACAGTGACAGACGCCTCACTATGCTCTGGGCCCATTGTGAAGCGTGGGTTTTATACCACTTATTTCTCATTAGATATCACCACCAATAGCTCAATTACACTTAGCGTTGGTTCCTTGAAGACCACGGTTAACTTTTCTTTCGTACTGCATGGATTAAATGCACAGTCCTTGGGACTGGCCTATGCAGGCTCAAGTCCTCACCCTCTCCCAACAAGGGTGTGAATTTGGACAAAGTACTTCGTGGGGTGTTATTTATTGCATGTTACAGGCGAGACATCAGGACTCTGACATGTTAAGATCTTTTTCTGTATGGGTCAGAACTTTCAAATGATCCCAGATAAATGTTATCTGGAGAGCTGGCCTATACTCTTCATAACAACCAGGGAGGAGATATGGTCAAAGACTCAGTGATCCTGAGCAAGATTGCAATAGGTCTGTGTATGAATAGTGTGGTAATTCTTTCCACCCCGTGATAATGCCTCTCTAGTGACAGACATTTAACTCCCTCCCACGGTTCCTGGAAGACCACTCATTATAAATTTCTTTCCACAAGCCTTTATGAAACCTAGAAATCATTAAATATATTTAAAAGACCCCCCCCCACTCATTGTGTATTGGTTAACCCTACTTATTTATATTCTGGGTTTCAGTCTTAAACCTCAAAGGAATGAGATCTTAGAATGCAATAATAATGAGACACTAAGCAATAGTTAGGTTTTTTTTGTTTTAATCAATTTCCCTGAAGCATGCTTAAGCTTATTTTTCTTGTTTTCCAGAGTTTTAGTGCAAAGAAAATACATATGTCATAATCTATCCTTCATAGAAGGTCACCCAAGGTCCCTTCAGTCCTATTTCTGTAAAATTTTCCATCCTGGAAAGAACAACACATCAAAACATCAGCGTCTATGGATAAATGTTTTTCAGTCTATTCCAGTGCAATTTTCATACTAGGAAGTAATGTATGCCTTAGACAAGACCCAGACATGGGCTCATGAGAGACTATGGGGATCTGAAATTACTGCCTTGATCATGGGAAGAAACTTAACCAATCGCTGGCATCCATGGGGTCAGGATGGTCTTTAGGGGCAGTCAGTGTTTGAGAGGATCAAAGAACATCTGCAAGTCAGCAGAGGTGGAGCCAGTTCACGCCCTGCGTGCCTCATATTTCAGCAGACAGATGTCCCAAAGCAGTCAGGCTGTCTTGAGAAAGGCAGCTAGGGCTAATAGCCTTTGGGACTAGGGATTTCATCAGGGCTAGAAGGGAAACAATAGAGTGCCAACCCCTTCACTGGTGATTGCTGCCGCTGCAGTTCCAGTGTGTCAGGCCTCCTTTGAATCTCCTCAGGTCTCTCACAGCATCTACTAGCTGTGATTAGAGCAGTGGTTCTCAACCCTTCTAATACAGTTCATCATGTTGGGGTGACACCCAATAGTGTAATGAATATATATGAAAAGTAAATATCTATTATGCAGGGTATGCATATTATGATATGCAATCCTAGAGGGGTTGCAAGCCACGGGCTGAGAACCACTGCTCTAAAACATTCTATTAATAAAATCAATAAAGATAACCTATTAATAAAAATTAATAAAATAAAAAAAGTAATATCTAATCTACACAAGGAAATTCCTCAACAGTGGGTGCTGCAGCTCTGTCCAAGTCAGGATTGCCAAATCTCTCTCTGCCCCTCCATTTCCCGCCCTCAGTCAGTCCTGCAGCCGAGCCAGAAGAGAAGAGAATGGAGATCATAGTGTTGATGAGCCTGGGTCAGTGAGACAGGAGGGTAGCAAAGGGAGACTATTAAAGATGCTGCCGGTTTTCCTCTAAAGAACTGTAGAGTTTCTATAAGAGAGTTGATTCCTGAGGACTTTTATTCTTCGAACCTTTACTCAAGATCTACATGGTTATAAAACAACAGGCACCTTGGATTGTTTCCTGGTTGGGAACTCACAAGAACTCAAAAATCACCATGATGATGTCCTTTAGTACATGGCATTCTGAAAGAGGTTCTGAGGAATATTTTATGCCCAATATTTATCCTCCTTGGTGCGAAACCTAGAGGCCATAAATCTGCCACCAAAGCATTGCAGTTTGTCAAAGGAACAAATTATGTATGTTATTTGTAAAGGGATCTAGTCCTGTCTGGACACATTTGTGATTGTAATTGGTACCACCTCTTGACAGGTGACATATATCAGGGTGTGCCACCCACTCTGTCTCTGAGGCTCCTAGAAAAATTTCCTGGCAAGATTCACAGTTCATTCTCCTCTTTTTGTAAGAGTTTATGATTGAACACATCGTATGAGACCAGTTGGACCTCCTCCTGCTTTGCATGGCCACCCTCTTGTCTACACGGGCTTTTTCCTCTAGTTCCCCTTTCTTCCCTTTGTGACTTTATCATCTTCCAAAGGGAAGCAGCATTCTGATATTTATTAGGATAAGACAGTAGAGTCTTGTGGACCTATTTAGATTATACTTAGTTGTCATCTCAATAGGCACAATAGCTGTCTGAACCAAGAGCTGGGTGTTAAGACATGCACAAATGCCACATGCCAGAGCACACATGTGTTGGTCAGAAGACAACTGCAGGAGTTGGTTCCCTCTTTCCACCACATGGTGTTTGGCAATAAAAATCAGTCATTAGGCTTGGTGCAATCATTGGGCTGCAAGTGTCTTTATCCACTGAGCACCAATAGTACCCATTAGAGATCAGTTCACCAGATCTAGGGGGATGGTTAAGAAGCCAAACATAGGTGTGGGGAGAATTTCTGATGCTAGCTAGATTCAGTGCTGGCTCTGGATTTGAGAGCTTAGACCATTATGGCTGGTTTATCCCTGAGGAAAATTCAACTGAGTGCTATAGGCCTGAACACTAATTTTGAAAAAGATAGACCTAGGGTTCTCAAACTTGCTAGTCTTTTGAAGCCGATTCTGGGTCACTCCTGGAGATGCAGATATGGTAGGTCTGGAGTGGGGCTCCATAGAAGATCTTTGTCAAGTTGAGGTTAACATTGTTCCCGAGGCCGGATTCAGTGAAGCAGTGATTCGGTGTCTGGAACGCAGGCTCATTGTCTCACTTTCAAACTCTGTCTTTGGAGGGTGCTTTGAAAATCCTTACTGCACCACACCTTACAAAGTCAAAGGGTAGGTGCTGGAGCTTTCTCATGTTTCCTTGGGTGACAGAATACACTGCCTAAGGTAGAAGCCACTGTCCTAAGGCAGGGGTGAGCAAACTGTGGCCTCTAGCTGGCTGCTACTTTAGAAATAATTCTTATGAGAGCACAGCCACACCCAGTTGTTTATGGTTGTTTATGAGTGCAGAGAGCCTTTAAAGCCCATCCACTCCTCTGTCCCATTCTGCTCTAGGTAACGAAAGGCACTTAGAAGGGGTGATGGAAGACACACCTTATCGTCCTCTCAACAAAGGTTGATGAAGGCATTGTAAGGAATATAAAGAAAAGCGTGGAGATTTGCTAAGGGCTCTGACTCAAAGTTGTGATTTCATTTCTGCCGTTTTGCTTTTAATGACCTCTCTGTCTCCCTTTCCCTCCAGACTCCCACTTTCTTTATCTCCTTCTCCACAGCAATATGGTTCCCAGCACTGGCTGACTGCAGGGTTTGAATCCTACTTCTGGTATATAACTGTGAACTCCCAGAGAATGAGCTGGACCTCTGTGGACTTGAGTTTCCTGCAGAGGAGAACAGAGCTGACCGTGCATCATCGCAGGGTCACGGCAGGGATGAAGGAAGGCCTGCCAGTGTGCTCTGCACACGGCAAAGTCATCTCACAGCACATTTCCACTACTGTGTTTGGCTACAGTGTCGGAGAGGATTCACGAGGTAAACTAAAGAGCAACATTTTAGCTTCCTTTTGGGAATAGCAACTGCTCAGACTCTGCCAATGGGCTTACTCCAATTGGCTCTCCCCAGGTGGGGAAGAGCTGAACTCCTTTGACCATAGTTTAACTTCTGACAGGGGATCGGGGGATGAATGCCCTTTGGAGGAACACTCAGATGCCAGCTATACAGAGCGTGCACAGGACTGGGCTCTAATGAGGTTTATGGCCTTGGCTACGTGGAATGCAAAATCTGGAAGACAGCTAAGAAGTGTAAAAGAATTATCTTTAAGTAAAACTTCTAAGTTGGAAATAAAGTGGAAAAAGGTTATAGACAAAAATCAAGGAGCCCCTGAGTATTTCGCAACTAACTGCCGGAGCTCACAAGTCTGTCTGGCTTAGCACAGCCTTCGGAGGGAGAAAGCACACGGATATTAACTCATAAAACATATGAAGAGCTTGGAATCCTTTCCCATCCCTGATGTACATTCCAATTTCATCCCTGAATCCCTCATCTATGGCTCTTGGGAAACTCTTGTCATGTGCAGAATCCTCAAAATGATTTCCAGAAACTTTCTGTAAACACAGAGAAAGACAAGGTGAGCCTTTCTGGTAACATTCACATACACAGTGGCTAAGGAGAAAACCGTCCTCGTCCTACCCAGGGACCCTGGCATCTGCTTCTTCTCACGCAATCTGCCTATGTCAGATTCACTCGCAGCAAAACTCAAGACTGGTCAGTTCAATCAGAAGCACCAAGCTGATTGTGTTTATGAGAAATTTCGAAACATGCAAAAGAAAACCTCACCAAAAAAAAAAAAAAAATAAATCCTCCAGAAAAACAATCTCGTTCTTTGCCATGATTGGGCACAACTCCATGATGTTTCTGAGTAACTATCCTAAGTTTGTAAACCACACATTTAGGGTTCTGATCTCAAGGCAGATTCAGCCACATTTTGATTGCCTCATGCCAGAGACCAACAGCTGAGCCAGCTCTGGATCAGGGATAATAAGCCAGCAATAAAAACCATGTACACAGAGATTCTGCAAGGACTCCTCATGTTCCAGTTTAATAAAAATGTTCAAACTAGACCAGCAAGGAAATAATCTGGACAAGCTGTTAGACTGAGGACACTAGAATCTTTAGCTTAAATCTGTTGTCTTTAGTTACTCCTCAAATTTGAAATTCCACTATGGGCCATTTGCATGGGATTAGGGTATAACTGGTTAGTCAGACCTCAGTTCAAGCCAGCTGCCATCCTGGACATGCCTAGACCTTCTAGTGACTGCATGCGCGGCCTCACAAACACCTACCAGGGAAAAAGGAGGAGTCAAGTGAGAGCGGCATCAGGTCTTCCGGGCCTTGTGAGTGAAGAACAGCAGGTTTGAAAATGCTGACTAGACTCACAGCTGTATGCCCATTTCCCCACACCAAGACTGAGCAGAGTCTTCCTGCCCACATCTAGTCATCTCTTTTATAGAAGCCACATTGTCCAGGACATTCTGGCCTCGTCATTAACAAGGACTTATTCTTTGATAGAAAGTGGGGAGCAAATCTTATAATGATACAGAATTCTTGATAGCTTCATGGTGAGAAAAAAGAGGTAGAAAGGCGAGTGCTCTTCATTCTGGAAAAATTTTCATAGTGTTGACAATTGCCTCTGTGTGTAATGTCTAAGTGCTTGTCATGTTCTTCCAGGAGGGCCTTTATCACTTGACAAAAAAGTGGGTTTGCTCTCCCTTTGAGGAAGCCACACTCCTGCCTTTGCACTTAGTTTCTGGATTTAATCGACAGTTTCCTCCCTAGGTGACATTCCATGGGTGACTTGAAATGTATTTGGTTAGGGAGGGGACATTTCAGCAGAAGCTTAAGCCATACTTCTCCGAACGTGATGAATACACACTGCTGTGAGTTCAGAGCAGATGCCCCCTTGGCTTCTATGTGTTCTCAGAACACAGAGGGATAAGGGTTAGCTCTTGCCACATTGTTTTACCACATGGTTGCTTATATTTGGTTGGGGCTCCTTATAACCAAATAGAAGAATGAGCCCAGGTAACCAGAGAAGACAACCTTGGCTTTATTCTGAGGTTGCTTACTGCTTGCTCTTGGAGAGGACCAGAGTTTGGTTTCCGCCATTCATACCAGGCAGCACACAGCCTAGACTCCCAGCCCTAGAGGTTTTGATCCCCTCTTCCAGACTCCATGGACACTTTCACTTGTGTGCACAACTATGTGCACACAAGTACACCCTCATACAGAGACAAGTCTATCACACACACACATACACACACACACACACACACACACACACACACACACACACACACACTTGTTGCTCATCTCCTCTTTGGATCACCCCAGTCGAACTACTCCATATGCAGTACCGGGAGCAGGCCAACATCCCCAGATCCTCCTGTTTCTCCTCTGTCCCTTCTGAGACTCCACAGGGAATGTGAAACTCAGCATCCCGTGATTGTCATCAGCTTTAATAGGGAGGGGACCAGAGTTGTGCTGTTTCTGCTGTGATGTACCCGAGCACCATCCGAGCCTTGGTTAGGTGCAGACTCTGCTGCAGTAGGCCTGGGATGGGCTGAACATCTTCATTTTAAATGGACAGGAGAGACTGGTCTAAGAATTTCACCTTGAAGGAGATAGAGTAGTAGTTGCCAGTTGTAGCTTTCCAAATACAGAGGCCCAGATCATTCCAGAGCCAGAAAGATCAGCACTTGTAGAGCCAGGCCCCAAAGTCCCAGCATTCCCTAGAGTGTTTGGAAGACATTAACGTAATGCCAAGACGGAGAAGTGCTGCAATGTGGGTTCAGAGAAGTGAACTGACTGCCCAAGATTACCTGGCCAGTTCCAGTAAGAGGTTTTAAATGAGGGAAGGCCTTGTTTGCCTGGTGAGACCTTAAAGGGCTCCTAAAGGTGATTACCAGGCAGGCGCAACCTAGGCAAAGCTACACGGTGTTCAGAGGATTTTCAGGGGAAGAGGGAAGGTGGGGCTGACATCAACACTGACTGAGTGTCTGTCCCTCTTAAGTCCCCTCCTGTGAACCTTTCTCCATGCAGAGCAAACATCTTGACAGGAGTAACTCAGAAGGCATCCTATGTGTCTGTCTGTCGCCTGTCTGTCTGCTTTTGTATCTCTCATCTATCTTTATGCGTGACTATACAATCTGTATAAAGCACATGAATGTAATGTGTAGGACATGCATATATGTGTAGGATGTATGTGTGTGTGTGTGCATGTACGTGTGTGTGTGTATGTGTAGGACATATGTGTGGAGCATATGCTTGGGTAGGAGATATATATATATATATATATATATATATATATATATATATATATATATATATATATATATATATATATATAAATATAATGTGGCAAGCACTGCCCACTGAGCAAGCTTCCTAACCCTCAAAGGCACATTTAAGTTCAGAACTGTACTTCATCAGCATTGACGAATCACATGACCAAACTTTGGAGGCTGAGTAATCACATTTGGCTTCCTTTATGCCTCTTGGGAGGTTCAAGAAGTCATGTTTGTGGGAATGGGCAAAGTTTCTGATCCAGTGATTTCTTTCCCATATAGGGCCAAGGTTAATGGAAAAGGAGGGGAAGCAAATGCAGTAGGAGAAATTTCTGAACAGTCCAGGATTTTCTAGGTCCCCGAAAGGCACGCCATGTGACAGTGAGGGTGGCAATCAATTTCCACGAGGAAACACACATCTCGGTGACGTGCATAGTTGGTTAATTGTAATTGTTTGAGATCTGATAAGTTTTCTCTCTCTCCAGATCCTGTGGAGAATAAACTCCCCCTGGGCTGAAGACCGTGGCTGTGTTGTTTGGGACATGCTTCCTCAAAGAGGAAGTGCAGGAGGGATTCTCCTGAGAGGACTTGGATGCTTTCCAGACTAAGCAAGGGGCAGCTGCTCCGGACACTGTGAGGTGCAGTTCTGCTGCTGGGAACTGTTCCTGGTAGGTAGAGTCTGTGAGACAGGGGGGCGGTAGGCCTGGGAACACTGAGCTCCTGTGAAAATTTATAGCGTTGAACACACGGGGGACCCGCATTCGGCCAAATGTTTTCAGAGGCGTAAGTTCAGGCATGACTTTCTCCATCTTTATTCTTAGGAGATGTTCCTGACGACATTTGTTTATTCTGACTCTCTTTTGGGTAACAAAGAAATATTGGACCTCCACTAAAAGCGACTAGCTAGCTATTCTGACAACGGAATGAAACCTTGAGAGCTGCAGTACCTGGAGGGAGGGGCTCATCTGCTCTCAAAGTCCTTGCCAGCACAGCCTGCCCTGGCCCACACCCACCACAGGATCTACACCCGCAGGGTTTGCTCTTCAACTCTTGGTTGAGCCTACATGGGGTCACTGTTCACAAGTCCCACGATTACGTAGAAGCTCATGATTGCTTTGCTCAAGGACTACTGAACTTCTAAAGTTCACTCTTGGGTGTAAAGGCATATCTCAGAGGCTGGGCAAGGGGATGAACCCTGCCTAAGGCTGCTCATAGCTGCAGGGCCCAAAGCAGGACAGGAACCCAGGACCCTGGCTCCTAGTTCACCACCCTTCTATGCCAGCCCATCCATACCTCAGCAGACTATGTGGCCTTTGACCAAAAGGAGCCCTCATCTAGAATTAAAAAAAGCAAAATTTGGTAGACAGGCCACAGGACGTTCAGAAGGAGTATTTCTTAGTCTACCATTTACATGGAATCTTTTTCTTGAACGGCTTGTAGGAGACACGGCTGTGCTGCTGTCTTCTATGGGGGCCTGTCTTTGAGTTTGTTTCCGACAGAGTTGGGGGAAGTGGCAAAGACTGCCCCTGACCTCAGTGAGATCCCTATCAGAGGCAGCCAGAAAGCAGAGCAGAAAGAAGTATGATGTTAGCTTTTTCTGTCTCTGTTGGGGCACTTGCTTTCAGATGAACTCTCTCATGCATCAGCCACGAGGTCATTTATACATGTCTAATAAGTCATTCTCCCCCAAAACATCCACAGAATATATTAGTCTTGGGGATGCGGAGATGAAAATGTCTGACAGTCAATAACAGTCTATCTAGCATACGAGTCATTTCAGAGCTTGTTAAATACATAGATCTGGGGCTGGGAAGAAGGGCTCAGTAAGCAGAGCACCTGACGTGCTCTGTTCAGATCCCAGAACCCATAGAAACTGCACAGCATGCTGGGACACCTATAACTGCAGTTTATGCAGCAGCGAGCCATAGGAAGATCCCTGAAGTTCTCAGGCCAGTCAGTCTAGTGGGATTGTCAAGCTTCAGTCAGGGACCCTGTCTCAAAGAAGAGATTAAGTAAGGAAGACATCCGATATTGACCTCTACGGCACACATATATAGAGACACAAATATAGATCTCTTGCCCTCAGTCTTCCTTGGCTGATTTATCGCACCTCTTGGTTGGTCCTCAGTTTTAATAAGCATCTGATGTAGGTACTCTCCCACATGGTCAGAACGCTGGCCTAGCGGGCAGAGAGGCTCTTAATAACAACAGTGACAGCTCTTTCTTCAGCTGTGGTTTTGTAATGCACCACATCTCTAGGAGGCAGAGGTAGCCCTTCACTAATTTCTTTCTCACCAAATTCACAGGGGAGGGTGAGGAAGCAGTGTGGATAGAAAGTCGATGCTAACATCCCTAGGTGTGTATTATGGCTCTGCTTCTCACAGGTTGGGAACCTCTTAGCACGGCTCTCCTCTGTCCTAGGCTGTAGCTATTTAGGGAAAGTGGGGAGAAACCACCAGCATCTATTTGGCTTGACTCTGTGATACACAGTCTGTTTGTTAGTAGGGAAACAAAATTAAGAGCCCCTCACAAATGGAGATGAGGCATTCAGACTTGGCCCTCTTCTATTTCTAGTCAGTCCAAACACCTAGTATTCCTGTGAGAGGGCTGGTCAGGATGAGGTGGTGAAGGTGGGGAGGTGGTGGGGGCCTGGAGAAGAAAGCACAGAGACCTCCAAGTGCTTGGTGTGTTGTAGAATGCTTGCTTTTGTTTTAGCTCTGACTGTAGAAATGAACCATGATATAAAAACACCTCGGTTCTTGTGTCGTAGCCTAGAATTTCAGGAAAGAAGCCCCAACCGTGAGGTAGCCACAGGGTGGGAAACTTGGAGGGACGCAAGAGACCCTGGAACCAAGCTAATGGAAACATCTGTGAGGAAGTGCTTGGTAATTAATCATCTCGGTGAGATTCCGATAGTCCCCAAGTCCCTCGCACAAGGCAGTTTGCTGACACAGGGGACAATATCACCACAAACTGTACAGCTACACAAACAGCCCTGCCCAACAGAAGGCACTGGGTCTGGTTTCTAAAATTATTATGTGCGAAAAAACGCCCGAGGAACGCCTCATCCTGTGCCTCAGAATGCCAGAGTCCCACATTCGGACCGAGAATAGTTGCTGTCTCACGTGGTGGAGGTGGCGACCAAACTGTAAGCATGGCTGTGAGAGTGAGACTGTTGGTAAAATAATGCGGGGGCTGAGGAAGACTCCCCTCACCCCCACACTCGGGTAAAACCGGTCTCATGGGAACAGTGGCTGTGGTGACTCATAAAAGCCCCTGTGTTTGCAAGCTGGGAAAGAGTTTACAAAAGTCCTCACTGATGTTCACCTTCTTGGCGCCCTCTCTACCCTGCCCTTTACCTAAGAGAGGGGAGGTTAGGGGACTCACTGGAAGGGAGGCCTTGTCTCTTTATTTA
>CM052708.1:6350144-6385156 GCA_028551405.1 Uromys caudimaculatus
ATGTGTGTGTGTGTGTGTGTATGTGTGTGTGTGTATGTGTGTATGTGTATGTGTGTGTGTGTATGTGTGTGTGTGTATGTGTGTGTGTGTGTGTGTGTATGTGTGTGTGTGTGGTGTGTATGTGTGTGTGTGGTGTGTATGTGTGTGTGTATGTGTGTGTGTGTGTATGTGTGTGTGTATGTGTGTGTATGTGTGTGTGTATGTGTGTGGTGTGTATGTGTGTGTGTGTATGTGTGTATGTGTGTGTGTGTGGTGTGTATGTGTGTGTGTGTATGTGTGTATGTGTGGGTGTGTGTGCGTGTGCGCATGAGTGCGCTCGCGAGTGATGCCTGCAAGGGCCAACAGTGAGCATGAGATCCTCTAAACTAGAGTTACAGGTGTTATCAGCTTCCCATCAGGGCTTTCGGAACTGTGCTCAGGTCCCATGTTAGTTGTGTATGTGCTCTTAACTGTGGGCCATTTCTCCAGCCCCTAAAGCATCCGTTTTTTCTGTCACAATGAATAGCGAATACAACAAAGTTTGATTTTACTTCTCCTTTGGCTTTTTTCTTGTAATTTTATGGCTTTTTCTCATTAAGAAATATATACTATTTCACTATATGCTAATATAGATTTATATGCCACACATACTTCCAAAGATATCTGATTTTAGCAGGAAAAGAAACAGAATAAAAATGTGCGTTACAGTCACCATGACACTGTCTAAAACTGTATTACTAGGTATATCACTGGATATGCAAGTTGAAAGGCAAAGAACTTAGCTAGTGTGATTTGGAGATCCACCATTTTATTGCTGGATCCTGGGAAAGTGAGGATATTAGCCTAAAGTGGGGATCAGTCACTTCTAAATGCAGAACGCATGTTCTGGATCGTTCTCCCCAGGGGCTGTGACTGATGGACAGGGTTAGCTCATTGCTATCTCCCTCTGTTCCTGCTGTGACCATCTTGAGGGAGGATCCACATTTGCGGTGAGGACTAAGCCCATGCCAGGAGCCTGTCATCTTCTGCTCTGTTTCCCAAAACACACAGCTGTGTGCTGAGAGCTGACATGAGCCAGTCCACGGCACCAGTGTTGCTGGTAACTGAAGAGCCATGTGAGTCACGTTGGCTCAGATGGGTTGGAGAGGAGCTGACCACAGCTCCAGATAATGGGATCCTTTGGAGACAGAAGACAAACATGTGTAACAATTGTTTCAGCCCTTCAACCCCAAGTCAGAAGTCCCAAAGGGACATTCAGACTCCCACAGGCATCTTAAGTTACCTGTGCCAAAAGCCTCTTATCATGTTCAATCAACGGACCCATGGGTTTGACTCCTAATCCACAATTCCGAAATACAAAGTGCTTGATAATCCTGGGAAGCACCCCAAAATGAGTACTTAGAACCCCGGAGCCTACAGTCAGCAGCCTTGGAGAACTGGTGGACAATTTAAGGAGGAGCACACTCTGGAGCAGAGTTTGGCTGAGGCTTCTGGAAACAATCCCAGTAGTCACAGGCATCCAGACCTACTGCCCTTTGTCCCACTGTTCCCGAGAGCCTTTCTGTATTTTCCTATAGCTGGGTGACAGGAGACAGAACAGTGCTCTTTCCTGGGTTCTGTCATCAATTTAGGGAAGTCACTCTGGGCTCGAAGACTAGTCCTCGCACCAGCAAGGCAAACACCACATTTCTGGTCTCCTTTCTCTCTTTGCCAGTCAGAGCTTATGGAACTGGGCCGCAGGAACAAAGCAGCAGTAAATCTATTAAAGTGTCTTGTCACCTCTAGGTTGACCTTTGGTGGTGGCAGACATATCACAGACCCTATAGGAGTGTTACATTAGGCCTTTGGGAATGGAAACTAGCCCTGAGGGTCTCCTCATGGCTGCTTCCAGCTTTGCAAACAAGGCAGTACCAGGCAAACCATCTGTCTGTCCTGGAGCACTTCACACATGTGTAGTCTTCGTCTCAGAATTTGTTGCTCCAGGATAGCCTGGGAGGCAAACCCTGCTGCAGTCCGGAACTCCAGTCTGTTTTGTACTGCAGACAGACAGACAGACAGAAAGACAGACAGACAGGAGAATTTACAGGACATCAACCCAGAAGTAAGGAGAAGCCTGGGGTCTTGTGCTAGTTTCTTTGTCATTTGTCCTTGGGCCACTAGCCTGAATGCTGTGCTTCTGTCCCAGTATTTGAAAAGGAGAGGGGTCAAAATGGGGCAACATAAAAATAGCTGCAAGATTCTTCTTCTTGTTGTCAGTTCTGTAGTCAAATCTACTCCAGAGGCACTGATCATTGTGCAGGGAAATGACCAGCAGAGACACGTCCCTGGTGTTCACCTTCAAGTGATTTTTTTTTTTAAAGAGAAATTTCAAATGTATCTCACCTTCATATTCATTTCTGTCACCTAATTTGGGTTTTCACATCCTCTGCCAGCATGTCTTCCAGGCCTGGCTTGATTGTATTTTAAAAGCCTTTCTGCAGCAGTCCTGGGCAGTGATGTGAGGCCACAGGCAGGCACTTCACTCTCAGAAGCGCGCCCCTCATTCCTCGGGTTGCCATTGTTCCTCTAGGTTATTTTCATCCACCATTTACCTGCATCCTTCCTGAATACATCCACACAACTTGTGTTTCTTACCAGCTTCTTAAACATGCACCCGGGACATCTCATCATCAGCCTACTCTGTGGCCGTGCTTACAAGAAGCTGCCATGTTAACTTTATTTGACAATGAAGTGGGAAGCCAGCATCCACTCACCCCCGTTTTCTGCACGTCCTCAGTGGCCAGCCCCACCCGCACCCGGCTTGAGCCTACCTTCATTGCTGAAGTGTGGAGCCTAACTAGATACTTACTGAACAGACTAGGAGTTGGGGAAGAGGCGCTGACCTGCAGGCTTGTGTTAAACTCATATCCTACCACATGCATGAATTGTTTCAGCTGAATGCTGCTAATAGCTGCTGACAATCGACTATATCTATTAATAAAACGACCAGGTTTAAGGCAGACCGTGGCTCAGCAAGGGCCTAGAGCTTTACATTTTATGCTGTCATATTACAGATATTTGATAAATATTTCACAGTTCAGAAAATGAGACAAGATTAAGAATCCCTGAGCTACCACATGGCCATAATGTGGCATCCACTGTTCTCAAACCTATACTCTAAGGACAGGAAAACAGGTGTGCTTCCCCAGGGTAGGGCAGGATGCTCACCTGAGGCGTAGATGAGGGGAAGAGCCGGGGAAGGGAACAGTGCTGCTGAAATGTGTGTGTCGGCATCTTTCCTGTCTTACCGCTCTCATTTGGAGCCACAGCAGCAGGTGTGATGAGATCACATAGAGCTCTGCTTCTCTACCTGTCTGAGGCAGGGAATGAAGGAATGGAGGAAAGCAATGGAATACACTTGAGTGCCAGGCCAGCCAGACCTGTGTGTTAGTCAGCCTCATACCTTGGTGTCCACCTTGCAAGGGGGCGGGGGAGGTGGATTTGGGCTCATGGTTTTAGAGACCGGGTGTTTGGTTGCTTGGCCCCTTTGCTTTGGGCTGTGGAAGCACATATATTAAGGGTTGACAGAGAAGGTTGCCGAGGGGAGGGAGCCAAGCAGGGAGAGGAAGATGGATGGCAGGAGGATGAGAGGGTGCGGTCCAGGCTTCCCTTCAAGGGCACCGCCTAGCATTCCATGTTATAACCCACTCCCCACAGGCTCTAACCCCCCCCCCCCCAACACCACAAGTTGGTGACCAACCTTTTGGCATACGGGTCTCTGAGGAACACGAAAGTCCCAAGCCATAACAGTATGTATGTCGGTGGCATCTTGTGTTCAGGGTGCATCAGGTTGTATCTAAAGGCCCTGTGACTGACCTCAACCATCTGAGATTGAGCGTGTACTCTGATGCTTACCCAGTGCCAGAGTCACCTAATGAGGTATTTCTTAGAACATGTCCCACCTCTTAAACAAAGTTCTACTATGAGAAGTACTTGCACTAGGATGGAACACTCATTTCCAGACCCCACACAAGCAACTTGGACCTCATCACCTGTGGAGAGTGTTCCTGTATGACTCCCACCACTCTGTCGTCCAGAGTTAACAGCTCACTTTTCTATTCTCTGTGGTCAGTTGGCCTGGGTTGGTAAGTATGTGGAGGAGGGGCTGTCCAGGTGCCAACATAAAAAAAAGTCATGAATGATCTGCCTAGATTTACTTTTGTGAAGGCCAATGGCTCTTGTAAGAAGTGGCATCTTTTAACTAAAATTGGCCATGAGAGAGACTCACCAACAAAGAGTTCTAGCAGTTTTCTCTCTCTCTCTCTCTCTCTCTCTCTCTCTCTCTCTCTCTCTGTGTGTGTGTGTGTGTACTCAGAAGTCTGGTCTTAAGCCTTGTGAGACTTTGTTCCTATGAAGGACTTGGGTGAAGAGCCCCATGCTTGGTGGTATTGGAGCTACAAAGATGGGGTGTGAGATTTGCAGATCAAAAGTTCATTTAGGTACCGGGAATACTGTTAGCCAGCAAAACCAACTGCCCTGTAGCTCAAGGGAACTGTACTTCGTAGAATCATTATCAGAAACAGAGGACCCAAGTAAATAACTACTGCAATGTTCTGATGCAAAATGGTTGATAGATATCGCATTAGGTCTAAGGATCTTACCACATTGCTGGTGGAGGAAGGTACCCTGTGTAAACCTGTGTATGTGTGTGTGTGTGGTTTTCTGTGTATTTCCTGGGAGATAAAGAAAACTGGATCCCCTGACAGCTCTGCATCTAATATCAACGAACACTACCATGTAAATTATAGAAATATTTTTACGGAGTCAACAAGTTATCACAAAAGTAAGAAACCTTCAAAGGCATAAAGCCAAATAGGAACGGAACTCTACCTAAGGCTGAGAGGATTGAGGCTGGTTTGAGACAGAAGGGTGTTCTCAGACCTTAGCACCTTCAGCCTTGGCTTTAACCCACTTGAAAGTTGCAGAAGATTGAAGAAAGGCTTAGGTGATGAGCTGGCAGCATTCCCTCAATAATGGGGGTCTAAGGGGGGAATCTTCAGGGCGAGCGTGAAGTACCAATAACCTTCAACACAGGCCAAAAGAATTCCTACAGACTGTTCAAGGAATATAAATACACACACACACACACACACACACACACACACACACACACACACACAGTTGGAATGCAAACAAATACTAGACAAGATCAGTAAACTCTTCAAACATTCAAAGGTTAAGTTGGAGAACAAAATGGGACAAGTAGAGTCAGGATTGTGAGAAGCAGCAAGATGTTAAAGCTAGCACATTTGAAAGGAAGAAATAAATACCGGACATCGACAATGAAATCACTGCACACAGATAGATTAAATGGAAGATTACATATCATGACAGAAAGGGTTAAACAGCTGAAAGGGGGAGTGGAGTGGATGAGTCTCATCCTAGCAAGAGGCAAAGCAAGGTGAGAGTCATGCAGAATCCAGGGAGAGCATGTGCCGTAGCTTATGAAGTAGGACCAAAGAAAGAAAGCAGGTGAGGTAGGTTAGTAGTTAGTAGGTTAGGTAGGTTAGTAGTTAGTAGGTTAGGTAGGTTAGTAGTAGGTTAGGTAGGTTGAAGTAATATTTGAAAAGATAATGACTTAGAATCTTCCAGATTAATGAAACACATAATCAGATTCATCAATCTCAGTATATCTTGAGTAAAACAAGCAAACAAGTTTGTATCTACACTTAAAATCAAACTGTAGAACACGTACCACAGTGGAGAACCTTAAAATGGTAAATTATATCAATTTGTGTGTGTGTGCACACATGCGTGGGTGCTTGTATCATCTGTGTGTGTGCAGGTCAGAGGACGCCTTGCTAGAGGAAGTTCCCTGCTTCCACCACGTGGATCACAGGCACTGTACACCCATCGCCAGGCTTGGCAGCCAGTATTGTTAACTGCTGAGCCATCTCACTGCCCAGAAATTATTTTAATGGAAGTGTAATAAAAATCTTATGGCTATAGTCCCTTTATTAAGAATCCTGCACCGAAGAGAGGATGAGAAATCCTAAGCAGTTTCTTGTTCTCGAAATCAGTTGCAAACAGAAGATTTGATTTTTTCCAAGTAACAGGAAACATTTTCTTGGGCATGCGTCTTGTTCCACAGACAGGCTCTGGGTCTTGGTGTTTTATATGAGATCAATTGGAGCAGTCTGCTGTCTCTGTATCTTTTCCAGAGCTGTTCCTGCCCAGGCCCCCTTTTTCACTAGCTCTCGGGGAGCTAGAAAAGAGAAACCTAGGAATTGCTCATGTTTTCAAAAGAAGAGATGAGTAGATTTCACAGAAATGAATGCCAGCTCCTTTGAGGGAGTTTATGAGGTCAAAATCCCTTAGAATAAAATTTACAAAGTCATCACTTTCCTGCTTCATTACACATAAATAATTTATGAATTTTTATTGTAATTTTTCTCCCAGTAGAATCAAAGCTCTCAGATTTTGCAAATGGCTCCATGCAGGAGCCAAAAGCACACATATTCCCCAGACTTCGTTGTGATCGATACGCTTGCTCTTGCTGTCAGTTGCTGCAATTTCCCTGATTAACCTGTAAAAACTATTCTCCTTCACAAACACTGCTCAGAAATAAACTGATATTGTAAGAGGAGACAAGGGCAGGTTCCAGGATACAACTTCTTGGTAATCTTAAATGATGATGTATGAAGGGGAGGGGGGAATAATTTGATTTGCTCCAACAAGGTTGACCCAGAAAGGAGAGGAGCAGAAAAAAGAGCTTCGCCTAAGCAAACATGACACGAAGTCATAAGAGATAGGTGCTCTAGGGCTCTGATGTGGAAGCTACATCGGAAATAAGTTTGTCTGGATCCAGAAGATGCTTAATGTCAGTCATAAAGACATCTCGGCTCATTCTGTTTCCCCACTGCCATCTTTGCTCCTACTCCTCAGCAGTAACTTTTACATTCTTCTTTGAACTCTAACATTGGATGTCTGAGCTGCGGTTGACTCAGGATTCAATTCGAAGTTCTGAAGGACTTCATAAGCAGCTGATGCCAAAACATCAGACGCTGCATTGCTGGGGCAAGGCACACACTTTTTTACTTTTGCCAGGACTGGAGACTGAACTCAAGATTTTGTACCTGCTGGGAAAGGCGACGCCCTCTACATCTGACTTCCATCGCTGGCGCCACAGTCCTTTACATACTCACTCTTTCAAAGGCACATAAAAACATCAGTTCATCGCATACCAATCATTAGGATGTGTTCTGATTTAAATTATAGTTAATTGTATTGCCATTTTCCAGGGTATTGTGCACTCTGACTCTGTCATGTTAGAGCCAACAAATATTTCTTGAATGAATAGTGACTCATTACTCCGTGTGTGTTTTCAACATAAGGTTTATCTTAGGGACTGGGGATGACAAAGTTGACTGTTAGTTTAGAAATCCTGATTGAGAGAAGCAGGGAAGTTGGAGGGGAGGGAGTAGGGATGGTCCTGATCAAATTATGAATGTACCTCAAGCAATACATTTTTAAAAAAGAATAAAAAAAAGGAAAAGAAATCTTGACAAAGTTGTCACAAACACGTCTATTTTCTGTCTGTGTGAGATACACAACAATATCCATCCCTGACATTTGGAAGGCTGCCCTGGTCTCAGGACTCACTTTGGTCAGTTAGTTGTGAACCAGGTGGTGCACTCCTTCTAGGTGGAGATGAAGCAGCTACACGGCCAAGTCCTCTGACCATTGTAACATGTGAAGCTCTAATTGACAGCTTCTCTGTCACCCAGAGTCCTGGGGGAAGGCTGTTCTAGTCAATCCACAGTGACACTTGACATGAATAAGAAATCAACATGTTTGATTAGACCACCACCGTGGGGCTCTTCCCCTAGGCAGATTTGTCTCTTCTTGGCACATGCAGATCAATATAGCATTGCAAACTCTTCTAAAGATATCACACATATGCAAACATCTCCTCTCCTAAGTTTTTGACAGCTAACGATAGAGCGGAGCTGCCTCTCCTCATAGCTCATTCATTTTCCATCAGCCTGGCTGCTCCCATTTCCTAATAGGTTAGTCAGTCTTTATGTTGTAAGAAAGCACCCATGAAGCGAGTCAGGCTTCTGATGGTAATGACCATGAATGGGCTTAAGTAATAGAATTATTATGTACTGCAGATATCTCTCCACCTTTAACATTTATGAAGCGAAGTCAATTCTTACTCGAGTGGGTTTCTTTTCATTTGGTTTTCTTGACAATGTTTATGCCTAAGGTTTATTGCCAGCATGAAGAGGGTTCACGTATGTTATGGGAGTAGCCAAATTCCCAATGCTTTAAAATATATTCTCTGGGCCCTAGAGTCGGTTAGAAGCTGATTGATTATACAGCAAATCTGTCAGACCTGGTAGTTATGAAATGCCCCATCTCTTCAGCTCTATCTCTTGTAAGCATAAACATCACATTGGGGAGTTGTGGGGTGAATGTCTCAGACAACTCGGAGGAAAAATTACTGCAGGTTTTCCATAACACGAAAAATTTGGGCGGTATTTAATAAAAGGCCCATGTCAACTGATGTGTTATATAAACAAATATTTTTAATTTCCACAGTTTAGTATGGCTTGCTTATTGAGATTTTTGGATCAACTCACTGAAACACCAATTTCATTTCTTGATAGCAGATTTGGAGAACTGAGTGGGCAGATGGGCTTTCCATCTGACGGGATTGTAACTGACAGCAAAGTTCCCATTTAGTTTGTTCAAGATGCGGGGTAGAAAGTTCTAGTGTGTAAAAAAGAAGATGAGCTTCTAGACACGGCCTATGCCAAGGAGGCCACAGATGCTTAATGCATTCCGTTTGCATGTTTTGTCAATGAGTATTCATTTGTTAATATTCCTTCTTCATTTGTTTGGTGTAGTCTATCCGAGATTATGCAATCAGACTCCTATTTACTGTGTGCTAATGGTTTAGGAAGTTCTATGCTAGCTACTGTTTCCTGTAGGATACAGAGCATGTCTAAGTGATACAAAATACAGTGTCTTTGGTGAGCAGGAACCCTGGCTTTTTTATGACACCAGCACTAAGCCCTCAGTGCGAGTGGATCTTATATAGCAGGGAGTTTCACTGGGTGCTATGCAACAGGGGAAGAGCTCAATACACACATGTGTGGGTTGATTGGAAGTACAGAATGCATCAATTTGGATTTCAGCTGAAGTCGAGGAATCCTGAAAGAATGTTTAAAGTCTGAAGAAAAAAGTAAATCTATTAGCATCCTATAAAATAGACCTGAACATAATGACGTGGAAGTCATTTCCTGAAATGTTTATGAGACTGAAGGAGCCTTTAACTCAGAGTTGAACACGATTTTGTTTTTGTTTTTGATGGATTGTCTCCAGAATGATCTTGGAGCACCCAAACTGAATAAAAACTGTGCAAAAGGTTTCCTCCCTTAAGACTTGAAGTGTGCTTTTAATCACCGAAGGATCCCTTGCGTTCTCTGGACAGGAGACTGTGTATGCATTGTCTCCCAGGAAGTTATGTGACTGGCTCTCTGCATTGTCTTCTTTCTCCTGGTGGTGTGCAAGCCTGCTCAATGAAACCCATTTATTTCCACTATTCTTTAATATGCCTGAAAGAATTCCTTCCCAAGGAGATGAAAACAGTCTAGAGTCTGATGGCAGGAGCTGAGGATCCACGCTGGCGGCAGCCTTTCCGTGGATTTCCAGCGGTGCTCACCATTGAGTTAGATTTGTGCATCCTTCAAACCCGCAGAATAAGCAGCATATCGTGGAGATAAGTCATCCCTTTTTATGGGTGTCTCCTGAGAGTCCCCACTTGGGCCCAATCAAGTGCAAAGCTCCTGAATGGAAAAGTCATCTCTCCGCAGCCTGGTGCTGTGCATGTTGCCTGTAGATCAGCAGGAAGCACACTGAAGAAGTCAGCTGCGCTGGTTTTCACGAATTTTTATTTTCTCCTGGCTTTGAAGGCGCACTGCACTTTGCTGCTGTTATTAACAAGGGTGGAAATGAAACTGGGGTGTCTCAGTGGGGGTTTATAGCAAACAGAAAAAGCAGGCTCAGGCAAGACAAGGCAGCTCATGATCGGAAGGGGATTGGGCAGTATAGTTTGTTTGCAGGGGTGAATGGGGTATAATTTATTCAGCTGCAGCAGAGACTGGAAGCCAATCTAACTTTGACCCATTTATCTTTAGGAAACTAATTAGAGAATCTGGTTTGCCATTGTTAGGGAAGGCTTACTTTTCCTTATTCAAGCTAAGCAAAGATGGAAAGGTGTTGCGTGCGTGCGTGCGTGTGTGTGTGTGTGTGTGTGTGTGTGTGTGTGTGTGTTGGAATAGACTGTGGAAGGGATCAATTCCAACCCAAAGAGAGGGGCTGAGTTCCTAGAAAATAAAAGGGTTTCTTAAATCCAGCCTGGGTTTCTTAAATCCAGCCTGACTCCTCTTTGAAATGCAGAGTGGTGGAGCGGATGCAGACTCCTTTGAGGTGGTCCTGGCAATCTGAAGAGAACAACTGTTGCCCAATCCTTGCAACCCAGGCTTCCTGAATCACACCCACGCGGTCCCCGAGAGGCGTGGGAGAACACTTTTTATTTTTGGTTTTTCGAGACAGGGTTTCTCTGTGTAGCCCTGGCTATCCTGGAACTCACTCTATAGACCAGGCTGGCCTCGAACTCAGAAATCCACCTGCCTCTGCCTCCCAAGTGCTGGGATTAAAGGCGTGCGCCACCATTGCCTGGCCTTTTTATGAACGGCATTTTACTCTGAAAATAGTATTAGCCACCAGACTGGAAAGCAAGTTCCCAGCGTTCGTCGCCACATCCGCTTTGTCTCAAAGCAATAACTAAAAAAATTAAAGTGCTCCCTGCCCCACCCCCAGGTTGGAGACTGAACCTTGAGCTGTGCATATACTAGGTCAGCAGCGAGGTACCTTCCCACTGTTTTGTCAGTCCTCAAGCCTGTCTGTGGTGTGATTAATAACAGCTTTGCTTCTATGGACATACCAACTCTTGATTATTATTATTGTATTCTTTATATCCTAACCACAATCTCCTCTCCCCCTCTCCTCCCAGCCCCCTCTCCATATCCCCTTTCCCCCCCTCCATCCCCTCCTACGTTTCTCTTCAGAGAAGGGCCGGCCTCTCGAGGCTATCAACCAAACACGGTGCAATAAGACTAGACTCCTTCTCTTGCGTTAAGGCTGAACAGGGTGACCCAGCAGGAGGAAAAGGGTCTCAAAAGCCCCAGCCGGCAAAAGAGTCAGAGACAGCATCTGCTCCCACCGTTCGAAGTCCCACAAGAAGACCATTGTTGGAATTGGGGCATCTCAGGGACGAGGTAGAAACCTGCTGCAATAGAAACTCCCTGGAAGCCAGGCAGTGGTGGCACACGCCTTTAATCCCAGCACTTGGGAGGCAGAGGCAGGTGGATTTCTGAGTTCGAGGCCAACCTGGTCTACAGAGTGAGTTCCAGGACAGCCAGGGCTACACAGAGAAACCCTGTCTCAAAAAACTAAAAAAAAGAAAAAAAAAAAAAGAAACTCCCTGGAATCTATGAGGGTGGAGAACCCAAAGACCTATGATAGAACCCAACCCGACTGGCAAAACAAACAAACAAACCAATAAGAACAACAATACACACACACACAAACAAAAAACACCAAGTCAGTGAAATGAAAAGATTCCTAGTGATATCCTGCTACACTCATAGATTGGTGCCTAGCCCAGTTGTTCAACAGGGAGGCTTCAGAGAGGTTCAGAGGCAGAGATCCACAGCCACACACTAGGCAGAGCCAGGGGGAATCCTGTGGCAGTAGGGATAGAAGGACCGTAGGAGCCAGAGGGGCCAAGGGCATCACAATAAACCCCACAGAATCAACACCATAACCTGGGTGCAAAGGAGCTCCCAGCCACTGAACCACCTACCAGGGAGCATGTGCAGGACTGACCTAGGCCCTCTGCATATAAGTTACAATTGTGATGCACATGTTTTTGAAAAAAATCCTATCAAAAAAAGTTTGGGGTTTCAATGTTTGGTGATAGTAGAGAAGGAACGCCAGGAGACACAGGTGTTAATGTGATCACACTCATCCTGGAAAGTTGAAGGAAGGAGAAATTCTAGGGGTGGAGTTACAATGCCATGGTAACAATCCACTGAGGAGATCACACGGGCCCATTTGTCCTGAGGTGATGTATGGGGAACATGTGTGTTCCGCCTGACTGGATCTATTCTGGCTATTCACTTGGCCGAGCTAACAGAAACCACGCCCAACCGTGACTCCTCTCATCCTCTACTTAATATCAGGATCCCCAAGTCCTCAGCCTTCCTGTCTCTTCCTCTCTTTCTAGAATGTCCCTCATTCCTTTCTAGAATGTCCCTATTCTAGATTTAGGTTCTCTTACCTCATCCCAACTGCCCTGGACTAGGACTTGAAACTGTGGCTGCATGGCTACTCAGCAGGGACAAGTTCTTTTTGAATTAAATGAATTTTAAAGAACTTTCACACAGTACTAGTACCGCCTAGTTTAAGGCAGGGGGATGGACGCAAAACACCATTTATGCCATGGGCATGCTCATTGACTAAATACGTACCCCTCCAGTACAGACAGTCCTGGGATATGTGTAGTGTACAGTGAGATTTGCTTTGTTTTGTTTCAGACAGGGTATATAGTCCTAGGCTGGCCTTGAACTCTCTAGGTAGCCCAGGGTGGTTTTAAACTGGAATTACAACATTTGCCACACTCCCAGCCTACGGATACAGGTCCTTTGGAAGGACTGGTACCATTACAAAATAGCTTTCTGAAAACCACATTAGATAATGTTTTAGTTCATATAAACAGTCAAGGTAACCAGGAGTTCTTGTACTCAGTCCAACACAGGCTACTTTCAGATTCAACAATAGCCAGTACTCCCTCCCACAATGCTCAAACCAACCAACCAAATGGAAGCAACACACCCAGTACATTCAAAGTAGGCACAACAAAACATAGAGAGAAAACAGTCTATACCATAAACTGTTTTTAAGCCCCTAAATTCTCTATGTTTCTGCTAGTGGAAAAATTAGCTCCTTGGGCATGAGAGTCCATGCTTGCTTGTTTTTATTATTAGTGAGGCCAAGATAGCCTATCGAGATGAGCTAGTTTTTCAGGCAGACAATAATAGTCTGCATATTGAAATAGAATTTAAGTCAGCCACCAGACGAGGTAGTGCTCTACAAAGATTAGACTGAAGACCTTGCTATAGGGAAAGAATACCCAAACAGATTTGAACCATAAATACCAAACGGAGAGGAAACTGGGCGACAAGTTGGCCCGGCGCAGTGGTCAACTCATTCCACATAAAGGGGCAAGGGATGGGAGGTGGCATGTCTCAGGAGCATTCCAGACAAATGGGGTGAACAAAAGAATGAGCCCAGTGCTTACACTATGCTGCATGGTCCTCCACACAGTCCTCTGGGAAGCAAGAGGAAGACAGATTCAAAAGAAAAACAGAAAGAGATTATTTTATACATCAAAGCACAGCATAGGCATAAAGCGGAGATTCATTAGTTGGCTGACATTCCATCTACCCTGCCCACATTCTTAGTGACTCAGAGAACACCCGAGAGACATCGTGACATCCAGGACAAGGTGAGATACTTACTGGAGTTGATTTGGATTAAATCATCACAAGTTGATGAGTTAACTTCCAGGTCTTTTTTTTTTTTTTTTTTTAAAGGTTGACTTTTATAAACCACATTCCTCTAAGGGCTCTAATTTAGAGTTCAGATTTGCCCTAATTTGCTACTGTAAGTAATGGACAGTCCCTGCCTGAGTGTGTTCAGGAGCAAGTGCGTTGTGCTCTGATTTTCTGAGCCCTTCGTCTAATTGCCTTTCAGGGGGATAATGCCCAGCACCTCTGTGTGCTCAGACCTGAGAACTCCGGTGACATTGTGATGATTTAGTTTTGTATCTGATATTTCCAGAGAGTGGGAGCTGTCTAGACTCATAGCCTTACATCAAAGCATTTAAGACAATCCGCAGAGGATAAATTTAGGGAAAGGAGAAGAGAACCAACTGGTTTCCGAGTGCAAATAATGACCCCTGGCCCACTTAACGTGAAACCTTTAGCAGCTTGTGGGGACAGGGGAGCTGCTGGGGTGGTGAGACCAGTCTGTCAGCGGGATCAGCTGACGGTCTTGGCAGCTTCAATAAAATGCGGCTGTTGACAGTGAGGACTCTGACACTTCCCCCAAAGCTAGCTCTCTATCAGTGGCTGAATTTACACAAATATAATCATTTGGTTTTGGAAAACAAAGCATGACTTGAGGGTAGCATGTTTGAAGGCTGCTGGTTACTGTCAACAGCATTTTAGGCCCACACAGTGTTCGAAGAACAAATGGAACTGTTTCCGTGTGATATGGGAGTTCATAAGCTCCCAGCGAAGGGACTGGGTTTTTTTTTTTTTTTTGAAAGATACCATGTTCTTTCCAATTCTCTTCCGCAAGTTTTAGCATCAACTTGGGGTTTGAGACTTTCAGTTCTAAAACAAACCCCTTAATTACCAGCTCACACAAAAACACAGTTTTACAATAACTGACAGAAGAACATTTACCAACAGATTCCAGAGTCAATACCACAGGCACTAATTTAAAAGGTGCCAAGAAGCCACCCCCCCCGCCCCCTCAAGAGCAAGCGTCAGAATGAAGTTATTTTCATTTCGGCTGACAGGGTGGGGGAAGTGGAGAGTTCTATTGATGTTGGCTTCTAAAACCTTTTCCTCTGCTGAAACAGAGAAATCTTTCCCAATGATCCTCCCTTTCTGGGCCACATGCCTTTTATGAATATTCAGCAACCATCTTTGCAGGGCAAAGCTAAGACGGGAGTAGGTATCACAAGCCTTGTTTATAAATAGCAGACATGGGCTATCATAGAGAACAGACCCACCTGCAGAACTCACAGGCTTGCGCCTTGAACAGGTCCATGAGAGACCACACCTGACTGCTGTGCCTCTGTGCAGAAGGGAAGTACAGCTTAAAGAGAAACGGCCTTGGGGAAGCCAGGGGCTGCACAGGGAGCCTGTGTCGGGGCTCAGAACCCAGCGTCTCCGTCTCAGGAGTAACTGAGGTGGAACATCTTTTGATGTGGGAATATTTGATTTTAGGAGTGAAGGAGAGAAACTGGAAGGAGGCTGGCTGTGATTTACAAATGGCTGGTTCTCAAATTTGAAAAGAGATCGGAATTTTATAACATGTAGTGTGAACGAGGCTGCAGTTCTCGTGTGCACAGCCTGAAGTCACGCCTAGGAGGAAGCCTGTGGTTTTTCTGACGGAGAGCCTTGTCAGTTCAGCTCCTGGGTTGGTACCAGGGCTCTGGGGCTGGTGACAATACTGTGTGAAGTAGTGGGATTTCCCCCCGCCCCCAGTTTATTTCCCTCATTTAAGGGTACATGTTTACTTTCCTTAGGGGATGCTTCTTTGTTACAAAGGAAAACTATCGGGTGACTGTCACAGATATCAATATGGCCTCCAAATGTAATGGGTTTTGCTAAGTATCGAATATGCTCTTGTTCTTTAAAAGGCTCTTTTGTCCCATACTGTGGTGAGAAGGAGGTTTGCCCTTGTAAGAGTTCTGAGCTGTGTAACACGACACCGTGCTCGGTGGGAACAATTTTGTATGTGAGATCCCTACAAGATTCATCTCACATTGTAGCTGGGAAACCTTGAAGGGCCCAGCCTCCTTGAACGATGGCTTTTACACTACTAAAATGAAATCAGATCTATGCTCCCCAAATGTTTCTGCATAGAGAACGCAGAGCACTTTGTAAAGTAGAAGGCAAACAGGGCACTCTAAAGAAAACCAACATTCTTGAGAAAGGCTCACCGCATTGTTGTTTGGCAGAGTAGAATCGTTTGCTTAAAAGAAAAATAGTAAATAATTTAAATTTTTTTCTTGAAAAGGTGATAGAGGACAGGGGTGAGCAAGGGGAGACAGGTCGAAGCAAGTCACACATATGGCTTCTTTTCCAAAACCTGGGCTGAAGAGGGATTTTATTCGCTAATAGAGAGCAATAAATTCAAAGCATAATTTAGCAGTTAATGAGAAGTACTCTTTCACTTTGACACTTAATGGACAGACCTTTATGCTGTTAAATAACATTTGATATTTTTTTTTTTATAGAGAGAAGCGCTGAGATGTACTTACATGGAGGCCAAACACAATCAATTTAATCTTCTGAGTTTTACACTACAGAAGAGGTATTAACTAAAACTATAAAGCCACTCATAACAGTGACTAATAAAAGGATTTCATAACCAACAACCCTTGAGATTGAGTTTATATGACACAATTGGATATGGTTCAAAGGCTGGATGACCCGAAGGGTTTTATCTGTTAATTTTACATCGGGATAATTGGTAAAGCAGCATCCACAGCACTAACAACAACGAGGGCATATAAACTGTTTATAGCATTAGGAAGTGAAGGTGTGGAATTGGGAATGATCAGGCCATATTTCTTTGAAATTAGGAGCTCTTAATTTCTATGCCATTTTTTTTAAAAAAAAAACACACATTAGAAACTGCATTTATTATGTATATAGTAGCCATCAGCAGATAAATTTTTCTGACATAAAAATCACCCAGTCCCTGACACATTTAAATGGCCCTAACTTCCCAACTTTTAATAGACATCTAGGAAACAAAACAAAACACCAAAATTAACTTGGGACTTCCTAAGAGACACTTTCCAAACAGAAAACTTAGCCTCTGAAAAATGATAAGAAAATGACAGGACGTCATGATCACGAAAGCAACCATTTAAAGAAAAGAATGGAGCAGGTGAATCAGATTCTAGATGAGAGCCTTTTCAGCTTTACCAAGCCGGGGCCTAGCCCTTACAGAGCAAACGACCTGGATGGCAGATAGCGCCTCCCGGGTCTGCACAGGCAGCAATCTGAGTACTCACCAGCCGGTCCAAGCTTGTGCCTGCTGCAGTTGTGGGCCTTTCCTCAGGGTTGTAGGGCCGAAAACGCGTGTTAAAATTTTCTGGAGCTGAGCGAGCAGATCTGAGAGCGGGAGCAGGTTTGGGCTGACCACAGCCTTGAAAGACCTGGGAAGATCAGAGCAAGGGGCAAAATTAAACTGAGATTAAACTCACAATCAAGAAGCAAATAATACAGCACTCTTCACATTTTGTTTGAAAGTCTTACTTCCAAAATCTCTACTTTCTACTTTTTTGAATGAATTATAGACACCGATAGGAAAGAACTGTTACACGGATATAGCGACCAGCTATGCACATGTCCTGCTCATGGTTTTAAACAGTCATCATTACCTACAGATTTCATATCTGCAAATTTGTCTTCTTACTGAAAATTTATTCATAAACCCCAAAATCAATACTCATAATACAATGTGGCAAAACCCAAACAAACAACAAGCAAGCAGGCAAGCAAGCAAATGGCTCCATGTGCATGCTGGCAGGAAACACTGAACGAAGGCTCTCTGCATTCCAGCCTCCTTGTGGTCTACTTAACCCATGCTCTCACACTGTGATTTCACTGTATAAATGGGTCCCTGGTGTAGTCAGCTCTTACGCACTATCTAATGTGCTGGACACCAGGAGGGAAGTGATGTGTCTCAGGGATAACACACATTTTACGTACACTTCATTCAACTCTGAGTTTGGTCTCTTGAGTTCAATGTTCAAGTACACAGATCTTAAGTAAGATTTCTTAAACCAAGACAAATTAGAACATGCTTCCAGTTGGGCTGCCAGCTCACACTCTAACCAGAAGTGTCTAACCCCATGTTTCCCTTAGGATTCGGAATTTGCCAATCCAGTTTGCATGAATTTTTGCATGAAGCATAAATTCTACAAACAGCAGGAACTGGCTACTGAATATGGGAATTATAATAGATTCTTCATAGGATGGTTTCAGGATTAAGCCAGTTATGTCTCAGACTCTTTCATATACTTGAATTTGGGATCCAATAAACAACCATTTCGGATCCATATTATCTAACATGAAAAGTGTATTTCATATGCGCCATACCAAGGTCAAATGTCTAGAAGGGCTCTCTTTGGAGTAATGAAACCCTTCACTGGAAGAACTTCCTGAAAATATTCTCCTGAACACTGGTGTGGAAATAGGACAAGCAAATATGGGTGAAATTCACATAATGGTATTTTCTTCTAATTTGGTTGTTGACAGCTATTCATGTCGCCATTGGGGTGGCTGCAGGAATTCACATAGCTCATTGTAATGAATTTGGGGACTGAGCTGCTAGTCTTTTTCCTCAGTGATTCCACTCAGGTTGGTATGGGAGAACTTCTCTGTTTCTAGGTGTTTTCTCTTCTGTGCCAGTTATCAAGAGATAATACCTTTCCTAGACTCTCAGGAAACAGTGTGACAGCTCTTGTTGGTTGTCAACCTGACTACATTTGGAATTAACTAAAACCCTCGTGGCTGAGTACACCTGTGAGGGATTTTTGAGGGGGGTAATTAAATAATTTGAATTGATAAGACCCACTTTTAACTAGGTCTTTGAACTGAGGAAGAGAACACTTAGGACCTGGTTTACTGATGGCTCTGCATGCGATGCAGACACCACTCAGAAACGGCCAGTGGCAGCATTACAACTCCTTTCTGGGACAACCTTGAAAAATACAAGTCAAGGGAAATCTTCACAGTGGGCAGCACTTGGGGCAGTACACACAGCTATATGCTTTGTTTGGAAGGAGAAATGTCCAGACTGGCAACTGTTCACTGATTCATGGGCCAACAGATGGCCTGAATGCTAAAGGATGCAAGATTGGAAAATTGGTGAGAAAGATACTTGGGAAAGAGGCATGTGTGGACAGATCTCTCCAAATGAGTAAACAGTCTGAAGATACTAGTGTCTCCTGTAAATGGTCAAAAGGTGACGTCAATGGAGAACTTCGACAACCAAGTAGGTAAGATTCTGTGGACAGTCAGCCTCTTTCCCTAGTCATCCCTGTTGTTACCCAATGGGCACATGAACTAAGTAGTTGTGGTGGCCTGTTAGGGTGATGCCTTGACTTGACAACATGGGCTTCCACTCACCAAGGCTAGCCTGGCTACAGCTGCTGCTGAGTGCCAGATCTGCCAAGAGCAGAGACCAACACTGAGCCCCAGAGATGGCACCATTCCATCGGGGTGACTAGCTAGTGACTTTGTGGACTACGTTGGACCACTTCCTCTGTGGACAGGACAATGCTTGCCCTCACTGGAGCATATGTATATCCCAGGCATGGATTTACCTTCTCTGCACATAATGCTTCTGAGAAAACTGCCATCCACGAGCTTACAGAATACCTTATTCACCATTAAGTTGTTCCAGTTAGCAAAGTGTGAAAGTGAGCCCACAATTATGAAATCCAGTAGTGTTACCATGTTCTCAACAATTTTGATTAAGCTGGCCTGATAGAAAAATGGAATGGCCTTTTGAAGGCACAGTTACAGAGCCACATTAAGTGGCAGCAGCATGGAGGGTTGGGGCAGGTTCTCCAGAAGATAGAATGTATTTTGAGTCAGCATCCAATATATGGCATGGTTTCCCACAAAGCCAGGATCCATAGGTCCAGGAATCAAGGAGAAGAAAAGAGAGTAGTTTCATTCACTGTCACCCCCAGTGATGAACTGGATAGCTTTTGCTTCCTGTTCCTTGTGCCTTTTCCTGGCCTAGAAGTTTTGTTCAAGACTGTATGTGTCAGGGTGGGTGCTTCTGCCCAGAGACACAACCAACATTCCACTGAACTAGAAGCTCAGATCTCCCCCAGCTGCTTTGGGTTTCTGATACCCTTAACTGACAGGCTATGAAAGTAATAACCATGCAAAGAGGGGTGATTGATCCAAATTACGAAAGGGGGAATTGGATTGGCTCTCCACAATGGAGGTAAGAATGATTACATCTGAGTGCAGGAGATCCTTTAGGGCATCTCTTGGTACTACCATGTCCTGGATTAAAGTCATTGGAAATCTACAGCAACCTAATCCAGGCAGAGTAAGAAAGGGTACAGACCCCTCAGGAATGAAAGTATGGGACTCTTCTAGGTAAAGAGGCAAGACCTGCTGAGTGCTTGCTGAGGGTGGAGGAATACAGGATATGTAGTAGAGGAAAGTAGTTGTGAATACCAGCTAAGGCCATGTGACCAATTGCAGAAACAAGCATTATAGCACATGTGAGTGTTTCTGTCATATTTTGTTAAGAATGTGCTTGCATAGATATTTGTGTTTCCTCCCCTCAATTTGCTATGTAATGTAATATCAATTAAGAGGATACTATTTATTATCACATTTAAGTCTGAGATGCTGAAAGAAGGATCAACAATGATCCCTTTAAGGGATGTTGCCACCTGCTCTAAGATCTACAATGTGTTTGAGGTTATAGAAGGATAGTTATATCATGGTAGGTGTAATTATGACCTGGTTAAATAGATGACTTATTTGCAATTGTATGTGGGTTAGTTTTATCATGCTAGATGTAATTATGATCTGGTTATTGTTTTTATTTAGAAATTAGGTATAACATAAGGAGATATGATTGCGTGTCAAGTTGACAAGGGGTGGACTTGCGAAGGCTGTGTTAAGTTGACACATACACACACACATACACATATACACATACACACACATTCATACATATACACACATATTCATACACACACATACATACATACATACACTCATACACATACACAGTCATACACAGTCATACACACTCATACACACACATACACACACACACTCATACACACACACTCATACATATACACACATATTCATACATGCACATACATACATACACTCATACATATACACACTCACACACATACTTATACACACATTCATTCATATATACACACACATATACATGCACTCATACACACAAACATACACATACATACACACACACACACACACACACTAATACACATACTAACACCTTTCAGTACATATTCACGTTCAACTTTGTGTTTCTAACATTTGTATATAGGAGATATACAAGTCTCCTAGATACTTCTTAGAAGAATAATGCCTCGTACCGGAAATCTAGCAGCTACCAGAGCTAATGAAGTCACGGATCTTGGAGGAGAACCTACAGCTATCACTTATTAACCTAGCATAATCCCTACTGTATTCTAAATATTTATCTTTATACCCACAAGTAAGAGTAATACGTGTCCGTCAACAAAGAATGCTTTCTGCAGCAGATAGAGACCATTACGGAAAATGACGACTAATCAAAGTGCAGAGAAAAGCGATTGTTTGGTACCCAGTCTCACTGATGTGCCTAGAACACAGCTCTCACTTAAGGCTCAGGGAACACCAGTGAACAGCAGGGTGGAGAGATGGTAACGGCCAGAGGAACAGTATGTCTGCTGAGATACTTCCTCTCTTGGAAATTCTGGGCAAGCTACACCCATGAAGTTTCAACAACATGGCTGTTCCAACAAGACCCAGAATAAGCAGGACACCAGTCGACATGCTAACTTTTCCATATAGCGGGAAGTCTTACAGGGCCCTAAATCTACCAGCAGCCGAGAATGTTCAGAATGGGGCAGACAGTCTTCCTCAAGGTAGAGACCCCATATTGGTTATCCAATACTAAATAGCCCTGGAATTATATGCACACGAATAACCTTATACGGGCTAAGCAGGTTGTAGTTATATGTTTAGCTATATATTTTGGGGGAAAATGTATATGATAAGAATTAAAGAAAAGCAGGCCAAAGGCCATGGATTTGAGAGAGAGCGAGGAGTGCGTGGGAAGAGGTGGAGAAGGCAAAGAGTGAGAAGGGATGCGTTCGTGTTTCAGTTTGAATTACAGACACTTCCCTCAGTGATTTGAGTTAATTCTTAACCCCACACATGCATATTTACGGTGTGATCATTTGTGTTGTCATTTGATTCTGGGTTGTTTAACCTGAAGCATTTTTCATCCTGCATATTACATGATCCCTCTGAAGGACGCAGAGAGCCCTTGAGTGCCATTCCCGGTGACAAATTCCATCTGGAGACGCAATCCATTTTGCTTCACCACTACAACTAATTTCTCTTTTGTGCATTCGGACTTCTCCTTCAACTCAGCATTCTGCAGCACAGGGGTACTTTGTCTTGGCATTCTTGGAGGCTGGGCTTAACACACTATTGATTATTCTTCCCTCTCACGATTTCTGAAGTTGATGGCGAAACCAGCGTGATAAAGACAGTGGGCCTTTTCTTCCACAGTGCCTAAATCACTTCCTTCTAGCAAGGTCGCTGCTGATGGAGGGCCTTAACATTCCCAGAGCCCCGGAGCTCTGTTGAGTGGGCTATTTTGGATTGCTTTGAAAATGACAGCTGACTTTTAAGATGCATAAAGGCAGAGCAGGGAACAGTCGAAAAGGCCTTGCTGAGATTACAGAGGGATGTGCACTGAAGAGTTAACAGCCCCTCAGGAAGGGAAGGGCCCCACTGACTGTAGGGGTCAAGCTAAATCACAGGGGTTTGGGATTCTCTGAAGAATGTACGCTGTGCATTTTGGGGAGAGGTTTCATGTTTTGTGGCGGGTTGTTTAAGGTGATAAGGACAGGCCACAGATTAGCTAATACATCCTAGTAGATTTCTATTATTTATACCTAGTTTAGATTTTGAAGGTGATTCCAAAGCAGAGATGGCTGGGTCTAAGATCCAAACCAAAGTGATGCCCACGAACCTCTTATTTTGCTGAGAACTTCCATAGAAACTTGTTCACGAGGACATCAAATTTTGCATAGTCCTAAACAGACACACTACCTGGCTATTAGAAAACAGAACTGTTGAGAGAGAGGCCCTCTCATGTGAAGGTTCCAAGCCTGGGCTTAAGGTCTATATTGCTGAACTCTGTAGAGCTTGAGAAAAGGTGCAAGGAGGCCCCTGAGTACCAGCTTGTGTCTTCTTGGAGACTACGAAGGACTTCTGTACCAATGTCATATACAGAATCAGTTAAAAAACAAATCCGCGTGTTATCCTGTAGCTGAAATGGTTTTACTTATGTGCATGTGCCTCTGTGTGGTTTTATGCTCATGAGTGCAGTGCCCACAACGTCCAGAAGATGGCACTGGATCCCCTGGAGCCGAAGTTAAAGCTACTGAAGCGCTCCCCATGTGAGAGTCAAATTCAGGTCCCCTGGAAGAGCAGCGAGCAGTCTCCACTAAGCCACAGCGCGGGCCCGGAGCTGTATTTTCCACACACTATTATCTGTAAGGGCTCAAAGATGTGCAGAAGCAATAGAGTTCATGTATTGAATCAGGAACATCCACAGGGACTTCGCGCCGAAACGTGTTCCAATGTGTTCGTGGTGTAATTTGTAGGGCTCCTCCAGGAGGTTCCACCCCCAGATGAGGGTGACTCAGACCCGCTAAGAGAAATGAGATTCTGATAGAACTGCCTTCGAGGTTGGTGCTACCACTCCATCCTCAGGTAAAGTTTTTGTTTTTTTCTTTCTTTTTTTCTTTTTTTTTTAAAGGCCTTCTTTGTACAAGAAAATAGAAGTTTGTAGAAGATGTAATGGCAAGCTAAACCACTTAAAGGGCAGCACATCTTTAGGCCCACCCCTTTAAACACCTTTAAAACTAGCATCTGGGTTCCCTTCTGCCCAGTGCATTCTAAGGGATAATCAGATAATTCCAGAAAGTATTCAGAAACTTCAGTATAGACAAATGCTGTGAATATTCAAAGGAATCAGCTTTCTTATCTAGCTGACTCAAAAGACAGGTGGATTTTGGGGAGCTCTCTGCCTCATGATTCCTCTCCCTTAAGAGGATTACAAAGATAATATCTCAGAAGCCTATCAGTATTCTGAGATGAAAGACACTGGCATTAAGATGGGAAGTGTTGGACAAAGACATTTTATTGTTTTATAGGGAGGCGGAGGGGGAGGAGGGGGAGGGGCAGAGGGAGGAGGGGGAGGGGCAGTAGTAGTAAGACATGTGTTGGTAACAGCTTTGCATTTAGTCATGATTTGTAAATGTATTTAGAACTGAAATATATTAACATAGTTCTCATAAACAAGTACCTTTTCAGAGGTACTTACAGCTGGTTTCCCTGTCTTCTTGGTCTCTGCCTTCTCTTTGCTGCTTTGAGGACATATTCGCAACTTGAGAGCAATGTTTGTGGACAGTCTCTGTGTGGGACTAATCTCATCTCCCCACTTTCTTCTCAGTGGGTCTCGGCTAAGCAAGAGAAGCTAGGATTAACTGTGCTGTTGTGAAATCTGCAACTGAGCTCGGTGACTTAATTAAACACAGGCATCCCTTAATGCTGTCTCCATGTACTCGGACTGGATGTTTTGAGACTGTTTTCTTTATCTAGTAGATTCTAGTGTGTATTACAATCCTTCCTAATGACTGCACTATTTGTTGGAAGAATAACTGGAGAATTTCAAGGACTGACACCATCTGTCCTTATTTAGCAGATGGACCTGTGAGAGGCCTCCTCAGACCTCCTTTATAAGGGACAACTCCAGTCATTACATCCAGAGGTTGTACAAAACTTTCTACAAAACCTTTTGAGTGGATCAGTGCAATCTGACTGTAGCAATAGTCACTAAGAAGAGCCTAAAAATTTGGAGTACTAGCTTCGGTACTTCATCTTCAACTTGGGACAACAAGGCTTCCCAATGTTCAAAGCCATTTTGAAGGTAAAATATGATGACTAGAGAAGACGTTGGAAGAGTGAAGTGTGAAAGGTAGATTATTTTCACTGACATGATCTACAGTCACATGGGTTACAGAGCTAGGACGGACAGTTTAATAGGCAGCCATCTCTTCCAAACCAAGGGTGAACATTTCTTTCTCAGCCTGAAGAGCTAGAGAGAGCCATGCACACATGTGAAACATATTGCTACCGTCTTTACTCAGTTCACTATGGCAAGTTAGAGCAAAGTTAAATAAGCAATTTTACTAAAGTTAGGAACTAGAATAAGAAATTCTAGTTCTTGATCATTTGATAAGTTAATTTACTAAAATTAAAAATCCATATAGAAAGTGGAAGATCTCACTTACAAAAATAGCCAAATTGGTGATCTGGTTGGTAGACTAAGCTAAGAGCTACAGGTTCTATGCCTACAGTAGTTCCCTGAATGTTACAGAAGGCCAAAAACTTAAGAGTATTGAATTTTGTAAAGAGTATTATTTTGTCTATGTATATAACTATTATATTTCTTCCACTTTTTTCTTTAAAAGAAGAACTTGATGGCTCCTCTTTGGCATATTCAGATTGCTTTTATCACTGCTCTTGTGCTTTGGGGTCATTTCTGATTAAACTAAGAGTTATTCTTTTAAATATGAACCCTGTAAGAGTGACAGCCACTTTATAATGAAGGAGCCTGTGAAGTGTCTGGCAGGTAGAATATGCAACCTAGATACACCAAGACAAAGGTGCGACTCATATCGCTGGCATGATGGAGTAGGACCACGTAAAATGTCAACGTGCTTCCTAAAATGACGTGTAGTTTAAAACTCGTCAACTGGTTACTTCTAGAATGTTTACTTTAAGCTTTTTGGAGAGCAATGGACTGTGAGCAACTAAAACTAACAAAAAGGGGGGGGCATGAATGGATCGGAGGGATTCTTTGACTGGGTTCAGAGCTTAGTCAATAGCATTGATTATATCAAAATGGCAGGTAATTTGGACTCTTTACTAAGCTACTGTTCCCAACATCACCATCGTCTGGACAACATTCTGGCCAGCAACACCCCTCCATTGCAGCATCTGAATCCTCTCCCTGCTGGTGGTTATCCAGATCATGCAACTATGGCACACAGCCAAGGGCATTTCCTCAGTGTGACAGTGACAGCTCAGTGGTTAAGAATGCAGACTTCATGAAATTCCCAGTCAAATGGATGGAACTTGAAAATATCATCCTGAGTGAGGTAACTCAGTCACAAAAGAACAAACATGGTATGCACTCACTGATTAGTGGATATTAGCCTAAAAGTTCGGAATACCCAAGATTCAATTCACAGACCATATGAGGCCTAAGAAGAAGGAAGACCAAAATGTGGATGATTCAGTGTTTGTAGAAGGGTGAACAAAATATTCACAGGAGGAAATATGGAGACAAAGTATGGAGCAGAGACTCAAGGAAAGGCCATCCAGAGACTGCCCCACCTGGGGATACATCCCATATACAGCCATCAAACCTGGACTCTATTGTGGATGCTGGGAAGTGCTGGCTGATGGAAGCATGATAAGCTGTCTCCTGAGAGGCTCAGGCAAAGCCTGACAAATACAGAGGCAGATGTTCGAAGCCAACCACTGAACTGAGCGTGGTGTCCCGGATGGAGGAGTTGGAGAAGGGACTGAAGGAGCTAAGGGGGTTTGAAGCCCCATGGAGTAAGCAACAGTATCAACTGGCCAGACCCCCCAGAGCTCCCGGAGACTGAACCACCAACCAAAGAATACATATGGAGGGACCCATGGTGATGGCAGCATATGTGGCAGAGGAGGGCCTTGTTGGCCATCAGTGGGAGGAGAGGCCCTTGGCCTGAGGGTGTTTGATGCCCCAGTGTAGGGGAATGCTAGGGAGGGAAGACGGGAGTGGGTTGGTGGGGGAGCACCCTCATAGAGGCAGGGGGAGGGGGGATGGGATGGGGGTTTCTGAAGGGGAGACCTGGAAAGGCAAAAACATTTGAAATGTAAATAAAGTAAATATAATAAAAAACCAAAACAAAAAACAAAGAAACAAACAAACAAAAAGAATGCATACTGTTGTAGCAGAGGGTTGTTAGCAGCAACCACATAGGTGGCTCACAACCATTAGTCAGTCCAGCAGCAGAGGATCTGATACCCCCTGCAGGCCTCTGTGGGTACTGCACTTATCTAGGCCTACCCGTACCCAGACACCCATAATCAAAATTAAAGTAATTCTTTCAAGAGAGGTGGTGACTGAAACGTGTTTGTATAGGGGTATTCACATATCAACGTAGGTAAACTGGAGTCGCTTGAAATATTCCCCAAACCATTTCAACCAACGTCAGTAGCAAGGAGAGCTACACTAATAAATTTAAACTTTTCCGTAGAGTTTACATTCACGCATTGTCCTTTCTGGTCCCTAACAGCTTTCTGCTAATATCTTAAGACACATATTCCCGAAGACAACTGAATGATTTTGATAATTACTTCTTTCTTTGGTTTAAGATCTTTAGATTAATGATACATTAATGATACATTAATGTTCTAAGTTCCCGGCTTTTCCCTGTTATTTATGTTAGCAAGTCTCTTCGTGGATTGCCTTCTCTAGGAAGACGGGTTTTTCACCCCATCATTTCAGAACACTCTTTCTCCTTCCAGCCTCCCGCTCTGTCTTCTCTCTCCTCTCTCATCGTGTTTCTTTCCATTTTCTTATATTTTTCTTTCCTTAAAGATTGATTGCACTGGTTCCCCTGGCCAACTTTTCTGGCAGGTCCAAGTCCCTAGATGAATTCAGCGTCCTGTTAAGAGAATTCCGGATTCTGAACTGAGTCAAGTCATCAGTTTTTGTTTTGGTCACTTTTTATTGGCTTTGATTTTTTTTTCAAAAACTGGCTACAATGTATATTTTAAGGTTAAACAATTTTACCTCCACAGCATAAACACTTTGGTATCTGTCAGATGCCTCTTAAAATCTTTTCTTCAATAAAAACAAATTCTTTCCATTTGCTTGAGATTTTTTTTTTTACAGTTGTGCATTCCTGAGGCTGCAGGATATCTTGATATTCTTTCCAAATGAGCAGAGGGCAGAGTTTCAAGGAATTGAACACAATACATTTTAGCGTATGGAGAGAGAAAAAAAATTCCCGTGTCTCTCTGCCTGGTTACATGACTATTTCACATTCTCTTTGTTTATAAGGCTGAAAGAACTTCTTTAGCGTCGTTTGGCAGATTGTAAGCAAACACATGAGTCACACCAGCCTGGTTGTGAACCATTCATCTACGCTATGAGTAAAAAAAATACATAGTGAGTGCTACTTTGGTCAAAATTAAGTGGTGCAGATATGTCTTTTGGACATGTACCTGCTTTTGTGAGCATTCTGACAAGAGACCATAAAATCACAATGCTATGAGCATAAAGAGAATGCCCACAAGGAGCAACTGGTCTAAACCAGGAACTCTAGGCAGCTTCCAGGAAGAGCAGTACACTGATGGAGCAAGCTCTTACTGCTGATGAGGGGACTTGAGACATCTCTAGTAACTTTGCAAATAAGTTGCTAATCATGATCATTGAAAGTTAAGTTTCATATGCTTAGAGTCACATAAATTATACTCTCTATAATTGTAACATATGTATGTATATATGACAGGGATACTATACCATGCTGTGTCACTCTGCTCAGTGACATCATGCCTGGGTTTACAATCAGCCATACTGTGAGTATCTACACCAAGGGAACTGGCAAGTTCTTCAAGTAGATTTTAAGAAACGTGCAATACATCAGACAGATATCCTGGAACCAAGCTGTTTAAGCTTTGAAAGCAAATTGTTTAAACATTAAAATATACAAGGCAGCCAGCTTTTGAAAAAAAAAAAAAAAAGACAGTAAAAAGTATCCAAAACAAAAACTTGACTCAATTCAGAACACACAGAATAGAGAGGTGAATCCTTACAGGCACACAGGCTCCTGAAGTTGTGATTTCATCAATGTCAGAGCAGATCACAAATTCTTCAGTGGGAAGGCAGTGATCAGAACCAGAATGTTCTGATCACAAGACTGCATTTGTGAGATGGGCAGAGCCTGTCCATGAGAGACATGGACCTGGGAAGATTTCCTTGCAAGGCAGGGGGAAGGGAGAACATTTTAGTGAGAGCCACAAAAATACATTTCTTTTTTATCCTAAGGACACATCGGCTGTTCATTTAAATTGAGTTTCAGTAATCCATTTTGAGTGGAGCACATTAAATATCTTCTTATCCTTTACCAAAAAGTAAAGTCTCCAGATAAATTCCCAAAGGTAAGAGATAATCAAAAGTTTTCCTTTATCATCAAAAAAGGAAAACACAATGAGAATCTCTTTTCCCAAGGAGAGCTCAAACTCGTTTTGCTCAATACTTTTCTTATAAATAAACATATTTAAGCTTCCATTTGACATTATGAAAACATGACTTCTTTTCCCTGAAAAAAAAAAAACCCAAAAAACCAAAAACTGGTTCTGCTATAAACAGCAATAGAGTACATCCTGATTTTTGCACAGAGAGGGGAAAAAAACCCACACAAGGTGTTTCAAGGTCACTATTCTCAGTGCCACGTCACAGGTGAGAATTAATGAGTAGAGCAAAATGTTAGAGTTTATTTAAAAAAAAAAATTAGAAAAAAACCATAAAGTCTGGAAGCACCTCGAACACAGCCTTCCCTTTGAAAACAAAACTGAAAACAAGTTGTAGAAATTGAAAGGTCATAAAGCTTTGTAAATAATGTGACCATTTGCTTTTTTTTTTTGTCTCCAAGATCACATGGGAGGGACCCCACTATCCACCCATGGAGAAAACCAGTAAGAATAATGTGACCATGGGCGTAGGCCACCGAAACTCCCACAAATCTCTCCTCTTTGGTAGAGCCGAGAGGCACGGACTAGGACTGGGTTTTTGGTGTAGACAACTTGCCGTCTCCTGGAGCCTGATGTCAGAGACATAGATTTAGATCCTTCCTCTCCTGAGGTGGAAACTCTTAACTGGAAATAATCAAACACGCTTGGGATCAAACGTGAGGTAAAGACAGTAAATATTTCCTGCTCTCACAAGCTATGTTTAAGCCTGTAGACCGTCCTGGATGAATTGAGACCATAGTACCAAGCTCTTCGGAATTTACCTATCACAGTTGTTTTTAGTAACAGTTAAGAGCATTAACCTTCATGGGCAGTCTGGATTTGACATTATCCATGCTAAACACCTCACATGTACTGTATCCATTGTTCTGTTTAAACAGACTGTAAGGTGTATTGGAGGCTTTCGTTTTGAACACTGGTTACTTGAGTTCAGATGGATAAATGATTTGCCCCAAATCATGCAAATGGTGACCACAAGGTCTTGGGTCTGTCTGGTGTCCATCTCTGACCTAATAACTACTGCTGAGTTTGAAGAATACAGAGTGCTTTCAAGCCAAGATAAGGTAATTATTGTCCCCTTTTTGTTGAAGCATCTCTGGAGTTCTGTTTTCACACTGTGACCTCAGCCAGGCAAAACACACCCTTTCTTCCACATGGGGCATCCTAAGAGTTTCCTCTGCAGAATCTAAGAATAAATAAGATGCAGGTCTTGTCCTCAAATAATTTAGAATACTGTCCAGGAGAAAGGAAGTCAAAAAATAACCGTAACATATTAGTACTATGATTGCCTTAAGAAGGGCACATGTGACACAGGGTCCCCAAAGAAAAAAGAGAAGGCAGCACTGGAGTGAGTGAAAGATAGATAGTAGGTGATTCCTCCCAAGGAAAGGAGACATTTTCACCATTTGATCCAAGTGACGCCCTCCACCTGGAAAGAAGACATTTTTACCATTTAAATTCTCAAGAGAGTGTTTCTCTCTAATTCTCTGCAAGAGCAAATGTACAGTGAAGAGAGCCAGAGAGGGAGAACTGGGTGCTGGAAAGAAATCCCGCAGAGTTAGTGAATTAACACTCGTGAAACTGAGAACTGTCCTACCAGCAAAAGACCATTCGACAAAAAATATAGATGATGAGACAGACTCATAGGTAGAGGCGGATGCTGTCCTATTCTCTGTAATGTTCTTCTAGGTTTTTTTGTCTTCTTGTGATCTGCACATTCAGGAAGAAATGTCTAGATAAAATTAAGCACCATCAGGCTGTCTCACTCTTCTGGCATGGGTTCTGTGCTCATCTGTAATAGCTGATAATTGAATAGATGGCTTCAACCGGAACTTAGTAAGTCTTCCTTCTTAATTTAGATTATATCTGACAAACCAATCTTCCTTGGTTAGATTTGAAATTATTCCTAATGTAGCTAAGTGATAGCTAGTGAAATCAGATTTATCTTCCCTGAGAGGAAAGGAGGAGATTATCAATATATCTGAAGTTCAAAGGCAGAAACTTGACTCCTAGTTCTCCCTCCTTCTCTTTGGGGAATTTCCACAAATATGAAGCTCTGGACTGTTTTCGTTTGGGTGGGGTACAGCGGGCTAGTAAGAGTTTTTCCTCATCTGTCATGAGCATGGTGAAGCTGCAGGATGTGATGACCTGTTTGCCATTGGACTAGCTCCGTCTACCTCTCCTTGATAGGCTCCCCAGAGTGGAGCAGGCTAAGCTTGCTCATGCAGTTGTCCCTTCCAGTGCTGAGCACATTTGGTCCTGGTGGGAGATGCTTATAAAGGAACCTGCAGCATGCTGGGGAAATATTTTTCCTTTTGGACTGGACAGATCTGGCCGCATTCCAGCTCTGCCACTTGTCTGACCTCGGGCTGACTGTTTCATCTCTGTAAATGCAACATTCCTTTCTGATAATCAAGTAAATGATTCACAAGAAGTTAAAAATCGTCACAAGATTTCAGGGGGGATTTGATATACATATATAAATAAGGCAGAAAGAGAGAGGGGGGGGAGTGTGTGTGTGTGTGTGTGTGTGTGTGTGTGTGTGTGTGTGTGTGTGAGAGAGAGAGAGAGAGAGAGAGAGAGAGAGAGAGAGAGAGAGAGAGAGAGAGACTGTGTCAGCAAAGCAAGGACACGATTTCTCTTCCTTGTGCATAGAGCATGCTGTGGCATTTATTGAATAGATATGGTCAAGGTTCAACCAATAGTAACTACAAAGGCTCTCCTTGCTACTTGGTGGTGCTGTGCCCAAGAGGAACCAGAAAAACTTTGTTTAATGTGCTGCAGTCCCCATCCTTTGAAAATGTATATGCATATATATTTATTGCACAAAAGCAAAGAAATCTAGAGTTTGAAATGTGTCGTAACGTATAGAAATGCGTATTATGACAGTGTATACTTTGGCATCGCCAAAGTATTTTTCAAAAGAGTCTTGTTGTAGCTCACTCCTAACTGCCTCTCTGAGGGCTAAATAGGCAAATAAAAAGGACTTGGCAGTACCATACAAAGAAAGCTTGGAGAAGACAGGGGTGTAAACACATCGGTTGAAAACAGATCTTTTCATTAGTCTGTAAAACTCTCTCATTCAGAGATTCAATTATGAGGCAGAAAAAAATTAGTCCTCCATCCTCGAGATATGATGAGAACATTTGGGGGGAAAGAAATGGCTTGTTGTAAAGTTGTGTGTGTGTGTGTGTGTGTGTGTGTGTGTGTGTGTGTGTGTGTGTGTGTGTGTATGTGTGTGTGTGTGTGTGTGTGTGTGCACTGTTGGAAAAATGGAGAGACATAAATGACTACACTGGAGAAGAGAAACATGTAATTGGAATTTATCTTGGGGAACAAGAGTAAACATCATAAGAAAAAACAGAATCAGCTTGAGGCCTTCCACAGTTGGCATCTCTGCTTCTTTATCTTTCGCTAGTTTTCCAGAAGGCCACTGAATTTTCTCCACATACTTGACCCTTCGTGGAGAGCCTGGCTCTTGCTCCCGTGTTCCCCTCCCTCCTCTCTAACCCCCTTCATTCTGTTTCCTCTGCCAGCTTACCAGAGTCATTCTTCTATGGCCAGTCCATCTGTCACACTGTCACTCTTGACCCTTCCTACTGCAAGCATAGGTACACTATGGGTGTAATCATAGAGGCATTGTGTTGCTTTTCTTCTCCATTATGGAATTTCTCACAAAGTGTGTCATTTTTATACACAATTCTTAAAACAGCAGTACTATTATGATGTAGTTATATAAATTTTGTAAAAATATCTCACTCAAATTTTGCTGATAAAAATGTCCCATATCATTGAATTCTTAGAGAATTTTCTGGTAGAATAATTTATTTACATTTCACTTAATAACAATCTACTACATGCCTCAAATTTGTAACAAGGGTGGATTTTTCAACACACACATACACACACACAGAGAGACACAGACACAGACACAGACACACAGACACACAGACACACAGACACACAGACACACACACCCCAAAACCAAAACCAAAAATAAACAAAAGCCACCAGGAGCAACAAGAATGGGATGTAAAAGGCAACATTCTGCTAATTAGCTTGGTTTAACATTTCTATAATGTAGACACATTGTAAACATCATGTGGCATTCTATAAATATACAGAATTTTTATTTTCCTATAAGATGTATTTACTATAAAAGAAAATACTTTAGGCAATATACTCTTGAGTTGTTTGGTTTCTTTCTTTTTGGGGGGTGGTGGTGGTGCATGAACAGGGTCTTATAGCTAGCCTAGAACTCACTCTGTAGACCAGGCTGGCTTCAGACTCACTGAGATCTTCCTGCCTCTGCCTCTGAAGTGTGGAGATCAAAGGTGTGAGCCATCTTGCCCAACTGAGCTTGGTTTATGTGGTGGTTTAACTTCCAGTTAGGAAGTACTGCCAGTAGGATGTTATCCATAGAGAAACTTTGCATCAAGGATTCCTGAAAACTCAAGTAGTAGAAACCTCATATCAAAATATGTCCCGTCACTGGAGAACAAGGAACAGGCTCATTGCATCTATAACTGTCTGGATTGTTTGTTTGCATCCTGGTTCCTCTGCTTTGTGTCTGTCTTTCCTACTGAAAATGGTATTGGTGGTAGGTAGTGAGTCTAGTCATTGTGAACTGCTGATAAATACTTACTAAATAAATTGATAAATGAAAAGGCAAAAGAATGCCTGGCTTAAAGAAGAGCTGCTCGCTGGAATTGGGTGCCTACTTCTCAATGCCTGGCTTGAGTTGCACAGTGGAAAGAGACACCTACTTCTGAGAAGCCAGTGATGGCTTCTGGCCACTGATACTTTTGTTCATATACTTTTTTGTATGTTCCCTTCTCTTGGGCTATTTTTAGCTTCCATAGACCTAGCCCCCAATTACTCCAGCACTGCTGGGTTATGAGGCCTCTCAAAACAACTCTAATTGGTTTTTAGGTGATGGACTTGAGAGGAATGGATAGTTGCTATTTTTTCTCTACAGTACAGAAAGAAAATGGCATTTCATGGAAGCCCCAAATGTGCCATTTCCCCAATAGTTGATGGTAATTCAAGCATCTGTCTCTATTTGGTACCTCAGGTTCATTAAAGCTCGGAGTCAAGCCTAGAAACTCTAGGTTCAGCCACTCCCAGAGAGAGAATTAAATGCTGGCCAGAGCTTTTCTTAGCCCACTTCCACCTAGTTTACCCTGAGATGTGCAATTCCAGTTTGACTCATGGCAATTGAGGACATTTGGTGAGAGCCCATGGTTCCCTTTCTGTGCTTCCACTCTGTCCCTCTTCCTTGACTACATTTGAAATCTCTTTCACAAAACACTATAATGAATGAAATATGTAATTGGGTAACTCTTGGTACATTTCAGTGGGAACTGCAGCCCCTGCCACCAGGTTTAAAGGGCAGAGATGGATGAGGTTGTCCTTTCATTGTAGAGATGTTGGTAGAGAGAGGAGATGGTCTTTGTGCACTCGTCAGGGTTGCAGGAATGCGATGATGATGGAAGCCTAGGCTGGAGAGCTCACTTCAGACTCCTGCCCTCTGCTTATGGCGAGTCCTGCTTCTCTCCAGTCGGATGTGTACAAGCACAAACTGGGAGCCCAGTGTTTGTGCCCACAGCTTCAAACCCAGGACCTCTGTCTCATAGGACTCTTGAGACTCGGATACTTTTTTTTTTCTCCTTTTTTATTTTTGATACTTTATGTACATTTCTAATGTTTTCCCTTTTCTGAGTCTCCTCTTTGGATACCCCCTGTCCCCTCCCCAACCCGCCTCTAGGAGGGAATTCCACCTCCCACCCCCACCCCCGTCCCGTCCACCCATCCCCATATTCCTGCCTTGACATTCCCTTTTACTGAGGCCTCTAACATCCTCAGGCCCAAGGGCCTTTCCTCTCTCCCTGATGGCCATCGAGGTTATCCTCTGCCACATATGTGGTCCAAACCATAAGTCCATCAATGTGTATTCTTTGTTTGGTGGTCCAAACTCCAGGAGGACCGGGGGGGGGG
>CM052708.1:6385656-6420369 GCA_028551405.1 Uromys caudimaculatus
TGGATATTAGCCCTCTATCGGACATAGGATTGGTTAAGATCTTTTCCCAATCTGTTGGTTGCCGTTTTGTCCTATTGACAGTGTCCTTTGCCTTACAGAAGCTTTGCAGTTTCATGAGGTCCCATTTGTCTATTCTTGATCTTAGGGCAAAAGCCCCTGGTGTTCTGTTCAGGAACTTGTCCCCCGTACCCAGGTGATCTAGAGTTTTCCCCACTTTCTCTTCTATTAGATTCAGTGTAACTGGTTTTATGTGGAGGTCCTTGATCCACTTGGACTTGAGCTTTGTACAAGGAGATAGGTATGGATCAATTTGCATTCTTCTACACTCTGATACTTTTTTGCCTTCAATGTTTATACACAAAGGAGCACTTCCCCCCAAGGTTATACAGTTGTCTTTAAAGGAAGTCTAAGGTGGTGTTGATTATTTACTACTGAGCACATACAGCACATGACTCAAGTACACAGCCCATGACAGAATTAGAAGTTTTGAGAGGGAGGACAGAATGGTGGTGGTGTAGAAATTTCAAACATCGAAATAGAAAACTCCTCCCAAACTGCTCTCACATGTAAGGGATTACTCGGCCATACTTGGAGCTCACTGAAACTCCCAGGCAGCCAATAATTGTGTCGTGACTGAGTAGCTGTGAACTACAGACTTACTTTCCTTCTCAATGCCATGTTGTTATCCATTTTCAATGAAGGAGCAAATTTGTGGTTCAGCAGGAAAAGCTCGCTGGCAGCATGGGAGAATTTATAATCCCCACCCACATACCACATCACTCTACTTTTTAGGTGATGCCACCTATGCAATGTACATAACTGGAAACAAGCTATTAGCAGAAATTCCTTCGACAACATCCAATGTGTATACAGTAGGAGACAAACTATTAATGGACCAACCTTTGCCGACACCTGCATGCTGTTTTCCTGCATGTTCATAATGGCTTCAGAGATCTTGACGTCTATTGGGTCCATGACTGACTCAATGTTGAACGGCCCTTCCAGTCGCTCAGCTACCAAAAGCATTGCATCTGGTAAAAGACAAGAAGGATATAATTTATTTTAGGAGAGGATCCTCCAAGTTTTTAACGTCTATGCCAACATTTATAGAAAACTGGATGAAAAGCAGCAGCAGCAGCAACAACAACAACAACGAACATTCACTCCTAAGACTTTATGTGTTCAAGAGAAATGGGTGGTTAAATCTTAAAATCATAATATACTTTACTTCACGTTAAGATTTAGGATGATCTCACATCCATAGAACCATGTCTGAAATATGAGAAAGTCAGTGAACATGCATTAAGTTGAATGTATGTAATTCTACATGAAATCAAAACAATGTTTGGTTAGATGTGAACTACACTTCGAAAATGGGTTTTGATTTCCATTATAGGTTGAATCTGAAATCTATAGTGGTTTATGTTTTAAACAACATGCCCAGTGGTGGTTTGGCTGAGAATTGCCCCGAGAGCCTCTAGCATTTGAAGACCTGGTCCCTAGCTGGTAGCACTGAGAGAGAGAGAGAGAGAGAGAGAGAGAGAGAGAGAGAGAGAGAGAGAGAGAGAGGGGTGTGGCCTGAGAGGGAGGTGTGGCCTGAGAGGAAAGTGTGGCCAGAGGGAGGTGTGGCCTGAGAGGAAGGTGTGGCCTTGCTGGAGTAGATAGAACACTAGGGCTGTAGGTTTGGAGAGTTCAAGGCCTTGACTTCCTACCAGTCCTCTGCTCCCTGCTTGCAGTTCAAGATGTGCGCTCTCAGCCTCCTCTTCCTGCTTCCCTGCCTGCTGCTGGTTGCCGTCGCTCCCCTTCACGACTCCCAGCCCTCTGGAATGGTTAATTCCCCATAAATTCTTACTTCTACAAGTTGCCTCTAATTATGTTGTTTTATTACAGCAACAGAAAAGAGAGTGGTGTACGCCCCCTGGCTTATGGAACTATTTTAAAGACTGTGGAGGCTTTCGGACTTGAGGCCTGGGTGGTGGGAGTGGGCATCCTGGAGAAACTCTGAGAACTGATTCCGCTTTCGGCCCACATTCTCTGCTTATTGTCTGCATGATGCTCCTGCAGCCATGGACAAAGCGGCTCCCACTAACATGTCTTCCCCACACGAAATATCTCCGAAACCACAGGCTGAGACAAGTCCTTCCTCTCTAGTTTGCTTCTGTCGGGTATCTGCCCACAGTGATGGAGAAGAGCCTAACACAACGTCTCTTCTTTGGGAAGATGGAGAATTAAGAATATTGAGGTGCAGATGTGTGAACCTGGACACACAGACATCAAGACCCAATGAACACAGCCTCTGTGGGAAGCACTTTTCGATTTTAGAAGCTCTCTCATGTGCTTGCTTTGGCCTAGCACTCTACCCAAAAAGATTTTCCTTTTAGGCTCTTCAATATTCTCTGGGGGGATAAAGGGCCTTTCTCTCATTTGGGTTGGAAGATTAAGGCAGATTCTGACGTCTACCACATGATGTGCCCCTCAAAAATGTCTGGGGGGTTGCACTGAATTAAATTGAGCTGGATGTAGGTAGAAAAGCTGGTAATTGTGACATGGAGATACGCTATGTATTGGGGGCCATTCTTCGTGTCTGAACTATCTGGAAGGCTACACGTAAATGAGATATATCAGGGTTACTGCTAAAATGAATCAGGGTCCGCAGTGAAGAGGTAGGAGTCCAGGCCAGTGACACCGAACCCAGGCCCAGCCTCCATTCTCAGTAACCAGAGCATACTTCAGTAATCCAGTTTCTACCTGGGGTGTGGAACGGAACGTTTCTCCGATGGCGAGAACACGGCTGTGAGGGAAGAGCTGAGCTTAGCACGGCTGAGGAACTAATTAGTTGCATATGATTTAACAGGACCATTCTCGGCCAGCAGCTTCCACATTAAACTGCATAAGCCAGACTCTTAACTCATACACTCAACAGGTCTCAAAATTTTCAGTTGCTTAAACTCTTAAAAATGAATTTTAAAAAATTTCCCCCTTTCCAGAAAAATCTACATTTATTATCCAATGCTCACAGAACACGGAAAAGGAAAACAAAGAAGACGAATATGGCCATAACCCCACTTCCCAGAACAATACTGTGAGCACTGTGGTATATGCCCTATTTATTTTTTGCTTTGTGCATGAATATTTTAAGCATGCAATGAAATATATTGTGCATATATCATACAATCTGCTTTCTAAATGTAATATATTATTAATGTAAAATGCTGTTTATAGTTAGCTGTTTTACAGTACTAATGTGAGGAAACCAAATTTTATTTTTACTGCATACTCAACCATGTTCAACCCAAGTCTAACATCAAAACATTTTCAGGGTTATAAAGTAGCTATGAATTAGGCTGGTGAGAAACCTTTTAAGAGGATTTTTTAATATAAAAGATATAGAACTGTCTGGAAAGTAAAGATTCACGTTTTTAAAGAGCTCTAGACTTTAAAAACAGTATCAAGTCTTAGTGTAATCCAATGTTCCTTCTGCCAGATCTCATATGAGAGAGTCCCCACTGTATTCCTTGGGGAATGAGGAAGAGTTGACCATTCAGGGCAGAAGCAGGAGCAGGAAGAAGCAGGTGCCATGTCACCCAGCTCCACATTGCATCCCACATTTTCCTCTCAGGTGCAAATGGGCCCACAGAACTGCAGCACGTACAGAAGCCCTCCATTTTTTCTGCTATTTTTCTTCGATCATACAGATTGATCTGTATATGTCATGGATCTTTTAACAAAGCAGATATCCCACAAGATCTTAATTGCCTAATTACCAATTAGGTGGGAAGAAGATACACTTTATTTCTTTGTGGTAGATCGTTGTAAAATCCATTTTCTCCTTTGTGGGTTTGAGGGTCGGTTACACATCTGAAAGCTGGTTGCTTCTTTTCTGTCTTTATATCTGTTTGTGTGCTTATCAAAAAAAAAATCCCTTATCAAAAAACTTTGCAGCTGGGTTTCTGGTGAGGATTAACACTCATGATAGATGTAATCAAAAAGAGTCAGAAAGTTTTAGTACAGAAAAAGTATTGCAACCACAGAGAGAGGCGAAAGATGAAATTAAAGAAAATGATAATTACGGGATACTTATGTGCTTCATATATGCTCTTGCATGAGTCATTCATTAATGAGTATTGGTCTTTCTCAATATATGTTTCTATCACGAGTGGGTTGGGTTGTAAAGAAATAATTTCGCTCATAGAAAAGTCTGTAAGGAAGAGGACACAATTTTGGATTGTACACTAAGAATTTAACATAGAGTCTGAAATGACATAGACCAAGGTCTCTTTAAGATGTATTTTATTCTCGGCCATGAATTTGAGAGGGAGTAAGGGTACTATGGAAGGAGTTAGAAGGAAGAAAGAGAAAGGGGAAATGACTAGATTCAAATTTTAAAAAGTTTCTTATTCTTTTTTATAGTTTCTGTTTTGTAGACCCTCCAATCTATAGGTCAGGGAAGACACTTTTGTATTTGTAGCATAAAGTTGGAAATATTCTTTGATGATGTCCGTCCTTCTGTTCCTTGTTGTGTTGAGACCACAGCTTGAGCTTTTTAAGTGCCTGGGCCTACAAACTCAACCACCAAACTGCAATGAAAAGTCTTCATGGGGGGCAGGGGGCTGAAAGATCTTCAGGGGTAAGCAGCTCTTCCTGAAGTTGATTCCTAGCACTCAGGACTGCTTACAACCCCATCTCCAAGTGTTCTGAAACCCTCTTCTGACCACTTCTGGCCACACACATACATGGTGGGCTCATACATGTGCTCGCGCACACACACACACATACACACAAACACGCTCACGCGCACATGCGCGTGTAGGCACCCACACACATTTTTGGTGACCCCCCTCTCACAAAGCTTGACTATTGGCTTTGGAAATATAGTCCTATTGATGAACCATCATGATAAAAACACCGAACCAAGTGCCCCTGTATTCAGGTTGTTGGTTCTTCCATTTCTAATCTTTATATCAATGACTTTGCTTTGCTGTCTAAATTATTTTAAGATAATTTTTACTTAAATATCCATTTTTAAAATAAAGATTACTAGTCAGAATATGCTTCTTTTTATTTTCTTTATGAAATTTATTCTCCGAGCATTTCATACATGTATGCAATGCATTATGACCGTATCAGTTTTCTCTTCCTCCCCTTTAACTTCAGCTGGAACTCTTCTAAGTTCATGTCCTTCTTTTTTTCTTTTGTAAATATAGACAGGCATTTTGCTTGAATGTATTCCTGTGCACTGCATATCTATCAGATTCCCAGGGAGGGCATAAGAGTTCTAAGTTCAGTGAGAGATCCTGTCTCAAAATTTAAGATAGAGAGTGATAGATGAAGTAACCAGACACTGACTTTAGGCCATCACATGAGCACACATGGGTGAGAGTGTCCACAGCGTACGTACACAGCACACACCCTAAAGCTAATTAAAGAAAGAACAACTCCAGAGATTCTTATGAATCCAAATGTTTGATGCAAAATCAAATGCAACAAATACACAACAGTAAATCGAAGCTAAGGCAAAATTGTGTATGAAACAATATAAAATCACACATATTCCTGATTTCTGTCATGCATAGGGTTTTTTTTTTTAATATAAGAATGCAGCAGGCTTGCAGGCATCACGTGGATTTAGGGGGTTGCTACATTGTTTGTAAATATAAGGTAGGGCACAGGAGAGATGACCTTTCCCAAGGCGCACATTAGGGTCTACACACATGAAAATCAAGCGTTCCACCGGAATCATCCTCATTCTTTTTCTGTTACAGAGACACAATATACAGAAAGAGGAAGCAGTCTTTCAGAATAGCCTGCAGCTTGCCGTGCTGGCTCATGCCAGTTCAGACACTGCAGGAGGTAAGAGGGTCACACTCCCAGGTCCCAGATGGCCAGTCCTAGAGTTTTCAAAAGAGTAGTGAATGGTAGAACTGCCTCAACCTCAGTCCCTGGGCCTGACGGGAAGAGGCTCTGCAGAGTTCACTGAGAAGCCTTGCCCATCTCTGCTCTCTAGCTTGCTTCCTATATGCCAAGCAAATCAAGTTCCCCATGTTTAAGGAGGATCTTTCTCCTACCTGGGAGCTGAAGAGAGCCTTGAGACACTTGAATCCCTTTCTTGTGACAAAGTGAGAGAAATGCAAAATAATTCTTATGACATCGAGACAGTAATAGGTAAGTTTCTCTAAACCCAATTAAGTCCCACAGGGCTGCACTTGGTCCAAAGCCACTATCCCTAGATATCTTAATTATCTCTGTGCCGTTCAATTTGGAAATACGGCAATGAGATTCTTAAGTCTTTCTTTGGAGCTGTTATCTCTTGCCAATGAAACAAGCACCCTCAGTGCTGCAGCAAATTATGAGCGGATCCCTTTGGTGCATATCTTGTTGCCCAACTTATGTTATCTCTTTTAGAAAGGCTCGTTGCTTGTGGAAAATAAAATTCGAATGGCTTAGAAGTAGCTGTTACCTTGGCATGAGTTACTGTGGCAAACCAAGAGATACTCTGCTAGCACTCAGGGAGTGTCGCATCATCTAGAGGCAGCTAGCCAAGGCAATGAGATGAGCGAGGCTGCAAGTAAAGCTGGACTCTGAGGTCAAGGCATTCCGCTTGAACAAACAAGACTTCGTGTTTAGGAAAGAGGGCTTTGGAGTCAGCACCTAGGCTTTACTGTAGCTGGGTGATAACTGGTTTATTAACTATAAACAAGTCATTGAATTCACGAGGTCACTTTACCTGCATGGAAATTATGACAAGATACATTAAGTAATCATGGTATGAGAAATGAAGTAAAACAGAACTTAAAAAACAATTAAAATGGTATCAGGTGCCTCCTTCAAACACAGTTGAGCCTCTGTAAGTTACTGTCTCTAACCAGCTTAAGTTGAAAGAGAGGAGCATTTAATGAGATATTTTGGTGACATATTGACAGGAAATGGTGTGATCAGTAAGGCACATGGATGACGTTAAGATGTATAGCTGGTATTGCTTTATGTGCTCAATTAATGTTTAGCTAACAGACGCCTTCTGATGGATGATCTCATTACTGAGAAATACGAAACTGCATTATTTTCTTATGATGTGCCCTTTGTTAATTAAACATGACTACAAAGTTTTTAAACATTCTCTCCCCTGAAACATGGGATTTGTGAAGTGTTCCCTTGAGTCCAGGTGGCTTCAGTGAGTACTGTGATGAATAGCACACAGAAGAAATGACACTGCTGGTTTACAGGGCTGGTACCCAAGAGACTCTTGTAAGACTCTCCTGAGACCAGTGTGTAAGAGGGACCACATGTGGTTTTGCTGGATGAGTGTCCCAGCAGGACCAAGGTTTCTAGCCATCCCTGCCAAAGTATCACAGATGAATGAAGCCATCTTGGGCTCTCCAGAGCAGCCAGTCTGTCAGCTGACTACTAAATGCTAACCCCAGTCAACACTATGTGGAGCAGAGGAATCAACCAGCTGATTTGTGTTTGTGTCCCTGATACATGGCACTCTGACTTATAAAAATAGTTATATTAAGTTATATTAAACTGACAAGTTTTCTAATAATTTATTTCTCAGGAATAGAAAACCAGAGCAAATATTTATGATACTCAAGTGCTTTTCCCATGTTTGATAGGACCTGGATCTTCAGAACTCTAGTCAAATAATAGTTAAAAAATTGTTAACACTTATGATAATTTGTTTACAAGCATTGCAGTAGTTAAGAAAAACTATGATTCTATTAAGGGAGCATCCAGAATACTCAGATGACACTGTAGCCAGCTGGTCTTGCATTAGAAATGGTGTCTCCCCTGAGGTATGTATGACAGAGATGAGGGAAGCCATTTTGTTTTGTGTCGAGGTAAATGACTTATTGAGAGTAAAGGTTTTGGCCCAGGAGTGGAATATCATTTCTTATGATGCTGAACTAGAAGTCTTCCTGTGGGGGCCCCTGGAGCTGTGTGCTCTCTAGAAGACACATATCAAGGACTTCACCTAATCAGACGTAGGTCTTTAAAGAGAGCGTGGGGATCAGGTGCTTTGTTGAATGTCACTGGCTTGAAGGTGGACAGGGAAAAATTTCAAAGTGTTTAGAGCAGAGTAGAAAGATTTTCCCTTAATGGGATGTGATTAAGTCTTTCTGAAGTCGGATTGAGGCAGTACTTTAATAACTGAAAATTCAGGTCTGGAGAGATGTCTCAGCAGGGAAAGGCACTTGATGCAAAACCAGATGACACGAGCTTCATTCCTGTGACTTGCATTATAGGAGGGAACTAACTCCCACTACTGGTCATCTGACATCTGCATGTGTGCTATGACATACACATACATACGTGTATGCAGACACACGCACACACACACACATACACACACACACACACACACACACACATGAATAAATAAATGGAACAAAAACTTAAAACTGAAAATTCAGGTCTGGAGAGATGTCTCAGCAGGGAAAGGCACTTGATGCAAAGCCAGATGACACGAGCTTCATTCCTGTGACTTGCATTATAGGAGGGAAGTAACTCCCACTACTGGCCATCTGACATCTGCATGTGCGCTATGAAATACACACACATACGGGTATGCACACACACACACACACACACACACACACACACACACACACACGAATAAATAAATGGAACAAGAACTTAAAACTGAAAATTCAGTTCAAACAGGCCTACCTTTAATCTACTAAATACTTGTTAGAAAATTGCCAGGTAATTTCCCTGTTTTTGATGGGAAGCAAATCTTCAAATTTCTAGTCAAATGGTGTTTAACAAATTTATGTTGTTCTCCTGTTTGTATCTTAACAATTATCTGATAACTGAGAATCATAAGCGCTGAAGAGTCCTTCCTTTGTCTGGTTTGCTTATTAAAGAGAAAATGTAATATAATAAGAGAAATAAAAAAGCCAACACATTGGAATTGAACCAAACAAACAAAAGGAAAAGAGCCTAATAAAAGGCACAAGAAGCAGCCACTGTTCGCACAGTTAGGAATTCTGTCCTGGCTTTTTTGTTTGTTTGTGGAGAAAAGGAGTGAATGTCGCTGACACCACAGACTGTTGGCAGCACCGATGCTGTCCATGGTACCACCTTCAAGGAGCCTGGAATTTTCTTCACCTTCCCAAGGTGCAACGCAGAATTGTTTCTTTCATTTACAAGAAAAATGAATTAAGACAAGGAACCATTTTCAAGATCTCATGGGATCATCTAAATTTATTCTTGAACATGAAATTAACATGCCCAGGCTTTATTATGCCCCTAGAATCCCACCAGTCTCTTGGTTAGAAGCCATCTTGACCCTCTCTTTCATCCACCCTTGTTTTAGCTGAGCCAAGGTCTTTTGCCCACTGTGAAATAATCAGAAGCAAAACAAGTCATTTTAAACCCTGGCAAGTTCATTCATGGGCATCTAGTTAGCCATTATTCTTCATAAAAACAAACGGGAAAAGCAGCTTCCACGTTTTTGCGTGGGCTGATGCATGCTCATGGTCCAGATGTAATTAGGGGTTCGACTTTTTGCTGCAGTGTGCAGTAGACAGGTATACGGAGTACACCCGTCGTTTGCTTCACTCATACTCACTAATTAAAATGCCCTGTGAGGTCTGGGGTGGGGAGAGGTTTAACGTAAGGCCTGGAAACACAGTCTTAGGGCCAGAGGCAATCCAAGCAGGAGACAGGGCTCAGATGAACAGGCAAGAGGGCAAACTTGAGAGCAAGAAGAAAGCTTGAGCATACAGGCAGAAGATCTGTACCCTTTGCAGAGATTAAATACATATTTTTCCTGCTTTTTATTTTTAAATCAGCTCTAGTTTTGCTGCTTTCTAGTCTCTTCTCCCCTCACATCCCCAAGGAGACTGTTTCCTGAGGGCACTTGATCAGCCTGTTACCCTTCTCTGTAGGCATAGGGTTGGCAGCAATTAACTGGCACACTGTTGGTACACCAGTAGCTGCCCATCTTAGCATCAGCCTCCCCTGACATCCCCACTGGTGTGGCTGCCCCCTCAACAGTCTTTTGCCTCAGTGTTCAATTAGAACGTCTGAAGTGACACTGTCACTGACTTTGCCTTTACAACTCAACGTATCCCTAAAGACACATTTTCCTAAAGATAGACAGGTGACCATCCGCCTGCTTGACATGAACAACCAGACTCCACCCCTGCTTATGACTCACCCCCCACTACTCTGCATGCCCCAGGGGCCCCGCTATAAAGAATGCTGTCATCAATGACCTCATACATAATCCATTGACCACATATGCAAGTCAGTCTGCTGAATGAAGCCTTGGAAACAACCAATTCAAGACCAGGACCATGCCATTCTGACAACGGCCTGCCTGCAGAAACTGTACTCGTGTTCTGCCTAGCTGTGCATGATGTAACACATGCAATTAAAGCACCAAGCATGCAGAAACTGCACTTCTGTTCTGACTGGCTGTGCATGATGTGTGGTCCTCTTGCTCCCAGACTTTTAGATTAGTGAAGCTCAAACATTTGGAATTTTGTGAATCATTGCACAGTTTTCTTGTGAATTTTCTTCCTATAACATGCTCACTATTGATTTTTGTTTTTTGTTTCTTTATAATCTACATTTAGTAATTTTTCTTTTTCTGTTTCTGAGAGTTTTTTTGTTGTTGCTGTTGTTGATATGAAGAACTTTTCCTTTTTTAAGAAATGAAGAAGACCTTTTCTGATAGAAGCCTTCAATTTTTCCCTAGCTTTTTTTAACTTTAATTATGGTGGTGGTTGATATGCAAATATTTTTGTTGCTTTGTACACTCAAATTTACCAATCATTAAAACGTTTTTTCGTGGTGTCTGCCATATTTTATAGCTTTTCTCTACTTGACGTTCACTCCCAGGATGTGGCTGACAACATTTTCTTTTTGTCCAGTGTTCATCTTGCTGCTCCTGTTTCCTGGTGTGTTCCCGCCCCTCCATTCATTGTTCCCTTGTTCTAGAACACTCTCCTGGAGATATTGACCCAGTATACCACTCTACTCTCTGTAGGCCTCCTAGCTAAAGAAATTCTCTATGTAGCTTCTTTTTTTTTTTTTTTTTAATTCCATAAAACCTCAGTCATCCTTGGCCTGTTGCTTCTATTATCTCTGTCTGAGTTATCACGTGAATATTTGTTATTCTCGCACCTTCTCTCTGATGTGTGGTCAGTCTTCAAAAACGGTAGGGCTTTCATTGTCCTTTGTTTTATTTGTTTAGTTCTTAAAATATTGTGTGTGTGTGCGTGTGTTGAGGAGAGAGGGAGTGGATACCATGGGCATTACTGAAAGCCAGAGGACAACTTTAAGAAGTCAGTTCTCTCCTTCCACCATCATGTAACTTCTGTGGATTAAACTCAGGTTTCCAGAATTTATTAAGATTTATAGATTCAGGGTGTCAGTCCATTGTGGTGCGGAAGGCCTGGCAGAGCAGTTCAGTTCATGGCAGAGGAAGTATGTAGCAGAGGCTGTTCACACCATGGCAGGCCAGGAAGCAGAGACCACACCAGGAAACAGGAGCAGGGTACATCCTTCACCACTTGCCCTTAGCAACCTACCTCACAAAGCTTCCATAGTCTTCCTAAATAATACTACTGACTAGAGAACAAGAGTGAAAACATGAGTCTTTGGGGAACCTTTCAGACCCAACCATCTGGTTTTTTCACTGCCGAGGCCCAGACTCTACAGCAGTGTATCTGGCTGGTCCCTATCTGTGGGTTCTACATTTGTGGAGTTAGCCAATCTCAGATGGGAATGATTTTCTGAACATTTGCATCTTTCTCAACATGTGCAACTATCTTTTCTTCTCATTACTTTGCTAAGTGATACAGTGTAACAACTATTTGCATAACATTTACATTGGATGAGATATTGTAAGTAAATTAGAGGTGATTTACCATGGAAGGGAGGGCATTTGTAGGTTACATGCAAATGTACAATTTTCCTTAAGGGACTTAAGCACCTGCAGAGTCTGGCATCATGGGGTCCTGGAACCTGTCCCCACAAATACAGAGATATGGCTATACTTGGCCCCTGAGAGGTGTTCGCTGAACATTTGTTAAGTTAGCACTGGAACAAACTTTCAAAAATCGTTCTGTATTTTCTTCTAGAAACCTAATAAAAGCTTTCTACCCACCTCTCCACCCTAACACTTCCCCTCCCTGCTCCCCTTCCATGTGTACAGCCACAAATGCCTGTGAAATTTTATTAGCAGTGGCTATAGGATAAATGGACCCTGGGTGGCTTTTGATATGTTCTAACATAGATGAAGAGTTTGGGTGGGAATTTGAAATCATATTGTACTTTTTTTTATTAGGTGGAAATAACTTTTTAGTTCTTTGAGCTTGGAATTGAAAAGCTGGCTGCTTTTGTTTCTGTTGAAGGTTATTGCTAGGTCACCCTCTGCCCCTCCCGAAGAACAATGTGGATATTTTTGGGTGGGTCAAAAAGTTTGTTTGCCCTGCTTTGCAAGACTTCATGTAGCCACTAACTTTCAAAATAATTATTGTGATGAATGTCAGGTTTGTTTCTTCCTTGTAATTTGTCTGTAGTCAATAAGCAACAGATTGGCAATACTCCTTATCCAACTTTGCCAATCAAGCTCCAAAAATACCTTGAAGAGGGATCAGATCCTGACAGGAGTTGGGTTTAACTAAAGAAATCATAGGATCACAAAGGGAGGTACGCAATCCAGAATGGAAGAGAACCCACTAAATACAATTGAGAACACCTAACAGATACCACACTCAACACCGCCACCACAGCAGGGAGCAACCCAGAAACATTACAATAACTAAAGAACTGAAGCCAAAAGAGAGATTTTAATGAAAATAGCTGTTTACTTTGAAACCAAATTCAGCAAGGGGAGGAGAGAACAAATATAAAATCTAATTTAATCTGAAGCCAGCACAAACAAGAGGCTTATTTTGCTTTGACACTGAAAAAGAAAATGCAAATCACGGGAGGGAATAATTCACCAGTTGTCCTTGCACAGTGCAAAAATTAGAATCCACAGGACACTTTTCCAGGAAGCTTTTTTTCAGGAGACTGATACATTGTATTTCATAAAAATATAATATATTCATGTAAGCCCTGTCTTACTGCTTTTTTATATTCTAAAGTGTTTAGTTACATCACAAGCCACAAAGAATAGGACTTGTAAATCACTAACGCGATGGGCATCAAAGTATCTGCTACTAACTGTTACTCTTCATTTAAATTGTTAGGACTTACTTTCCATATGAATGAGTTGTTATGTAATTTGTAGCTTTAACTGTCCAAATAATTCACAGCAACCATCAGTCTCTGCCTTGAGGATGAATCACAGAACTTGAGGGGTACAGATCTCCCAGAGAGAAGGAATGTCTATCTGGATGTTTCCTGAGCTCCAACAGAGTTTGGAGCTCCAGTAGCTTCATTTAGACCAAACAATTGGTTTATTGGTTAGTAAAGAAGAACTCAAAGAAGGAAAGCAACTCATTTGATAGAAACAGTGGGGCTGGGACCAACACACTGGCTCTTCTCACTTTATCCTCCAACTCCTCTGGACACTGCTCAGTAGTGCCCAGTGTTTCATCTACTGACTGTATTCCAAGTGCATTACTATTTTAATAGGTGAAATTGAAAGAGAAAGCATAAAGAGATGATATTTTTATCCCAACTAAACTCTGTCTCTCTCTCTCTCTCTCTCTCTCTCTCTCTCTCTCTCTCTCTCTCTCACACACACACACACACACACACACGCACATACACACACACACACACACACACACACATACATACACACACACCCCAATCGATTTCTTCTTAAGCTTTCCCCAGTGACTCATGAGTGACCACAAGGGCATCACGATCCAGTGTTGCCCTTCATAGGTTATCTAAATTCTCACATTGCTGCTCTTGCCTCATGACCCTGGTATGGTACCCTTGAGTTTTCTTTGAATCCTTAGCACATTGGATGGGCTCTGTGGTGTGTCAGGGAGATAGTCAATTGGGAGGAGGTGTGATTCTGAGATGCATGAGGTCTGAGGGCAGAAGTCACCAGGCCCAGACTCTGAGGCTCTGGGCAACTCTTTCTCTGTGGGCTTTCAGGTTCTTTTCTGTGCCCTTTTATGAGGATGCTCCCTGTTCTGCTGTGGCAATTAGGAGCAACACTGGCACAGGACATGGAAAGCGACTGTGGTACTATGATTATTACACTCTTTTCTTTCATTCTTTGTTTTATCAAGACAGGGTTTCACTCTAGCCCAGGCTGGGCTGGCATTTACACTGTGGCCCTGCTGGCCTTGAGCTCTTGGCAATCTTCTTGCCTGAGACTTTCATTTTTAACATGTTTTAAAATCACATTTATCTACTCACTCTATGCATGTGTGCACCTGCTTGTACCATGACAATGGTGTGGGGATCAGAAGGCAACTTGAAGGGGTTTGCTCTCCTCTTCTATCATGTACATTCTGGGAATCAAACTCAGATCATGAGATCCTGCAACAGAAATCAGTCTACTGGGTAAGACACCTGGTAAGACATTAGATAAGATAACTATTTTGGTTGCCTTCTGAAACAAAGTCTCGATGCTTCCCAGCCACGACTAGCGCTCAGCGCACTCACCATGTTATCCTCAGAGTCGCAACAATAGCATTACCTCACTCTCTGGAGTGTTGGCTCCCAGATGTGAACCTAGGTCAATTATTAAATCTGCAACTGAGTCAACTGAGTTGACTTTGAAAGTTTGAGGTTATCGACATTCCTGAAACCACAAGACTGCACTGAAAAGGGAAAGCCTAATGCCTTCCTGCTATGAGGAACAATGCCAAGTCATGGATACTAGAGCCCCTTCTGTTCAGCCAAACATGAGTGGCAGGCCAGGGTGAGTTGCTGACTCGATCTCTCTCCTTCTCCTACAAACTGTCCCCTTCTCTGACTTCTTTGTCTGCTATCGGGAAACAGGGCCAGTTCAAACATTTCCAAGTGTCACACAAATACAGAAGTCTCAACTTTCTGCCCACCTATTTCATTTCAGTAACTGTTCTTTCTCCCTCCATTGCCCCAAAAGTTAATAAAGCAAACCAACCCAAGAGACCATTTGTTCCACAAGTAGAAGTGCTTGCAACTTGCCCAGGAATGAACCACAAACCTCTTTCAGAACCAATAAGAAATAAATAAATGAGAAGTCAGGTGTGCCGTCAGAGCTCCCACTGAGTACAAACGGAGTGATTAGTGGGAGATTGAGTAAGCAATGGGAACCTTGCTCCTGCTCGCCTCTGCTTATATTATTAAAAAATAGATTATTTTTTTATTATTTTGTTGCTTAGTGCCATTTGAACCAAACTGAAAAATATTTCAAAATGGCTTTATGTGTCCTGTATCTATGGGTCACTAAACCCTGAAGAAAACAGTATGGTTTAAAAACAGTGAGAACAAAAAGCAAACAAGCAAACACCCCAAACTGAACTCATTTTGCGAGGTTGCGACTTCATCTCAGATTCACTGTGAGAAATGACAAGATGCCTTTTATTACTTCCTGCATGATAGCTCTAGTTTAAAGTCATCTTCAAAATGTCCTATACATGTCCCATATGGAGACAAAGATCATCTTCCAAATCAGAGGAGAGAGAGAGAGAGAGAGAGAGAGAGAGAGAGAGAGAGAGAGAGAAGAGGGAGAGGCAGGCAGAATGGATTTGAGTCTCAGGTATGTTGACATGAGTGTGTGTGTGTGTGTGTGTGTGTATGTGTGCGTGTGTGTGTATTTGTGTGTGTATGTGTGCATGTGTGTGTATGTGTGTGTGCGTGTGTTTGCATGTGTGTGTGTGTGTGTGTGTGTGTTTAACCAGTATGAGTTAAGGGGATCATTCCTGTCCAGGATCCTATATAACCCACTGCCTGGACTTACTCACGCACATTTTCATCCTAATCCCCTGAGACAGAAGGACCATTAACTTGAGGTCAGTTTAGCCTACAAAGGGAATCTCTGGTTTTGAAAAACAGAACAAAAATTTACATCAGTGACCATACTCCTTTATCAGCAAACAAATATGTCTGGGAGCTTAAGCTAGTGGCCTTTGTGTTGTACATGACATGAACCTATACTTTCCAGCTCTTCTGTTACTATGCAGAATCTTCTAGACTGACTATTGGAAAGTAACTTTGACGATGATGAAAATGTAGCGGTACATTGTAGTTTTTGAATGTGCCTGTGACCAGGGGAAGAGACAAATGGGTGACACCTCCTACACTATGAATGGTAACTTCAAACATATGAGCAGGGCTCCAGGAAGCCAGAAGACAGGGTAGCAAGCTGCTTAATGCGCCAGGCTCAAGTGGAGGAACAAAGTCAAACAGACAATCAGCGTCAGAATGCAGATCATGAATGCAGCAGACAAAGGTAGCATGAGCACAGGCGCTGAGGACAACTCCACAGAGTTCTTTCTAGGACAGATGTAACTAAGAGAGATGTAACTAAGAGAGATGTAACTTCTTCAAGGGAGATGTAACTACTTATTTTAAATGAGATTTCTTTCTAACTTCAAATGGTTTTGTAACTTTTTTGACAATACAAAAAGGAAAGAGGTATCCAAACCAGACAAAAATGATATAAATGTATCAAGACAAAAATGATTATAAGTGATTATTTTATGCTGCCCCTTTCTAGTTGCTAATTCTAGTGTGCACAGATGCAGCTCAGGCCTTACAAGAACGTTTAACCATTTATTTTTCCTGCAACAGCATATGGTTGGCTATCTCCTGCTAACGGTTTGAAAATATCTGTCTAACCAGCTATGTGGGGTTCCATGTTGCCAGTTGTCACAATTTATATAATTAGTCTTAGAATTTTTTAATTACATGTTCATTTATTCATTTTGTGCTCATGCATACAATAACATGCCATGGTGTACATGGGGGGACACGTTGCTGGAAGTGGATATGTCCTTCTACTATGTGAGTTCCAAGGATCAAACTTGGCCTCTCTGGGTTGACAGCAGGATCCTTTATCCACTAAACCATCTTGCTGGCACATAATTGTCTTATTGATGCTTTTAGATTCATAGATATGAAGCAGTATAAAATATTCTTCCTATCTCTGATCTGTCTCTATTCATGATTATCTTTTAAGATAGATTCCTTTACATTTCATAATTTATGCATTGAAGAACTAAGTATAGTAAGTGCTCATTTTTATTAATAAACAGGAAAGGTTCAAACTCACTCTTTATATGGAACTTTAATAGGGATAGAAATGAAGGTAAAAGGACATGTCTGTGACTCTGCCATTTAATAGACTTACATTTACGGAGCAGCTGCTTTAGTAGATGAGCCATATTTCATTGAAAACCAGAATTGGAAACAAGTTATTTCCTCCCGTTTTAAACGTTACAGTTCTGGTCCTGCTCACATCCAAACTTAAGAATATGGCAATGAAGCTGCAGATTCCTAGTTGCTAATTTAAATGTCTGGATTTGTAGATATCTCACATGTCCTAAGTCAAGAGACTGTTGATTAGAGTGGGTGATCCAGAAGAGAGCCGAGAGAGGTACCAATAACACTCAGTCAAACATGTGAGCAAGAAAGCCAAAGGAGAGTGGGTCTAGGTAGGCTGATCAGTGGGCTGTCCCAGGGAACAAAGAGTTAAACAGAGATAATTTGTAGCAAGTGCAGCAGGCAAAGGAAGGACTGAGGATACAAGCTGGGTACAAGCTGTGTTCTGGGGTTACAGTGTGAGGGACGCTTGCGAAAGCAGAGGACTGCAGAAGCTTCTGTAGTGATGCACGCACGCACGCAGGCATGTGGCTTTCTATTTAGCTCACTTCTTGTCACTGAGTATCACTGAAGCTCAGATGTCTGTCAACAGTTGAATGGATAAAGAAAATGTAGTATGTGTATGCAATAGAGTTTTATTCCGCCGTAAGGAAGAATGAAACTATGTTGCTTATAGGAAAACAAGCGCAGAAGGGGTTGGGACGGGGCGCCATTGTGTTAAACAGAATTACAAAAGACAAATGTCTCTTTCCCTATTTCATATATGGGTCTTAAAGTTTTATATATATGAGTATATAACCATATACAAGACTATATGAGTATATGACTATATATGTGACTATATTCAGATATATGACATGAAAGTAAAAGTGAAACAAAGAAGAAAGAGGACTTGTGTGTGTGTGTGTGTGTGTGTGTGTGTGTGTGTGTGTGTGTGTGTGTGTTGGGGTGGTGGTCATAAGCAGTAGGTATGGAGAGGAATATGGTCAAATACATGATATTCTTGATTGAAGTTTTCTTTATGAAACCCATCAGTACATATAATGATGTGTATCAGTAAAAAGTTTGAAAAATAACATTCAAATAAATGAAAATGGTACAAAGAAACAGTTTGCACTCGGGGATGTCCAACCCATGGTTTGCAGTGTACATGCATCCTAGAATACCATGAGTGAGACCCAACACATATCGCAAACTTATCCCTCCAGGTTTCAAGACTCAATCAAATATTTTATTTTTAGTGTGAACTTTGTAAGTGACAAGGCCGTGTCACAATGTCAAAAGGTTTCACACACCTGGAAGACACAATACACAGACACAGATACAATGTGAAAACAGAGTGGTCCACCCTGGAATGGCCATGTATATTGGGAAGGGCTTCTGGGTAAAGGCAGCTTATGCTGGCCACATGGTTATGCCAGAAGATCCCTATATTTGGAGTGGACAATTATGGAGATGAAACAAGGGTGACCTAAATGGTTACCCGAGAGTCACTGTGTAAGCTTAAAAGCACACATGTGGTTCCCTTATTTGATGATGTCACCAGTTACTACCCCCTTCCTATGGAACTGCGGGGCACGGTAGACACAGTGTCCACCTAACCCTCCTGAAGCCACCAGGCTGATGTTATAATTCTTAGCTCCATAAAATCGAGTGGTTCCTTGCGAGCAATAGATCCAGATGCTGAGAAAGATCAAACCCTACCACATTTTAAAATACTGAGTCTCTGCCTTTAAACATTCAGAAATATTTCTCAGTATCCATGCATAAATGGCCATGTAGAGGAGCACAGAAATGTTTCCAGAAAGAATCACCACATTAATCGAGAGGGTGACACAGAACTGAGAATATTCCTCAGTGAAGTCAGCGTTTGTTCTGTCAATCAAATGAAACGCCCAGTGTCATAGGCCTTGATGCTTTCATGTAAAATCCCTATTTTCTTCATGTACATTGTAAAAGAGAGAGAGAGAGAGAGAGAGAGAGAGAGAGAGAGAGAGAGAGAGAAGTAGAGAGAGAGAGGAGAGAGAGAGATACAAGGAGAATGTTGATTAACTTCTGATAGAATGAGAAACAAAATCAGAATATCTACTATTTGGCAATACAATCAACTCCAAAAATTGATTTCCAGGGTCTTTCTATATCGGTATCCTCTCCTAGTTTCTAGAAATACGAGCCAAAGTGATTTCTGCTAATACATCTCAATTAACCTTATGTTACCTACAGGTATTTAAAGATCTAGGATTATGGTTTTTCAAGAATTTTGGTAAGAGTTTTTCTTCTCTCTCTCTCTCTCTCTCTCTCTCTCTCTCTCTCTCTCTCTCTCTCTCTCCTTTTCCCTCCCTCCCTCCATCCCTCCCTTGGGGCTACAGAGAAACAACTAAAAGAATTAATTTAAAAGAAAAACCAGGATGGTGTATTTTAGGAAGTACCACATTGTTCTATGTTTTCTGTATTGCATTCTTTAAATACTTCATAAATTTACACATAAATTTACACAATGATTTCATTTAAAGTCTGGGTAGCCCTGAATTTAGCGAGGACCTATTTGCTTACCTAAAGTGTCTCTTGGAACCACAAGGCATCATCTGGAATGCTGTTGGCAGATGTGCTGGAAACACCTTGTATAATTATTTTCTGTTCTGCCTAAGCATTCAGAGTTTTAAATCTGGGCTGGAAATTACAGCTTAGCAACCCCATCGACCTCTACTGCTGGCTGCTTAACTTTATCTGTTTCTAATTCTGAGTCTTTCATATTTCTTCTACACATATCTCCAGGTGCCTTCAGGAAATAGGTCCATTCTGAATATATCACATAAATAGACTGCAGTGGGGGAAGGCCTTTGCATTTAGAAAATAGCTCTGTGCAGCACCTGAAAGGGAGGTTCATTGAGTAATATTATCTTGCGTTTCTACAGAAGCACAAGTGCTTCTTCCCGGAGCACTTAACATAACAAAATTGCCTCACTCATCACGGCAAAGCAGCCACCTTTAGAGATGTACATGAAGCTGTTTTTCAGGATGGAGTAATACTTCAGATGGAACGAGAAATGAAGAAGAACTCTGTGTCGAGTAGACGTGGCTGGGGAATTTAAGAAGTCAGAATAAAATTATTGACTTGGAATTGGGTCAGAACCCGGAGACTAACTGTACAGATGCTGGACTAGTCTGAGAAGGGCTACTGGTTGCTTACTGAATAAACATATTATATTGTTTGGTAGAAAGGCATGTATGTGTTTTGTGGATATTACACATCAATCTTTTGTGTATATATATTTATCTCTCTATATATATTATCTTATATATCTCTCTCTATATATATCTTATATATTATGTGAAAATCTTAAGGATATTTTTTGCCTAGAAAATGGATATTTGTTGCTCCAAATGTGTATTACATTATTTCTAAGCTGGCCTCTGTGTTTTGCCATTCCCACATCAATAAGCCAAGCCCAGTGTCTCAGGAGCTGCTGCTGCTCTCTGAACATTCACACACGCAATCCTGTTTTGAACCAACCGTATCGTTTCTATTTCTTCTAAATTACCACCCCTCCCCTACACATATGCCTACGTAAAGAGGGCTCGATCTAGACAGTCAATTCTTCTTTTGTTGCTGTTGAGATGAAAGGGACGTTATAATGATTTTTATTTGCAACCTATTTTACTGGTACATGTTAATTAACAAATGTTTTATGATGACTTTTTTATATATGTATATAATGTGGTTTGATCATATTCATCTCCTCTTTCGACACTTCTTGATTTGTTTTTAAATTTAGATGTCAAGAAATATTCATGTAGAAAATTTAGAAAAGGCATCAAAGAATCTTAATGCTTAGGATAGCAACATTATGAGTAACGATGAACAGAATCCTCACTTCTCGTCAAGAGACCATGACAAAAACCCCAAATAATAAAAAGGAAGAGCAGGTTATATTGTGAAATACACATACACACACAGAGACTATCCATAATATACATATATATGTACATATATGTGTGTAACAACAGTGAAAAAATAGGCCATGAACATGAGAGAGGGTAAAAAGAGGAATATGGGAGGGTTTAAAGGGGGAACAGGAAGGGGGAAATACTACTATGTACAAAAAAGAATTAATTAAAAATAATGAATGGGACAGACGGTTGACATTTTATGTCCATGTAACTTTGGAAGGATAAAGCCATCAGTGAAATTTAACAGATGTGAAGTCCCCCAATTCCTCACTCCTCAGACAGCTGAAAATGCATTTCTGTTGTCTTTACTTCTCCAGCCTATGAGCTCATGATCTGAGGCTCTGCATTGTGTGAGACCACACCAGCTTCCAGGTTATAAAAAGGCCACAGGTGTTCCCAGCCCTTCTCATCCAAAGTGGGCAGTGAGTAGGCACAGGATGGAGTAGGACATTGGAGAAGGAGCGGGTGAGTCCGTCTACATAGGGAAAGGGTAGCCAGCAGTGTGTGGGGTGGGAGTGGGGGGTGGCTGGATCATGGCGGCATACACATACTTCCCATAGTAAATAGATGCTAAGAAAAAGGACTAGTAGGCTATAGATTTTGTGCACAAAAGAAATGTGTAGTCTGTTTCCACAGAGAGAGGGAAGATAACTGCTACTACCCTAGCCTTTTCCTGGCATAGCTTCAGTCAGCCATTCCTCAACACAGGACTGTACATAGACCAAAGAGTTTCAATCCATGAATATGTCTCAATAGCAGACAGCTATCTGTTCCCAGCTGTTTCATCTTTAGACCACCATCAAATAAATTAGTCAAATGCAGAACACAATAAAACCTTTGGTTTTGCCTGGTGTGTTAGCTTCTCTGTCCAGGAGTAGAACAGGAAGAATGAATCTCCTTGTTGTAGATGCTGGAACATCAAATAACCATGACTAGACTCTGACTTTGCTGGTCTTCCCACAAGACCCAGGGAACTACTGATGGAGGTCTTGGGGACAGTGGCAAGTGGCCATGAGAAACCATAGTTGTGGCTGCACAACTTCATTTTCAAATGACAGTGATACATCCACTCTCCCTCAGCGACACAGTTGTAGGGTGTCATGGGAGCCAGTAGCTGTACCTCTTCATTTCCTGCCAGTATCTCGTTAATATAACGTCCACTCTCAACTGCCTGATGCATTTTTAAAGCTTGGTACAAGGCTTTCAAATCCCAGAGATGCCTTGCAGGCTTTCTTCTCAGACGAGGTACGGTACTCTGTAAAACTCTGGCTTCACACAAGTAAAGAGACTGTGGGAAAGGAGGAATTCTTTTCGGGCTGAGAGCCAGAACTCTTCAACAGTAACTGGCATGGGGTTGGTGCACTCCCACAAGGCCATGTGTGTTTGAGATGTCTCACATCTGAATGACCGCTGTGAGTAACCTATTTATTATTTTGACATTGCAACGAAACCACAAGGGGAGAGGCATTTTCTCTGCTTCTGTCTGGCTCGGTTAACCACGTTCTCAGGGTAGAAAAGACAAATTGATTGAAAGCAGAGGCACAGGGGTACAAGAACCTTCTATCCCATCTTCACAGCAATCTCGCTAGCTGTGACTGTCTTCCCTTTTAATCAATTAACGTCGTGCTAAAGGTCACTGTAGGATAATTGAATGCCAAAGTCAGTAGAGGGTTAATTGTAGGTCAAGGGTTAGGTAAGTGGATGCCACGTTAAATATTTATATCTGTAAATGGAAATCATGCTTCCACCCTCTGATTCATCTTTTTAAACCTTTTCTTCTAGCTTGCTTTCTGTTGCTGCAACAAATGCCCAAAAGCAACCAGGAAGAAAAGGGTTATTTCATCTATCTTATAGCTTACAGCCCATTATCAGAGGAAGCCAGAGCAGAAACTCAGCGGGTACCTGGAGCAGAAACTGAAACAGAGACCAACTGTGGGGGGCTGCTGTGAACTGGCTTGCTTCTCTTGGCTTGCTCAGCTCTCTTTCGTATAGAGCCCAGGCCCATCTACCCAGGGATGGCATTGACACAGTAGGCTGGGCCCTCCTCCATCAGTCAAGAAGATACTTCACAGGCCAAAACGCTGAAGGCAATTCCTCAACTGAGATTGCCTTTCCTAGGTATGTCTAGGTTTCTGTTGTGTTGATAGAACCTAACCATCACCCTTTCATGCACCCTTTCATGTAGGGAGAGATTCCCATCAGTGTAACCGCTCCTCCTCAATACCTTCAAAGCTCCGGGTATCCTGCTCTTCCTCTCTTCAACAGAGGAAGGTACTTTCTGAGTCTTACTTTAGAGGTCTGTAAGATGCGATGTTGAGAGAGTTAGGGAGACATCACAGGGAAGATAAACAAGACTTGACTAGTAACTGCCACTTGGAAATTATTTTCATTCCTTTTTTTATATATTGTTCCAAAAGCCACATGGCTAGGCAGAGAGGTGGGCAATTTTAATTACCCATACCTGGCATATTATAAAGTATTTTTAGTATTATTCTCAGTCTCTTTATAATTATTCATCTCTTGCTTTCTCTTTCTTACATACACAGATTTTAATAACTTGGTGAGAACAAAGGAGAGGTAAAATGTTATTAAATCTTATTTAACATCTTCACAGGGAACAGCTTCTGCTAGCCCATTAAAAAGCAGCATTTTTCTTCACCTCTGAGCTTCTTTTGGAGTTATCTCTGAACCATGGTCATCTTTACAGTCTCCACACTCAGGCTGAGTTAGGACTTTGGGAGTTGGAATCTACGCTGTCTGTTGGTAACCACAACACAGAACCTAAGTAAATGCCCACTGGTGGATGGGTAAATAGCAAAATATAGTGTAGGGGTGTAAGAGACACTGTTTCATCCTTTAAAAGGGTGAAATTCTGACCTGTTAGCACAGTGTGGTTAAGCTGAAAGAATATTTTCCTGAATGGAATTAGATAGGCAGAAAGGACTGCCTGTATAATCCCACAAGTGCAATTCTGAGAACTATAAAGGGCCATGGTGGTACATACCTGCGCTTCCAGGGCTGAGGAGGTTGATGAAAAAAGATGGAGAATTCAAAGCTAACCTGTGCTACATAATAAAACTCTGACTCAAAACGGAAAGGAAAAAGGAGGAGGAAGAGGAGGAGGAGGAGGAGGAGGAGGAGGAGGAGGAGGAGGAGGAGGAGGAGGGAGAGAGAAAATAAAATAAAGTAAAAAGTAGAGTTGTAATCCACAGACTCAGAGGAAACGTGTCTAGAGACTTACAGGGCTAATGAGTAGAGGCTTTCTGTGCAATTCTACTTTCTATGATGAAAAGCTGGAGCCCAAACTTTGTCTCTCCTTACCTAAGAAGATGTTAATAAGCACCTTGAAGCTCCTGCTGCCATATCTGTGGGTTACTATGAACTCTACCATGCTTCTATTTACATAGCACTGTACTGCCAGTTTCGTACAACTAAAAATTATTAAAATGGTAAACACTTCAAAATGGACTAAAAGCCTTGAAGGAAAAGAAGATAAGCGTCCTATTAAGTAAAATGGTATCAGCATGTAAGTACTCCATGCTGGAACTCTGACTGCCCCAGCACCCTGGAAGCCAAGTATCTACTCAATTTCCCATATGTGTTCCAGTGAAAAAGCATGTCGCAGTTCAGGTAACTTCTGACTGCCTAAGCACATCTCAGGTATCTAATTCCCCATGCTGGATAAAGTTTAGGTCTGGGCTTGCAGCTGTTTAGCAATGGGACACAAGCTGTACTCATTTTGTTTCTTGTTGTTGTGCTGGAATACCCTGACAAAAACAACTTAGGGGGAGGGTTTATTTCAGTCCATGATTCCAGGTTACAGTCCAGCACTGTGGGAAGTGAGGCATCAGGAAGCTAAAGCAGCTGGCCACGCCCACAGTTAAGAGCAGAGCAGAGAGATGCATGCATACATGCTTATACTCAGCTCACTATCCCCCTTTATACAGTTGGGGAGCCAAACCAAGGGAGTGGTGCCGCCATTTTATAATGAGTCTTCCTGTATCAATTAATGTAGTCAAGACTATCCTATACAGCTATGCCTACAGACCAACCCAATCTCAACAGTCTCTGGGTTGAGAATCATTTCTCAGGTGATTCTAGATTGTTTTAAGTTGACAAAACTAACCACCACAGGGGATTCCGAGAAATTTTCAGTCGAGAACTTGTTGCAATTCAATGTGATGCCCAGAGCAGCAACAGTTATATTATAACCATGAGGACAGTAAGCCTGGGAACGCGAGAATAGAAAGGTGATGAGCTTATATCTTGATGCTATCATGGAGCTTCTGAAGTTATTGATCTTGAAGCTAGCAATTTTCATGTTTCATGGAATTATTACTGCAGCTAAAAGAATCCCTACAGACACTGAATGGATGGTTCATTGCTAAGACCTCAATCCTTTTCAATCTTTGGCACAAAGCTGGTCGTCCATAAATGATTTCTGAATGAATGAAAGTACTTCTATACTAATAAAGTTAGCAATATAGACAAAGAGAGAATGGATGCTTCCAAATCTTTAGGGGAACTGTAGAAGATACTGAACAAGCAGGAAAGATGACGCTGTATTTAAACCTCCAACTTGGCATCCTCCTCCATCCATCAACCCAGGGAAACTCTCCCGTTAGTGTAGATTGTGATACATGAGGTAGAAGTGCCATTTCAACTTTAAGCCCTTATGCTTCAGTTTAAAACTAATTTCTTCTAATGAATGAAACAGAAGCATTGCCCAAAGACCGCTTGTGTAATGAAGTCCACAAAATAAATGCCAATTATTTCTATTTTCTGGAAAATATTTGCCTACCCTGGTGGGTTGTACATTAGCCAGAAAAAAAATGCAATCAGTCCGTAGGGGGCTCACCTGTGTCAGCCGTTATTTGCTGTGATAAAGACATATTTTGGAAAAACAAATATTTGTCAAACTGTCAACAAAATATATTCTAAGAATAGTGGTGGCTTGTATATGTTCTCCAACATTAATCTTGGTGAATAACATTTTAAATATTTTAGTCTTTTACAGAAGTTTTTAACATTTCTCTCTACTTTTTGGACAGTCCCATGTAGCCCAAGCTTGCCCTAAACTTGCTGTGTGGTATAAGATAAACTCCTAACCCTCCAATCTCCACCTTCCAAGCATTGGGTATGCAATACAATGGCTGGCTAATTATCTTTACCCTCCTAAAAAGCATTAGTATTTCCTTCCTTCGCAATAATGAGCAGGCTGAGATTCAGTTAACATGCATATTTAATGCTGAGAACCAAGGATACTTGTTGTATACACAGGCAACAATTTTAAATTACAATTTACCACTCTGTGGCGTGTTCCAATGTCTAGCAGTTCCCTGGTTTGGTCTTAGTATCTCACTATGGGAGTAATGTTCCTTCTTGCCAAGTCTTTAAGCAAGGCCATCAGTCAGGGGCGTAGAGCATCGAAGAGGGCTCTTGGCACTCAGTAGAGTGGGAGCTAATTAGGCTGGATTTGTCCTTGTGGTTTAGAAGCTGCTGGTAGACAGAAAAAAACCTTACTAATAGTAACAGCTGGTGGATCTAGGGTGAGCTGAGTCAGCTAGCCTCATGGGTGGCTAAATCCCTATGCTCAGGGGTCTCTGTACTCCCACATCTGCTGATCTGAGAATGAGGTTGGTATATTCTTCAGAATTGTTTGGTGTCAAGGAATTTCAAGAGGGACAAGGTTGCCACACAGGAATCTTCATAGGAGTAAGGCTCTAATTACTTCCCCACAAAGGGCTGACAAGGGGATTGAGGGGTGGTTCAGTTGGTAATGAGTTTGATCCCTAGAACCCACATAAGAAGCAGGCATGGTAGCATCTGCTTGTAACCCCAGTACTGAGACTGTGAAGATAGGTTCACCTGTCAGTCAGCCTAGCCTATTTGCTGAATTCCAGACCGGTGAAAGACTGTCCTGTTTTTGGATGGTATATGGTGAACACATCTGAGGTTGACCTCTGGCTTCCACATGTTGCACATATGGGTACCCACATGAACACACACACACACACACACACACACACACACACACACACACACACACACACGCACAGAGTTCTGAAAGGCACACTGAAACTAGGGCAAGTCATTGGCTATAGGTGCCCTGTGACGGAGAAGGACAGCTAAGCGAACAGGTGTTCTGCTGTCTGCTTCACAGGAAGAAGAAAGCTGCTCACGCCTTCTCAGATGGGCAGATGTGCTGCTGTTTACATATAGAAATGATATGTATCATGTCAACTTCTTGTTTTGGGTGCTTTATCTCTTACCTATAAAAATTTTGTTCTGAAAGTGCCTTTTACATGCGCTTATTCTAGATTTTGTCATTTGGACAAAATGACACTGATATTCTTCTTCCCAATCCTTTGTAGTCTGGAATGATGATGGAGCTGTATGCTCACAGACTGATCTAACTGTATTCGAACTGAAAGGAGTGCATGCCAGTGAAGGGCCTACCTCAGTGCTCAGGGTGGCTGTGAGCCAAAGGGGGGCTTTTTAAATGAGCTATTCCAGTGAGGAGACTTCTGTAGTTCTTTCAGATTAGAAAAGAAAGCCTAAAATACTTTTAACCTGCAGACTCAACAGAAAGGGTGATGGATGAAAAGCAGCTCCAGTGCCATCCTGTGCTTCTTAGTCTGTGATTGACACAGCGGAAGAGTGACACAACTCAACCCAAGGAAGAGCTTCGGTGTTTTAGCCATTGAAGCTCCTCCTGCACTCCATAACCTATTGCTTGGTGAATCATCAAGACCCCTGCCCAGGGAAGGCTTAAGGTGGGAAAGGAGACCACACAACCTGCCAGAGCCATTTGTGGCGGGAAGACCCTTGGAGTTAGTAGGTAGAACACTCTTTTTAGCGTTGCTGATAGAATTTAATGTAAATTAAAAAGACTTTCTGGAGCACTTTCCATGATATTTACTCCTTTTCTGTATTCGTGCGTTTCTATCAGAGTTGGAGGAAACTTTAAGAGTAATGTGTAAAATCCAAGATGAATCAGGATGATTACTTCAAGAACTATTTAACTGATGAAGATCCCACTCTGTCTTCACTGACATCTTTGCCCATTGCTTCTGAAACTCTTATGCTTATATTATCAGCCATAGGTTTTGATTTAGGAGGGATGATGGTTTGAATGTGTCCTCCAAATTCATGGCTTGAAAATGTAATTTCTCCAGTGTATCAGTGTTGAGTAGAATGCCCTTTAGGAGGTAATTAGATCATGAGGGTTCTGCTTTCATGAATGGACTCAGGCCTTCACCATAGGAGTGGATTAGTTGTCTGGAGAGAGTTCATGATAAAATAATTACTTCAGCTCCCTTCAAGCGTCCTCTGACCTCCATGCACTGCTTCCTTGAATCATGGGATGATGCAGCACCAAGGTCCAAGACTATGACCCAAACCAATATTCAGCCATTATAAGCTACCTATCTGTGGCACTGTGTTTTGGCAATATAGGATGGACTCAGACAGTAGCTCTAGGGTAGAAACTAAGAGTCTGCATTTCCAGCAATTTCCCAAGTGATTTGAGTACTGCCAAGAAGCAAAGACTTGGGGCTAAATCCCTTCCTTTTCAGCTTGATCCAATCAAGCTTTGGAACTGGCTTCCTCTTTGGTCTGGGCCACTAAAAGGTTGGTTCTCACCCAGGCACTGCCTAATTATGCAAGGGAACCCCTGGCTTCTCGACTCCACCTGGGCCCTGTCTCCATCTGTGGCAAAGATCATGAGGATTAGTGCATCCCCAGAGCAGCTGAACTATAGGCAAAAGAGCAGAGGCAGGGAAGGAAGTCTCCGGGACAGGGAGAAGGTGGAGAAGAGGGGACAGGGTATAGGGGAAAGGAACCTGCTCAGGGTTGCTGACACTAAGGGGATCTTTCTGATGCTGATGCTGCCAGAAGTTCCACACATCACTTCTCTGTCTCTCTCTTCTCTATATTTCCACAACAGCATGTGTGAGATCTGACTGTGCAGTCCATGACATTTATTAGTGCGAGGAACTACTGCCCAAATGGAATATAGGATCCATATAAGAATGAGTGTACTATAAAGAAGTTAGCATTCTAATGAAGCAAAAGCCATTTCTTTTTAATTAAGAGATGTGCATGTGTTGGGCTGATCACAGAAAGGAGCTTTGATTATGATAATGACCCTTGATTATAAGTCCTTTCACCCATTGCATTGCAGAAGCACAACCAGCATTGATTTAGCACTCAAAGGACCAAGTGTTTCCTCACTGCCAGCCTGGGCATGTCTGGGCATCCAACTACTTAACAAAATAATCACTAACTTGATTAGTGATGTTTGTGACCCTGTTCTGAGTAGTCCTGGATTTTTAAATAGCACAGAATCTTTTGGGTGCCTCAGACAGAGATTAAAATGGATGCTGGCACGTTGGATAGCATCTCCTCGTCTTCAAATGCTGTCTGGATGTTCTAGCTGGCTTGCTAGTCTTTGAACACAAGGATGTAGAGCTGAAGGGTTTCCAGTGATGGAGATAACTTTACTCTGTAGAGACTGCAGAGGTCTCAAGAAGATATAATTAATGTTACTCTGAAAATTACCAATGGACAGTAAGCTGATTAGTTTAGAACATATGTATACTATGTCACACATCTATGTATACCATATCTCACTTTAAAACATGAGCTAAGGATTTTATACTTTTCTGGTTATAGTAGGGACCTATCACTGTTGATTTGTTTTTTAGATTCAAATTATACCTTTTTATTTAGTCAAATGCTCACTGGCTTTATCTAACAAAGTTATTTGATTTAGCAGTTATTTCAGCTGTTTCTAATTATTCTAAAGGGGTCAATAATATCAGTCACATCTGGCAATAAGCTTTGCCGTATTGTTGTTGCATTTAGGAAGTGGTGTGGTCTAGCGTGCAGGTAGATATGGGTGCTTGGCTGTCTTTGCCATGTCACATCCGGAAAAGGTTCATGATAATTAGCCATGAGATGACCCCTAAAAGGGCTACTAATGAGTATAAATCCTGATGAATAGGGGAACTTACTTCTTCCATGAAATAGTCTGAAAACAATCTTCAGAAATCCTTAATTATGTTGAAACGTCAATGCCGATGGGAAGTCATGGGCTAACATTATTAGATACTGCAGACACTAAATACAGCTTGAGAAAAAGGCCGACATATGCCAAAGACACTGTAGGTATATAACTACATTTTGTGATAGGTTCCATACAGGGTCGTTAACATTTTCTAGAAAGGACAAAATCTAGGATCTGTAATCTGTAGATATTCCTGCAGTTTGCTTGCTGGGTTGGGGTGGGAAAGATCCCATGAGTACTGGTGTTAAAGATGATACAGAATCGATGAGGGACCGAATCATCAATACATCAGTCTGTGTGCTACCAACCCAAGAGACTAATGTGGAAATTAATGACCTTTAAAATGCAAGCAATGCACATGCATCAATCTAATTGAAAAAGAACAGATAAAGTGCTCCATGTTTACTGCCACCACCCAGGAAGGAGAGATGAATGACACATGGTGGTTGACCAAATGCAGTCCACGTAACAGAAGCACACCTCACAGGCCCCGATGCAATCTTGTGCTCCTTTTGTCCTGGAAGTTGGACCATGAAAATGACAAACAGGTTGTAATAAGACTCCTGTGTCTCTCTCGACACCTAAGAGAAGTTTTCTGTGATTTGAAATACACCCACTCAGCATTTTGCAGCCAGAGCAGAGATTCATCTTGGGAATGGGGAACTCACAAAGTCATCCACATCTTTAAAAAGAAATAAGAAAAAAAATAACCCACAGTCTTCTCCACTCTATTATTTTCTCAACTCTGGGCAAAACAAGTATTGTTTAGACATCATGATACTTTTGTTTCTTATTAGAAAGAAAACCCTCAGATAAATACAGTATCATCACAGGTCACTCTCTGTGGTAGTGCCAGGGACTGCTTCACCTGTGCAAAATCAGGTGGTGAACAGGATACAGCATGCAACTTAGGCAGAAAGTCACTTAACAGCTTTTTCTTTTCTCCCAGTGGGTGGCTGAGGAACAGAAGCCCCCTCCTAATCATTTAAAATGGAATTTTCTGCAAATAAGGCAGGATGGCATGCTGTATGTTCCTATAGGCAGTTATAATGTATCATCACACATATGTGCTCTTTACACTCCCCAGCTGGGCCATAGAATAAAGGCATGTTTCTCCAGGTTAGGTAGAAAGAATTGCTAGATTCCCCTGGGCTCACTGGTCCCACCAGCCCCAGTGCTTTTCCTCCGGAAACTCTATTTCCCCTTTTACTCTGGGTGCCCTTTCTCAGTCACCCTCCCTAGCAAGTTTTAATTGTCGTCAATGAGAATTTATTGATACACACGGATATGCATGTGTGTGTAGGACCATGCGGAGACAAGAAAAGGGTGTCAGATCCCCTGGAGCTGGAGTTAGAGCAGTTGTGACTTGCCTAACATGGGTGCTGGGAACTGAGTCCAGCTCTACCAAAGAGCAGTATGTGCTCTTAACTTCTGAGCTGCCTCTCGCATCTCACTGATGTCTTTAAATTTATCCATCTTAGAAGCACACAATGCATCCCTCTGGTTAATAGTGATGACAGGACACACAACACCGCCATTTATTTCTATTTCTGTGGTGGTGACGAAGCACTGAGAATTCATCTCCCACAGCTTATCTTGGATTTCAGCGTGGGACACTCATCTCGCCATTAATTCAGTCAACCAGCAGGTGGCACATGTTAAAGGCTTCTTTTTCTTGTCTAATCACAAATAAAGAAACAAGACTACTAGCCTAAGAAAATCAGACATAACCAGAATGGAGAAATTAGGCTTTGGAGCACGAACTAGCTGCACAACGAATCTTATTAGTGAGTATCATAATTGATGGGCTATTTAGCAGCTACTCCACAGGGCTCCATGGAGAACTTACGAAGCACACATTCAGGAAAAAAAAAATGTGTCTGTTTCAAACACAAGGTTTATTGTTACAAAGTCACAGGAGAGCCTTGATTCCAGACACAAGGTGACAAACCCCTCTCAGATTCTGGGAAGTGCAGACAGTTAGGCACAGGGCATGACAAGCCACCCAAAGAGCATCGCAGACGTCCCATTGCCGGAGCGACAAGAGTGCCACGGTTATTAGTGGTGCCAAGAGAGGAGCCAGGAGCCTGCTGGGGCGTTAACTAGACAATGTGCATCAGCCAGGTCGGTGGCGGGGAAGCATTCTGAGATTAATGTCTCACAGCTGCGATGCAGGCCTGGATACAGGCCTAGCTGATGGGTTTGCAGCAGGAAGCAGATGAGAAATTACAGCATCTGAAGATGCTACACCAAATCAATGATAAATTTACACCCATGAGACATCAGCAATGGGAAAAAGAAAAACATGAGTGATAGCAAATCTTAGCGCTGTTCTTTCCTCTGTGTCCTGATTTGTGCAATTTCCCAACTGCTTGCTAAGGGAGCTCTCTCCCTCTCCCACTGCCTTGTGTTGACTTTGAATGGTTTCTTCTTCAGTCTATTGTAGCATCAAGCCACCCCTCTGCGACCAGAGCACCAAGTATTCTGGCATCTTAATTGTTTTTTTTTTCTTTTAATCTACTTTATGGTACTCCAGTTTGTGTTAGGTACGTGTGTGTGTGTGTGTGTGTCTGTGTGTGTGTGTGTGTGTGTGTGTGTGCATCAGTGTGTATACTCAGAGGCCAGAGGATGGCCATTAGATGGCCATTAGGTATCCTGCTTCATTGCTCTCTTATGTATTCTCTGTTCATGTTTCTTACTGAACCCAGAGCTAGTATGGCAGCTCCCCAAGTCCCAGAGACCAAAAATCTGTTTGCTATAGTGCTGGAGCTACAGATGCCCTGGTTTTTCACTTAGATGCTGGAGATCTGAGTTCAGGTCCTAGAGCAGCACACCCCTCCCCGCTAAACCGTCTCCCTCGCCCTAATCCCACACATTTTAAAGAAGGGCTTGAAAACATCTTAACTGAGAAATTTCAAGTGTAGTGAGAACAGTGCGATGCGTTCTCTCCTCATCTCTTGGGAACTCAGTGCCAATCTTGATTCATCTACAAGTTCCTCCCGAGACCCCATCCACCTTCACCTGCAGATTATCCCCTTGTCTGGGGACGCTAATAACATGTCACTCAGGAAGCTTGTCCTGGGTTTGCAACTTTACTTTTAGACTTCTACGGGGAGCACAGGTTCTTAAAGGGGCTTCTATTATTTCATGTCCAATTTTATTATAACAAAATCCATAGCAACCACAGACTTAGGCTTAAATGCCCTGATAGGAATCGTCTGAGTATTTACAATTATCGCAAAGCATTGACATCCAAAGGACTTGCTACACGGTTTGTTTATTTCCTGGATTGTATTGTAAATTATATAGGTGGAGATTTTCTCCTATACTCCCTGGTGCTCATTCACAATAGCTAATACATGGTTTAGCATTTACTAAAGATCAACAGAGACTTGTCAACTTACTGGTCAATCTGGAGTCTCATAATGAAAATCAGGGATGTATAATAGGTGTTGAAAAACAAGAAGTGCAGACACAGGTGTTGTCATGTCACTTCATGTGCCCATGGCAGACAGTGCTAATGGATCACTGATTTGGGACAACTTCAGCATCTAAATTATTTTCTATTCTTGCTGTAGCACTATTTATTTATTTATTTATTTATTTATTTATTTATTTATTTATTTGATGGATGAACAGTAAAATTTATTTCTGAAAGCGTTATGTACACACATACATACACACACAATATAGTTACAAATGAGAAAAAATAATGCTGCAATAAAAATTTGAATAGAATTATTTTAAAAGAAAATCTACTTATCCCTTGATTGGTCATGGTCTTCTAGTTCGTGTGTCCATTCTTCATTAATAAACTATGTATTATAATCCCAATAGCTTTTTTATAATTTAAAAAAGATCAAATAAGTGTAAAATGTTTCACCCATCAATGAATAACCATAATTAATGCCCTTCAAGATAATTAGTAAAGATCATCATGAGATAGACTGTCTGGTTCTGTTCATATGGGGCTGACATTGCCCATTTCTTCCTGCTCTGAATGATAACTTAGCAGGAATAAGATATCGAGTCAAAGAAGCATCCACACTGAAATACTCACTCATCTGATGCCATCTCTGGCCTGTAGACCCTAGAGATAACTATATATCTCTGGGTAATAAAGATTTTACTTGAATGATTGTGAACTCTATTTTATTTTATTTTATTTTATTTTATTTTATTTTATTTTATTTTTATTTTTATTTTTTTTCCTCCTTTTTTATTTTTGATACTTTATGTACATTTCCAATGTTTCCCCTTTTCTGAGTCTCCTCTTTGGATACCCCCCATCCCCTCCCCAACCCGCCTCTAGGAGGGAATTCCACCTCCCACCCATCCCACCCCCATCCACCCATCCCCATATTCCCGCCTTGACATTCCCCTTTACTGAGGCCTCTAACATCCTCAGGCCCAAGGGCCTTTCCTCTCTCCCTGATGGCCATCGAGATCATCCTCTGCCA
>CM052708.1:6420869-6679814 GCA_028551405.1 Uromys caudimaculatus
ACCACTGGTGTGGTGCTGACTGAGAACCACTGGTATGGTGCTGACTGAGAACCACTGGTATGGTGCTGACTGAGAACCACTGGTGTGGTGCTGACTGAGAACCACTGGTGTGGTGCTGACTGAGAACCACTGGTATGGTGCTAACAGAGAACCACTGGTGTGGTGCTGACTGAGAACCACTGGTGTGGCGCTTTCGAGCTTATTCCCTGTACTCCATTTGAACACAGTTCCCAGCAGGTATGCCTGAACATCCTCAGGAATGACCATAGTGCCTTTAATTTTTGAAATTTTATTGTGCTGGGAAAAAAAAAAACCCAACCCACTAGATCTAAGCGTTTGCTTCTAACAATTTTAAATGTAAAGCACGACATTGGTAACCATTTGCACACTGCACATCACATGCGTGATCTGTGGAAACTTTCATGCTGTGGCACCAGAATCCATATCCACTGAATAACTCACTTCCTTCTTTCATCGCCAAAGACCGATCTACTCTCCTTCCACGAGGTTAACTACTCTAGGTATCTCATGTGTGGTTACTCTTCTTGGGACTGGATTATTTCACCTAGTGTTATAAAATATGTTACCTTTTAATCTACAAATTTTACCCCCTCCACACCTACATTTTATCTACAACATCTAGTTGATAGCCTGGTCTAGTTGATAGCCTGCTGATTTTCCGGAAGGGAACGGAACTTTCCAGAAACATGTGAATAGGAGTGTTACCGGGTCAATGCCAGTTTAGATTCTGTGATCTATAATACAAGTTTGGAGAGAGCAAGAATTTCTTCAAAGAAGTCTAAACTTCTTTGACATTTTCAAATCACAAGATAGTTTTACATTTTGATCTTGTAGTCTGATTTGTATTGATGATGGTGATGATGATGGTGATGATTTTGGTTTTTTGTCACAGGGTTTCTTATGTAGCCCTGGCTATCTAGAACTCTGACTGTAGACCAAATTGGTCTTGAAGTTGGAGATCTACTTATCTGTGCCTCCCAAGTGCTGGGATTAAAGGCATGTGCTACCACTGCCTGGCCTTACTTTCTATTACTTTAGTGTCAATGGCACTTAAGAGAAATTAAATAAAAGAACCGCAGAAAGAATAGCTCTTCCTATCCAACAATGCACATTTTCAGTGATGCAAACTAAAGTTTAGCTTGAGTAATAACTGTTTCTGGCTTTCACCTGGTGTTTGACTCTTTGTTGGTTCTGTGTCTATTGATGTTGCAGTTTTGTTACAAAAGAGACAATAATATTAGCGTCCCCAGAAAACATGAATGCTGCTAAGTTGTAAGAAGAATGAGTACCTTTGATAAGGCTTAAAATTGGGTTTTTCTGTACACTATTTGTCTTCGAGCCTCAGGTTTCCTGTTTGTAAAAGTATTGCCGCATCCATCTCACTGGATTGTAGACTCCTGTGTACATACACATGAGTCACAGTCCTCAAACGACACCATTCCTGTCAAAACAGATGCCATGCACAAACTACCTCTGAGCCTGACCTTCTCTCATACTAGGATTGAGCGCGCCCCTCTAAAATACCCATCTTCTGTTACGGAAACAGTATGCATGACAGCAAACATACAAAAAAGAGAAAGGAAATGTTGACTGTTTGCTTAACTGATAGTCGGGTTAATGGCTCTGAGATCTTAGTCTTTCCTAGTTCCATAGTGCTGGGCGTTGCATACCTGCTTCTGTTCAGACAAGATTCCATCGCAGAGCCTGGCTCTCTGATACCCATGGCTGCTTTGAGTTTAAGATGATAGAGACTGGGTAGATCATGGAGCATAGTTATTTCTCACGGAACGTTTAAAGGAAATACAATCTTGACCAGCCTGATCTCCTAGACAAGCCTTTTCTATATAAAAAAAGTCAGGAAACCTGAGGTGTTGTGAATTCCTATAGCATTTAAAATATGCTTTTTACACTGACCATAGCTGAACCTCCCAGTGCAGGTATTAGCGTCTGTCCCGACCACTCCTTCAGCCAAGGTCTGCAACAACCAGTCAGTCACTGGAGCTCTATTTCCCCAAGGTGTCCACCTTGGACCAGACTTGGATATTCAAGGCCCATAAAACATGCAGACATCCTTCCAGGCCCACACTTCCGAGGTTCCAGGAGCAGGTGATCATTAATGCAAATTTATGGCGCATTACAGAATCCAAAAGAAATGTAGTGTGGTTGAATTAAAAACCATTAGCTCGTCACACTTGCTTTAATTATCAAAAAGATAAAGGAACGAAAACCAGGAGAGTTACGGATTTAGCAATACTGGTGTTTAGATAAGGTGTTGACTTCAACAGTTCTCGACAAAAATCAAACAAACAAGAAAAGCTACTGAAGACAGGAGATTTATTTTGGCAAAAACGCACATTTCCGCTATTTCAAAACTTATGTAAGCTTCGAAGGCAAACAAGCTCTCAAAGCCTGTGAATACTCCTGTCTGTGCCAGTGTGTGGGTGGCAGAGATTGTGCAAAGCTTGGCGTGTGTGTTGGGTGTTGCCCCCCATGGACCATGCCATGGCAGGATAGTCTCTTTCCTAAGGGGGAAAAATTCAAATGAAGAAAGCAAATAGCTGGAAGTACTATTGGTTCCTGTTTAAATCTGAAGTGAGAACAGCTAAACATAGTCTTATGAAAGAAGTATTTTTAGGAATGAATGGGCTAGTCAGACCATGAGCAGCAGGTTTTAAGCAGGCTATTGCTCCATATTAGTAAAGAAATGCAGTTGTCTGCCACAGAGATCTTTGCTTGCCAAGAAAATACCTTCTCTGCAGTTGTTTTAAATTGCTCTTTATTCACCAAAGCTAAAAAATATTTCCTTCCCTATGTGCTCAGTGCTTTCAGGGTAGATATTAAGTGACTGTTAGGACCTTTGAAATCTTTCTTATGTAGTTTTCCTTTTTTTTTTTTTTTTTTTAAGAGCAGGAATATTTTGAAACTTTACTTTAAAATGTTATTAAAACAAGAGGTCTAATAGAAACTGTAAAAAGAGATGCTTTATTTTTGTGTGTTACTAGTCAGATCACTTCATTTCTATTTCGCTTTATTAAATAAAAAGTACTATTTCCTCTGACATTATTTTTCTGACCCCAAGATTAAGAGAACTTGGTCATAGGAAAAGAACATTTACTGCCACGGTGCTTAGCTTCCACTTTAATGATAAGAAAACTGTTTTCTGAGATCTGTTGCAGCCTGAAAATACTTCACACAATCCGTGTGCATTTTTAATAACAGTAAAATAAGAAAACCCACAGATAACTGCATTTGGGATTAATTTTTAATAACTGTATGCCTATTAGGTTGCCCTTTGCATCTTGTTGGTATGGGTAGAAACATTTTTATAGGAGATAAATCAGAAAATAAAAGCATTTTCGATGCCTCCCTTTTTGTTAGAGCTTATCAGTGTGACAATGACACACACGATCAAATGTCTTTGAGTGTGTGTGTTTAGAACCATGCCTCCAAGGCCAGTGGCCAAGACGATCAGTTTAATTTCCTACTTAACAACATTTCCCTTTCTTATGGCTGATTTCTCCTTGTCTCTGCAGTAGTGAACTGTCTCAGCAAATAGTCTCTGTGAGTGATTGCCACCAGCCCGGTGACCCCTGGAGTACTCCTACTGGGTCCACAGAGTGACGTCCACATAGTAATCTCTATCATTCACCCACTCAACAAATCACTGGAAATTTCCCAAAATACCTAGTACAGAGTGGAGCTTGTTCTGGCTCTAAGCTCACAACAAAGACCACTTCAGCCACAGTTCTGACAACAGATCTGTGGGGACCGAGCTAGCCGCCATACATTCTTGTAAAAGTGTCTCTTGGGTATCCTAAGTCCCAGGAAATGCTTCAGAAGATCTTCATATCTGTTTCTCCCTTAACCTTTGGCCCTGCCTGGCTTCGTCTTCTTCATCTGAACCACAGGGATAACAATGTCACTTTTATTGTGTTATTGTGACGACTTTGCTGTTATAGGTTATAGGTGCCCCTACTTAATATAGATTACTCACGTCCACTCTGCAGTGATACGCTGGCCTCTGTGGTAAGCCTTTGAAGACATTTGAATTGGTCATCTGTGATTCTGTCACCGGTTCTTGGAGCTGTAAATGCTCACTAGGCCTAGAACAGTAGGTGTTAGCTCACAGATTCAGCTTCTGACTCTGGGGAGTTCCCAGCAGTTCTGTGTGGATTCCCCACGAAGTGCACAGACTGAAAAGGAAGAGCTTGTGGAACAGTGATCCAGGAATTGTTCGAGAAGTTAAGGGGCGATAGAAAGACTCTTCCTGGCCTACAGGCTTTCTAGAATCACGGATGGGACCATTCAGGGCCAGTGAGAGAATCTACCACCTTAATGCTAGCCATGGTGGGTGGACTCCTCACATAGTTTCAGTACAATCTGTTTGGCCTCCATTTCTTTGTGTGAAGTTCGTGAAGGCATTGGAGGGCATCATGAGTTGGGATGAGGGATGTAAAGTGAGGAATGTCATCCTTAGATGTTCTTCTTTCTAAATGAGCAAATCAAGGTAGTGAGTGTTGTCAGCTTTTTGTAGTGGGTAATTTCTCCCAGTGGTTCTATGAGAAAACACAAAGCAATGTTCCCACCTATGAGATAGAAGCCCAGAGTCTTCTAGCTCCTTACCCCTGCCAATTCCAAATCCAAACTCTTTGTAAGCCTCCACTCTTCCCTGGCTTTCTATGCACATCTTCCTGTGACTTGAATGCCATTCATTTCACACTAAGGAATATGCACCACCATATACCGGGATATGATGCTGTCTCATCTCTAAGGCCATCACTAGCATGGCTGGTTTTCAGGCTGGTTTTGGCTGAAGAGCCATTCTTCACCTTTTATTTACATCCTTAGCCTAGTTGGATCAGCATCTTCTTATCTCTGCTTCTACGGTAAGTAACACGGGGCCTACTTGTCAGAAGCCAGGGAGCTTGTCCTTTTAACTGTATCATTGAGCAGGGAGAGGCTCACCTAACTGCAAATGTTTTTCTCACACTGCCCCGTGTGAACTGAACATTTGCACAGCTGTACTTCTGTTGCTAGCAATTTTGGTGAAGTGGAGTTTATAATTAAAATCCTCCTTGGCTTCTGTAGTTTCTTTCCTATTCAAGCTATGTGCTTCAAGGAGCTATTATGCCTCACAGAGCAACTGTAAAATGGGAATTAAGACATTTAGGTCTGAAGGGCAACACTGAAAGAAATACCAACAAGTATTCCCAGGCTGTTTCTATATAAAATGGTCTTTGACAAGCAGACCTTTCCAAGGCTCCTCAGATATTGGAAAACGAACACCCACAGAGCCAGCTAATACCTGCTGTAATTATCCCCCCATCTGCTTTCTCTGAGACCATAAAAATAAGATTATTCCACTAAAGGCATAGAATACTTAGAAACAATTAGGAAAAGTTAATGAAAAGAATAATTAAGAGGATGTTGAGTTACAGTATATTAAGTACGCCCTGTGTTTGGGATGAAGATAATTCTATAAGAATAATTCTGACTGATGTTGGTATGAATCTTCATTCTCCTGGAGTCTCATCCAGCTGCCGAGAAGTTTTTCCCTCTGTGGGATTGTAAAATGAAGCACATTTTGTTTCCCACCAGATTCAACCCTGCCTCATATTACCATATTTAGACTTTCACATTCCTGGAATACAGCAGGGAAACACTTCCAGAGACATGTCTCGTTTTCTGCAAATTATGTAAGTGTCTCCTTTGCCGGCGTTTGTAGCTGCCTGCCTACCCCTCCCAAACTTGCTAACTGCATTTTGAAATACTCCCCTTTAAACTTTTCTGTCTAGACATTTTCATTTAAAACCCAAGAGAATGTCTGTGTGTTGGAGAAGCTACTCTGCAAAGTCCACCTGAGTTCTAGATGGCTTCCTGCTCCAAGCATGGGTGGAGGACATTCTTCAGTGTCCCTGTATAAGCAGGGTGCACATAAAACTTCCTTGTCTTTCAGGAGTATTCGCAACTGGAGTATTTGCAACTCTTGGGAAACAAGCTGTCTACAAGGTTCAGACACCAAGGATGCAGTGTGCTTTTCTGGCCTCGCTCTAGTTTGTCCGTCATTATAATGAAGGACAAACCAAGTCTCATGTAAAGGCCATCCTCTCCAGAAAGTCTGTTTTTCAAACGAGGCCCTCAGTATGCAAAACAAAAACAAAAAACAAAACAAAAAACAAAACAAAAACAAAAAAAACCCAAAAAAACCAAAATCTCTTGTAAGGTCTCAACATGCTATGGTATAATTAGTGCAAAATAATAAACTTGTTTCAAAGCATGAAAAATACATTAGGAACACTTCAATGTCACAAAATTGTGGCACAACTGTGTCACAAAAACTTCATCAGTTTTCAAAAACAGCATCGCGTAGCAGAGGATGGAACTGCTGGACACCTAAAGGTTTCTATCATAAATACAAGAGAAGTAGCCTAGAGGAACAGAAGCAACCCTGCTCGGACCCTACTCCCTTTTGCTTTCTGTTAACCTTGGCCCATGGAACACTGAAGATTATGGTCATATCATCTCTTAGTATTGTTTTCCATGTGTTCTATGCCACTTGTGGTATATCCCTAGTTCTTTCTCTTTCATCCATGCTTTACTGGTGTGCCTTGGATGGTTATAGTTGGCTCTTGAGAGTTTGGGAGTCAAGTGATGTGTTCCAAGTCTACTTAGAGCCATTACTTGCTGGCAGCATCCCACAGGAGTCTTTTCCCTCACTACCTTGGTGATTGGCCATGCTCAAGGCTGGCAGCATCATCACCATCTTGGGTTCTGGAATTACATGGATAAAGGTAGAGACACATGACACGGGGTAGGTGTGCAGCCTGAGTGAATATAAACCTTTGTCTGAAAAGCTCCCATGGTTCAGGGTTGCATTGCTATTGCTGAAGCACCTAGCCCTTCTAGAATGAAGAAATAAGACTTTAAGCCAAAGAAGACCACATTAGAAATGGTGACAAAACTTCTGCTATTACAAGGACATCTTTGTTGACTTATTAACTTAGGTTCCCCAGGGGATCAAATAGTAACTTTGTATAATTTATTCTAAGTCCTGACGCTGAAATATATGTCCTAAAGAGGAGATCATGACTTGAGCTTTAGGGTCACCCAATGATCCGTTTAATTTAAAGTAGGCAGAAGCACGTCTGGGTCCAATCGTTTACTATGTTACTTTTCTTTCTTGTGAGGGATTGATGCACACTAAACTTGGTTTTGTTTTGTTTGACACAGTTTTTATACCACAGCACAAACTGGTTGTGAATTTGTGGCAATCCTCCTGTTTCAGCTTTCAGAATGTCTGTGTTTTAGGCATGACCCACTATCTGGTCCTAAGATTTTTTTTCCTGTTGTTTCAAAACCATAGATTTCTTTTTTTATATATATTTATCGTATTTGTGATTGTACACATGTGCATGAATGTGCATGACGTGTGAACACTGGTGTATGTACTACGTGTGGCCAGAACACGAGGGAGAAAATCCTGCTTCATCTCCCAATACTTGATTAACCTGAGAAAAGGTCTTTCCCTGAAGTCCAAACCAAGGTGTCTGGTAGCAAGCCCATCCAGCAGTCCTCTTATCTCTGCTCTCCACAGTGTTGGGATTACATGCTAGCTACAATGGCTGACTTATATGCAGGTGCTGTGTGTCCTAACTCGGGGCCGTAAGATTACTCTTACCTGAAGACCCATATCCCCAGTCCCATACCACTGATTTCCTTCTACAAGAGCAGGATTTATGCATTAACTTGCTGTTTGGAAAAGCATGCTCAGAGTGGTAGTAATTCTGTGTAAGTGGCCATGTGGAGGCGAACATCAACAAGATTACCCAGTGAGCAATGATTTGTGAGGCATAAAATCCTCTAGACAAAGCATTGCTCTCCTTCCATGATCACCACCTTTAGAGGAGACATGTAGATAATTCCACATCTTTCAAAGGAGGAGCTTTGGATTCAGGGAAGTGTCTGTGACAGGCTTAGAGCTTTCTGTGTGTAGGGTGGAGCTGGGCTTGAACTCATGTCCCTGGATTCCCTATCTGTGTCATCTTTTGTTTTCTTGGAAGCTGGAGAAGAGCCAGTAGCATGAGCTCTCAAGCAAATCTGTGGGTGCTGGAGTCAGGGCAGGTATAATGATGTAGACTCACTGTAGTTTTTTGTGCCCTCTGCAAGACAGAAAGTACCAGCACCACTAATTTAGTTCTTGTTCAATTGTAGGCAAGAGGCAATATTCACCAGAGAAAGGGCTAAATTCCAGAAGGTTCCTGGCATAGGTGAGATACTGTTGCACTGTGCAATGATATGTGTGTGCATGTCTGTCTGTCTCTACTAGAATGTAACCTCAGTAACTGGAAAAAGATGCTTAGGAAGGAGCCTCAAGGACTTCATCTTGTCCCATAGTTTCCATGTTCATTACAGCATCTGACTTTCACTAAGTACAAATTACTTATGTATATGAACTTGCTCTAAGCTGAATCAATTTAAGTAAATATTTGATGAGTTTGCTTTAATGTGTGCTCTGTTGTTTCTTTCACAATGATGGTGAGCGTCTATGGGCTGTCTCAGCAGAACTGCAGGGAAGAGTGAGTGTGAGTCTGAGTGAGTGGTGGCGGCTAGTGACAGGACAGCTGGGGAGATGGGCTCTACCACTTGTAGGAAGAGTGTGTGGACATCAGTGGCATAAGACAGAAGGTTAGGATTCTGTGGGATGTGGGGAGGGTCTGGATGCGGGTAGTAGACAATTTAAGGAACTAGAAGCAAATGCAGTCGACCATAACAGTTTATGTGTCACATGTTCTGTAAGGTCATGGTCAACACTGAGTTAGTGAAGAGTGAACGATGCCGTGGTCTTAGGAGATGCAGGCTCAGGTTCTTGTAGTCTTCTGCTCACAATATTTCCATCAGATGATTAACATAGTTTTGCTTTTTGTGCTTTCATAAAAATACATCTATACAGTCTTTGCATATAATATTTAAGTATATAACTATAGTGTATTCTATTCATGTGTATATATTAATAAGTAGATCATATTGTAGGATGGATTATATATAAAAATATATGAACAAAATATATAAATTCCAGATCTCTATTTCTATATATCTATATCTAGGTATAGATATAAATAGATATATTGGATTCCTAGCCAATAGCACTATAACTCATGGTCAACAAAGTGTATCCAATATATGTATTTTCTCTAGATGGTACCTCATAGCCATCTTGTACTGGAGAGCACTAGACTACATTAGAGCTCTACGCATGGTGGCATTTTAAACTATGACATTCCCCACATAGGTACAACAATTCAGAAACCATGGCACTGATGAGAAGGCAGAAAGATTCCTTGTTGAGAGTGTGAGGGCTGTCATAGGCTGGATGCTTTTTTTGTTCCACCTCAGCTGGGACTCTGTGTGCCGGGTCATTCAAAGCTTTGACTCTCCGAGCACATTTACCAACAACTGGAGAAGTTTTCTTTGCACAGATGCTGGGATGCCGGGTGCATTGTAACAGACTTTACAGTTCTACAAATACAGAAGCCATGAATAAGAGGGGTGGACTGTGCTGGGGGTTGCATCTTGATTCTGCTACTTTTTAGCATGATCCATTTTTCCAAGACTTCTGAGCCTGTGTTTAGTCACATATAAGATGACAGGTCCTGGTTTAGAATGGTGGAAACCCCTGTGATAATGTATATGAGTCACACAGTCTATAGGAGACCCCTGTGATCATGTATATGAGTGACACAGTCTATAGGAGGCATCTAGTCAAGAATGAGCTCATTCTGTGGAAATACATAAGGAGAAGGAGACAGCTTAGTGGACTAGGAAAATAACAAGTGTGTGTGTGTGTGTGTGTGTGTGTGTGTGTGTGTGTGTGTGCGCGCGCGCTTGCGCGCGCATGCATATGCACGTGTGTGTGTATATACACATGCATGCATGCACACACTTGTTCACACATGTATACACACAAATTCACACACAAAGATTCTATTTCCCAAGCCATGTGGAAGCTGTAGCTATGCGCCCATGGGTAAATTATGTTTGGAGAGAGTCAATGTCCTATTCTGTAAAGTAAGCAAAATAGTATGCAAACTTACAGTATTACATCTAATGTGTGGACGCTGTTGGAAATCTAAGCAGCCTGCCTATATCTCCAGATTATCCCATCACATAGGACTTCCATCAACAAATGAGGGTGTTTATAATGCTCGAATCAAAGAGGACATGTCTCCTGACCTTCATATAGGGATCAGGGGTAAAGGGGAGCAGATACGAAGCACAGGCACACACTTCCATAGACATGCTTTTTCCACTTCTAGACACAAAATAGCACAAGACAAAAAGCATTCTGTTGCACTGACTTTTAAAAACAGTGTTTGGACATCACAGTGTGAATGAGAAAAATAAAACGTGACCTTTGTTCTGAATTCTGCCCTAAATCTGGTCCACTTTGAGAGATTGCTACAGCACGTGGCAAAGGACACTTGGCTGTTAGAGGAACGTTGTCTTAACTTGGTAGATGGTGGGAGCTGTCTCCTAGGTTAGAGGTTAAGTGACAGCAACTGCGCTGCTGGGAAACTCACTGCAGCAATGAGCCGAGGTTGGAAGACAGTCTCATTATAGGAATTTTTTAGGATGAACTGGTAAGCTCCACCAGAGCCTCAAGACGCAGATAACACAAAGAACTGGATGATTTACAGCCGTTCTCTGTTAGCCATTTTTTTGGTTTTATGTCACAGCATAATTATGTGATATCTGTTGAACACAAATATACAAACACTGTTAAGACATCAATCTAGAACCTGCCTCATTCCGGAGGAGTCTGATAGGGGCTGCATTTCCAGTTTTGAGGATGACTCTAACCTTGTGATATCAAGACACACAGAGAGAAGCTAAAAAACAAACAAACAAACAAAAAACTGATTTTAAATGAGGATGAGTCAAGTTATCCTCTAAGGGTCCTTTAGAAATAACGACATGCCACAAAAAATAGGAAACAAAGAAAACATAACCAAACACAAAACAGAAAAGCTCCTTAAACTAAAACACAAGGGGAAACCCTCCCAGTGGCCTAGCAATCATAGAAGTCAGAAAGAGGAAAGAACAACAGAAGTAGCACAATGCTCACTTCAAATCACAACAAGTCACAGAAGAAAACTAACGTGCCATCAGCACAGAAACACACATGCACCAAAGAAATAGAAGAGCCAGAAATAAACCTGTACAGGGAGAGTCACCTGTTTTCTCTTTTTTCCATCAAAGGTGCCAAAACCCATATACTTTAGAAAAGGCAGCCTCCTCCACACAGGGTGCTCGAAAAACCTGCTTTTGCATCTGTGGAAGACTGAGGATAGACCCTTGTCTCTCACTCTGCACAAAAACGGAGTCTCAGTGGAACAAGGACATGGGTGTGAGACTCAGAAACTGCTGTTGTAAATAATGGCACGATGTACACAGAGGCAAGCACTCTAATAATTCAAGAAACAATCCCAAAACTTGGCCAGTGTAATTCCATGAATTAAAGTGTTTCTGTCCAGAAGAGAACACAACAGACAACTACGCAACTGAAAACATCTTGCCAACTATATATCTGACAAGGTTTTAATATGTAGAATATATAAAATCTTAAAACTTAAAAAGCAAATCATCCGATCAATATATCATCCGATCAAATCATACAATCAATAAGTGGACAAATTAAACAAAGAGTTCTCAAAAGCAAACATGCAGATGGTCAATAAATGTATGAAGAATGTTCAACATCCCTAACCATCAGGGACACACAAATCATAAGTTAATTAAACTATTTTACCTCACAGAGGCTAGCATTAAGAAAACAAAGAACAAATTCTGGTGAAAACCGGGGAGAGGAATCCTGATAACTGTTGCTCCGAAGTAAATGAGTCCAGCTCTCTCACAAACCCAAAAACAGAATAATCATAGAACCCAGCTGGAACAGACCTAGTTCTAGACATGAGTGAATCCAGCTCAGCACCCCTGTGCGTCTGCGTTAGTTGTGGCACAGTAGCTAAGATACTGAGTCAGTCTGGCTGTCCATCGACAGCTGAGTAATAGATAAAACTTGGTGTATGTGTACAATGGAGTCATACGCAGTCATAAGAACAGAGTCCGGGCTGGAGAGAGGGCTTAGTGGTTAGGAAGGCTCACTACTCTTGCAAGTTCAGTTTCTAGCACCCATGACAGGCGGCTCCTAACTGCCAGTAACTCCATTCCCGGGGAGTGGCAGGGATCTCATGCCTTTGCCCATATGCATGCGGTACACACAAACTCAGGCACACACATCGTGATGGACAGTGGTAGTACTCATGGTTTGAACTGAAAAGGGTTTGGAATGATGAGAGGACAGTGTTTGCTTGCCTCTACGTTAAGAAACAGGGACTGTTCTGAGCCTGAAAGATTTAGCCTGCATTCTTTGTTTCTAGAATGATCCAGAGCATTCTTCTCTTGTCGAATCTACCCCATTGATAAAAGATCTAGCAGTGGAGAGCATTGGCTCCATGTGCCTTCCATTTACATTGAAAGTTACATTCTAGTGTCTCCTAGCACCTCAGATAGAAATGTGAGACTACGCGGTATGAGGAAATTATGGGGTCAATGTACACTAAGCCTGTCAGATGCAAGAAAAAGTGGGAGTTCCTAGAGGTGACCCGGACAGCACTTTTCTGAACCTACGTTTTCAGGGGGTAGAAAGCAGGAAACCAGCACTGAATGTCTCACTTGTACCTGTACTCTTGAGAAAGGCTCCTGAGAGTTGCTGTAGTCTCATTTCCATGTACAAATGAAGAAAACATCACCAGTAAACATCACTAATTACGGAACGTCTAAGTTCTCATTCTCTCTCATGTCCACCACCACTTCAAAGGTCTTTGAAAGGTAATTTTATCTTTATTTATTATTGTCTTGTGGTTTTTTTACCCCATTTTCCTGAACATATTTGGTGAGGGATGCTAAAGAATACAATCACTTGGTACTGCTTGTGATACATGGTCTCATGTGTGAATCCTTTTAGAGGCCATTTGTTATATATATATATATATATATATATATATATATATATATATATACATATATATATATACACACACACACACACATACATATATATACACACATATATATGTATATATATGTTTATATATATTAATGTGTTTATATGTTTATATATGTTATATATATATTTCTATAATCACATATTTCATACAATAGTATTTTTTAAAAGTAGGTTTCTCCGTCTTTTCTGCAGTGACCATGTGCATCACAATGAGCTGGGAAGCTTAGGAAATCTGAAGTATGGAAATGCACTCAAACCTAAGCACCAGAATGGGGCAGAGAGGCAGAGGAGTCTGAATTTTTAATGATGATCCCCTGCAGTGATTCTTATGCAAATTAAAATTTGAGAGCCCCTGCTGTAAAGGTTAGGGCACTAAAGGTCTCTCAGGGAAGGCTTTTGCCTCTGGCACAGAGGCTTCTGAATGTAGAGCTTATGCCAAACTCTGTCGTTACCAAGGGCTGCAGCAGGTGTGGAAGCCTGGGGGTACTGGAGGGTCATAAAAAGAGGACACAACTTTCCCAGGGCCCACATCACAGAGAAAGGGTTGTAGAGACGGAAAAAACAGTTTAAGCAGCAGATCTATCTCATCTCAGAAGCAAGCCTAGGGTATGGCCGGAGAATTGTCAGTGAGTTGGGACTCTCCTTGCCCTTGTAACAAAAAAGAAAATGTTGTCTTGATAGCTCCAAACAAATTCTGTCATCTTCATCTCTTCTACCTCATGAAAGATTCAGCCCGAAGCAGCTGCTTCTCTGTCATTTATCCACAGTGGGCGCACGGCGCAATGTGATTGGAGAGTCCGACTGGGGTTGTGTGAAGTTAAGGAGCAAACCGGTTCCTATCTGAGGCATCTGACCGCCTCACCGCTTCCCTGCAAATGCTCAACTTTTTTTTTTTTCCATTTTATCGGAGGAAAAGGGCTCCTTTGGTTGGAAGGGTTACTTGATCTTATCAAGCAATTTCCGTTCACTAGAGACCCATTTATGAAGCAGCTTCAGGGATCTCTACAGCCTGAAATAAGAGAATTTTATGTCTACTTCATGTTTCCTGATAGAATCCAAATCAGAGTCAAAATCCAATAGATGGCCATTATCCCACGATTGTGTTTCAATTTCAGAGTGAGAAATACCATCCTGGATTTAAACAGTGGTCATTGGTAACTGCTATGTGCTCTGTGCTGCTGTGCCCGGTACCTGCAGATTTTACTTCTGTTTTTGTGCAAAACCCCATATGTAAGTTTCATTATGTCTGTTATCTTGAGGAAATGAAGGACCTGGTAGATTGTATCATTTATGCTGGGATGATCAATGCGTTTAGAGAAGAACAAAGATGAGACCCAATGTTTGACGACGCCACACTGTGTTCTTATATACAGTGCTGGTTGGTTTTTATTAGTAATTCGACACAGTTGCTAGGTATGACTGGTCTGTTGCCATGTCTGTTAAGAGACTGTCGTGACTGATGATTGAAGTGGAAGGTTCTAGCACCATCCTTTGTCATGTGGTCTGCAATGTAAAAGAAATGCAGCTGCCAGTGAGTGAGCCAGCAGTAGATCCTGCAGGGATTCTTGCCCTGACTTCTCTCAATGATGGACTGCAACCCAGAAGTATTAGGCCCTCTCTTAGCTGCTTTTGCTTATAGTGTTTATTGTAGCAACATAAAGGAAACCAGGATGACTATCATAATAATCTTTGTTAATTGTTTTAAAAAATATCATGCATGATGTAGATGTGTTTGCTTCGTAGGAGAGCTAACAGCATGGTTTCAGAGCTGCAATGAGAACTCTTGTATCGAATGCAGTGTTCAGTGTCCTCGAACACTGATGAGGCAGAATAAAGTAATAGGGCCACTGGCTACACTGCAACCCAACTGTCCTCATGGCTGTGAGGCCACTGGCTACACTGCAACCCAACTGTCCTCATGGCTGTGAGGCCACTGGCTACACTGCAACCCAACTGTCCTCATGGCTGTGAGGCCACTGGCTACACTGCAACCCAACTGTCCTCATGACTGTGAGGCCACTGGCTACACTGCAACCCAACTGTCCTCATGACTGTGAGGCCACTGGCTACACTGCAACCCAACTGTCCTTATGGCTGTGAGGTCACTGGATACACTGCAACCCAACTGTCTTCATGGCTTTGAGGCCACTGGCTACACTGCAACCCAACTGTCCTTACAGCTGTGTGGTCCACACAGATAGACCTGAGGGCATTGGTTTAAGGTCAGAAATGTGTGCATTTGGGATGTTTCTGAACATGAGACTATTATCACATTCATTAAGAGGAGGACTGTTGTGGAATGCTGCCTTCTGACAGGACCTGGCTCCTGTGCTCGTGAACTCACAGCAGCTCTGGTTACCTCCATAATCTCAGGTCCCAAACCCCCAAGATGTCAGCCTATGCTCAGCTCAGTCAGGACTCTGACCCGGTGAACACTCAGCATGCCTCAGATACCTTGTAAGGTGGCTTGCTGTTTGCCCGAGAAAGCAGTTACTCTCTTATCGGCTCTGACAGGGCCCCAACCTCCAGGAAGGGCATCTAGTTCTCTATTACTTCAACCAGCCTCCAACAGAGCAGCACCCCACACTAGTTCCCAGGTTCTGGGTTCCAGATAACCTGCCCTTCTTCTGCTGCAACAATATAACCCCTTACACCTGGCAGGGCTCTTCCCCCATCTTGTTGGTATCTTCTCTGCTCTCATAGTCCTAGCAATTATAGTCTGTTCCTCTCCCTGCCCTTTCTCTGTCCTGGAGAGAGAGCATGGCAGACTCCCCCAGGTGCCTCTGGTCTGGTCATTCTCTCTCCTATCTATAATGAAAACCTTGTCCCTACCCATGGGGCGATCATTTTGGTGTTTTTTTTTTTTTTTTTTTTTTTTTTGTCCCTTAAGCCGCTTATGCTTGTGACCTGAACAAGATGAAGTCAGCATGGATGTGAAGAACTCCCTAACTGAGGAGTTTCCGGCAGCAGATAGCTGCTGACAGAGGGAGAATCCTTCTTCTCTGAGGTTATAGCCACTGATACATACATACATACATACATACATACATACATACATACATACATACATACATACATGTGTGTGTATTGTGTAAGTATGGAATTACCAAGGAATCAATTTTAAAAGATTGTGTAAATTATACTAACATGTTGTAGCCTTGGCTGATTTGCAGCCTGCACTTAATTCCTATTTACAATGCCATTATATGGTTTTCCCAGGCAGTAGCTCCATGAATTATCTTGAACATTGTATTCGTGGAATGTTTGAAGCCTCCATTATGACTATTAGTGAGAATGTAGACCCTGGTCTGTGAGGGAGGATGGGGGTGTCCCTAACCTGCGATGCAGGCAGGAGAACACTGCAGACTATAGAGTGTCAACTCCATCTAGCTGTGAGAAAACCAAGGCTCCAGAAGATCAGGCAACATAATTCACACATTAGACCTTGATCTTCTGATTTCAAATTTGAGCTCCTTGCTGTGCTTTCTCGAAGAGGCCTCCGCTACCCTAAAGGAGAGGACCTGGGACAGTTTTGAGGACCAAAGCATTGAATAAAAGCTGTGTGATTAGCACAGGAAACAAACCAGTTTGCAGAGAGTTAGACTGGATGCTCCCCCTCCAAAGCCGCCATATGCCCCACAGAGCATGTGCAGAAAAGGCCTGTGGTGTGCAAGTGCAGGGAAAAGCTGGCGCCATACCAGTGACCCAGAAGGAGTCCCGACCCTCTCAGTCCTTCCCAACCCGTCTCCAGGCCCATATTCTTTCTTAGTAACCTGTTTCTGCATCTTGTCAAATTCTTTTCTATTGTAAAGCAAAAACTCCTTGACCTCCCAGCAGATAACAACCGGAGGGAGCTGACCCCTGCCACACCCACAGAGAACAGTCTTGCTTTTTATTTTCCCTAGTACTTCTAGCATATTTGAGGTGGGGTAAAAGCCAGCCTCACCACACTGTAAATGCTCCTGACTTTGAAGGTGGGGTTCTGACCACTGTGAATGCCAGGAGGATAACAAGTGGGACAGGTATCTTTCACAGACCAGAGGGTAGTGTCACCATCAACATCCCATCAAAGCTTTCTGAGTACTGTATTACATGACATCAAACAGATTACTAAAGGTTAAGGCAAGAAACAGACTTGATAAGAAGTGATCAGTGTTCCAAAATTCATATATACACACAAAAGCTCATATGCACACACACACACACACACACACACACACACACACACACACACACACACACGCACACGCACACACACACACAGGGTCTCATGGTGTAGTCCAGGCTGGCCTAGAACTCACAATCCTTCTTTGTGTGCTGAAATGAGCCATGGAGGAATACTGTGTGTGCTTCCATCTATTTCCATGCCTGCCACACAACACACAGAACATAGAAAAAAATCACACGTAAGGAAGTTACTATTTTAGGATGTTTGTCTGTGTCTGATATTGGCTGTTCAAGTAGGGAAATCTGAAAGACAAAGCCTATGGAAAAACCACAGTCCAGAATTCAGGGCAACAGGCGGTTGTGGTGTTACGGAAAGAACTCATAGCCTTTCATTATTACAAGAAAAAAAAATCATCTTGTTAGGAGGAGGGGGTAGCCTGTTAGGAGCAGCGCATTAGGTAGGAGCAGCGTGTTAGGAGTAGCGTGTTAGCATCCTTAGATACCATGCAAAGTCACTGCTTATTCTGCACATCAGCCATCAGCCCAGGCTTTGAAAACTTCCCATCAGTATCACTGAAAAGCAATCTAGAACCACAGTGTGATGTGTGGATGTGCACACAGAAGTTGAAAAAAGAAAGACCAGTTCCCGTATATCCCTTACTAACTGAAATTTACACGTCCTTAAAACAAGAGGACAGACTGGGGGGGGGGGGGATCAGTTACCCGATGCTTTTCTTTCTTATCCTTAAGTAGAATGTCACACCTTAAATTGTATCTTTGCCCAAGTGCTGAAAAGAATTTAATTAAATGTATCTATTTCAATAAATTCTTTGGACAACAAGACCACAACAGGGCACATAAAGAATGTGAGCATTAATTGCATTTGAGATTAGCTCTATCGAATTGCATTCTCACACAGTGTCGCCCTTTGTTCTTAAGCCGTAAGTGGCGGGTGTTTGTACATCTAGCTATTGATACATTTACTATACAAAGAGGGCTGCCACCTTGAAATTTAAATCTAAGAAATAAAGCAAACAAAACAACAACAGCAAAACCAAAATCAACCAAACAACAACAAAAACGCCAAAACTTTAATACTAAAAGGACATACTTGACATTTACCCAAAAGGAATCATGATGCTGTTACTTACAACATACAGTGTTTTGGAGGAGGAAGCCTTGGTTCTTTGTCTTCTTAATAAAACTTCTTTAGGTAGTTCAGTTTAAATTTACATGTGCGTGTATTTATATTTATGTATATACATATATATGATATAAAATCTAAATGTATACATATAAGTATATAAAATCAAGCTAAATGCATATGTACATATAACACACACACGTATATATAATATTATACTTATAAATGTAAGAGACATAAAGAGAAGGCCAAAATACCTAATGAAAACTCCAACTCATTGGTAGATTAATTAAATTCCCTACCTACCCAACCCTGACTGAATCTGTCCCCCAGGGGAGTGAAATTGGAAGATGAATTTGCTAATTAAAGTTAATACAGTGACTGGCCCAATTATAAGTAACTCACAGAAGGAGGAGCATCCCTTGGTGAGGCAGTTAGTACACGTGTGCAGGGGAATTTGCCACACAGGCACAAGCCATTTGGAATAGCAGAATTGAAATTCTATTACATCTGGCTCCACTGTGGTAATGCCTAAGGTAACAGGATGGAGAAGTGTAAGTCAAATCTGAAATGCCTATTATTTCAGGTTGATCTTTAATCACAGTTTGATAATCAAATACTAAGAGACAGACTTTTTTCTTTCTTTATGACAGATACAAATGTGCTAAAAGAATACTGAATGTATTGCCCTTGCCCTGGAACAATGGATTTTCATAAAATGTATAGTGCTGTATGTTTAACAGGTAAGGCTGATAACAACGATCCATTCAGCCGAATACGGCCTCTGTTTTCCCTCCATGGCACGTGGCTTGCGATGTGATTTGTGGCGTCTCCCGACTTGAAGTTAGGAATATTTTCCACTTTTATTTGCAATGATATTAACATTACGCCTAGTTTCAACCAATCGAATGCAATGGAAATGATATCCTCTAATTTAAATGTAGGCCTTAAAACCTTTATACTCAGGCTGGCTTTGCACTCTCCGTTGGAGCAAGCCTTAGTCTTGTGTGACAGAGCACCGGAAAACAGGGGCAAGCTGCCTCAGATAATACTGTGCCATCTAAGAACAGAGTCATGAGTGAGCCTGGCAGTCACTAGCAGAACTGATGAGCTCATTCTAGTCCAAACAGATGACATAAACAGTCACTAGCTGGCTTTTATATAAGCTTCTTAGTTTGTTATGTAGCAACCGCTGATACAAGCACGAATACCAGTTTTTTTCTTTTTCTTCTTTTTTTTAAATCACAGGATATTTTTAATATAGACTTATTTACAATGGTCAGTGACAGTCATAATTCTTGTTACTTTTTACCTACTTAGATATTCTGTATCATTCATGATAAGGAAAGATTTCTACATTAGAGTGGAAATACGAACACAAAGAGTACAAGTTTAAATCCCAGCTCAATGCTTAATAGTCTTGCGGTACCAGTTTCTGTGGTACTGGGGTTCAAATACAGAGCCTTTTGCAGGATGGCTGAACTCTCTCTCAGTGATCTCCATTTCTACCCCACAGCACTTAACAGGTGCAGCATCAACTACATAGTTCTCCTTGTCTCTGCCTTGATTTCCACACCTCTAAAATGGTCACAGTCATGGTGCATGTTTCTAACCAATAGCACACGCCTCTTTTCCACGTATAACTTAAATTGTAGCATTCACTTCCAAGTAACCTAATGTCAGGGTGTGTGTCTGAGATCACTGTTCAGGTACAGAAGACAGAAGGCAAGAGCAGGCATGTTTTACATGGGTAAGCACAAACTGAATCATACGATTTTCTCACATCTGGAAACACGTTTAAGTGCCTAACAGTTACACACACTCACACATTCCCAGGAATCCCATGCCCTTTAGCATGTGCCTGAAACAGCTGGAAAACTCAAAAGTGTCACATACTTAATATGTGGCAAGTTTTACAGATTCCCATCTCAGGAATACATGAGCTACGAAGACGCAAAGCAACTCTCACAGAACATATTAGTGGGCAGGTTCAACAAAGGGGGGAAAAACAAAGACACGAGTGCTCTTGACGTGGAGTTGATTGCTTTCGCTGTCAGAGACTACTTCCAAACAGGCCCAGTTTATTATACATATTTATGAAAGGGAGGAAATCATGCCTCGTTTGAAGTAAGGATTGAGGTGTTTTAAAAAGGAAAGAAAGAAGAAAAAGAGATAGGGTGACTTCTGGTCCATCTCTTGTGGGACTCACAGGTCCATGATACTGAATGCCTTTTTATTTTAAGATAGGAAGAAGGGCTTCCTACAATGTCTCATCAACAGGCAGATCCCATTTACCCAGTTCCAGAATTGGATATCTAAGAGTGTTAATACGGTCCTCATTGATTTTGTAGGCGAGAGATGTGTTTGGAGCAGCGTTTAACACTCATGCCTAAGGAGAGTTAATTATCCCCTTGAACCAAGAGTTTGTGCACATCTATTGGGTGTGAAGTACAAGAACCATATTGATAAATTTCTCACACATCCAGGGTTGCACAGAATTACATGTTGCGGTGGGCTAGACTCTTCTCTCGACTGCAAACAGCTCCTTGGAAACTGCATCGACTTTTCCTATAACTCTGTTTGTATATAAACAGGTAATGAAAATGACTGACCCTAACCTGCAGTCTTTAAGCCACAGACATAAGAAGTTACTAGCTCTAGCTCTGGACAAGTCATTTTCACTTTCAGGCATTTAAGGTCCCTTGTCTCTAAATCAGCAATGACGCCAGTTACTCTGGTTATTGATGTCGTCAGATGGTGCCTAAGTGGTCCCAGAATGACCACTAGCAAACTGGGTCTTTTCTATCTAATGTACGCCTTTCACTTGAGTACTGTTATCCACTCACACCACACATAAATAAACTCCTTAAATAAATGTAATTGTTATTACTTATAATTGTAAAATAAAAAATAACCTTGATCTAAAGGGACAGAGACAACAGCCATCTATGTGTTTCCTTAAGGTCTCCCATCGGCAGAGCACGTTGTGTAAAATCAAGGCTGAAAGGTTCTTGGCTTACAGCTTCTTATGTGCTGAATCTTGGCTAATGTACACAACACTTTTTCTAATCAGTTTCTTGCTTTATGAATACATTGCTCCTAAGGATTCATCTGTTATTTAGTGCAACTAAAATATTACTTAGGACACAGAGGCTGCGAGATTATTAGTATTTCCAGGAGAGTAAAAACCAAGCCTAAACAACCCTCCTCTCACCCATAACCTACCAGACCACCAACAAAAGGCAGTAAAACAAACAGTCGGGGACCATACAAATCCAATGGTTATGGAGAACTATGGCCCAAATTTTCCCAATGTTTGATTTTAGAAGATCCCTAATTGTAAAAGGTCAGATTGCCGGTAAGATTATTTCAGAACTGGAAGAGGCAAGGCAAAGCGACAGACCACGAAACACTCCTCCTGCTTTCTTCCTTTGTTTCCACTGAGACAGGACCCGGAACCCGGAGCGAATCTTTCTTATCACACTTTTTAATGGTGTATTTCTGTAGGGACATTACAGACTACTTTAGTTGCAATCAATATGATAGCGCTAAATATAGATTTACTTGGGAGGTAGACTGAAGGGAGCCATGGCAGACAGACGAGTAAATAATGTCTCTTTTGACAAGTTTATAATTATGTATTTATAACATAGGCTCTTCCTCAGGAGGCTCCAGGGAGCAGTCATGAGCCAGGACTAAACCCTGCTCATTCTCACAAAGTTGTAGGGGCAGCCATGACACCAGAACATAAAGTACTTGAAAGAACTAAACCAACATGAGGCACAGTATTGTTCTGTGTTCCTGCCTGAGAGGGGACATGAGAGCAAACAGGATGAAGAAAAATGTGGTTTGCAGAGAGAAAACAAGGAAACCCAAAAAAATTCATTCACCTTAGAATATTTGACAGTTATTATATGCAGAGGGGGAAAGATAATATCAAACATGTTTGCTATGCAAACCTATAAACACAGACATATGAAATAAAAAGTATATATATATATAGATATATCACACACACATGTATAATGGATATAAACACTCTTTTCTCTTCAGAGCATATAAAGCATTTGCTGTATAATTGTCTTTATGTATCCATTGTTATGACTTGAATGTTTAATGTCACCCCAGGATTATGTTTTGAACCCTTGTTCCTCAGCTGTTGACCCTATTTGGGGAAGCTAGAGAATGTTTAGGAGGCAGAGCCTAGCTGTAGTCATAGGCATAGGGGCAAGTCTTTGAAAGTGATTGCTCTCCTAACTTCCTGATCAGCCTCCACTGCAGCAATGGCCGAGGGTCACAGAAAATCTCCCCCTCAAACTGTTTCCGCCTGTTAGTGTGTGCTGCTGGGGAAGACTTTGTGTACCCCTCCAACACACACACACACACACACACACACACACACACACACACACACACACACACACACACTGAGCACTTTGATTTATGGCATATACTGTGACTGGTGAGCACACTATTCTAGTCATCTAAAAGAGGAAGAGAAAGTACTACAAACATGAAGAAAGGGTGGAGAAACCTGTTTCCTTCTTAAAAATCATCTTTCTCATCAAGATTTCTGTGTGTATGATTTGTTTTCTGTTTTACGGATGAATTCCTAGGGAGCCTCTGAGAATGCAGACTTAGATTGTAGGAGGGGCTAATCTCACTATGAATTTGAAGCCAGGTTTTCTTCTTTGTCCCCTGTCCTCTGGATTGGATGTTTTGTTATATCTCTGGCCCCTACCTTCTAGACCCCAGTAGCATCTCCCAAAATAAATCTGCCGAGCAGAAATGTCACTAGGCATTGCTGGTGTGACTAGAGAGCAAAGTTCTATTTCTACCCATTGAGATCTGGGTTCCTTTTTGATCAGGAGAGCCCCACGCTATCTGTATTTGAAATACTATCTATTCTATTTCATTTAAGACACTGTCTGCCTTGCTGGCCTGGAACTCAGTACATAGCCCAGGCTGACCTACAACTATAGAACCTTTGGCCTCAGCTCCCAGGTTCTGAGATTCCAGGCACCTACCACCACACCCTAGATACTCTATAATGGTGGAGAAGTGGCTTCATTCTCTCCATCTTCAGAGAGGAAAATAAAGCCACCAGCACAAGAGCTAAATGCTACATGGAAATGGCCCCTAGTAGATGGTGTAAGAACAGACTGCCACAAGTTCTCATAAAGCAGACCAGATGTGCGCAGGTGCCTCTGTGCAGGGTAGGCAGCTCAGGCCTCTCTACAGCTCTTGCACTTAGGTCAGGAGAGGAGAGGGTGAAGGACACTTTCAAACTTTTCTGCCGTTCTTCACTTGCCCTAGTCTGATCCTATGTAACTGAAGGCAGCTCAGCCTTTGTTTCCTTACTCTAAATAAACGGCTAACACATAGCCAGTGTTAACTTCACTCACTTCGCTACTGCACGCAAAACCAGACCACGAGCGTAATGCCCATTTGCGATTTGCTGTGATCGGATGGGCCAGATGTTCAGTTATGAGAACACATGCCTGGGAATGAGAAGTGTGACCTTGGGTCCTTAGATTTTCCAGTATCTGTTTGTTGGACTCTGATTAGCAGCAACTAAAAAACCATATATGAGAAATTAGAAAACCAAATGGAAGCCAAAGGAGGAAACCAAATGCAGATAAAGGAACAAAGAAGCGCATTTTACAGGTTACAGATACTGTGAGCACACCATAAGGCGCTTGCGTGTGTAACGTTGGACTTGTCTTCTTATTACCTTGTCACTAACTAGTTCATTCCTGTTGTGGACACGATTGCCATAACTGACCTAAAGCTGAATTTTATTGAGTTTAAACAATGTCAAGGCTGAATTTCTGATGATATTCTTTTTGTTTTCTTACTTTATTAAGTCATGCTCTAATTCATACATTGAAGGAAGTGTTTTATAATAAATAAATATTCATAAAAGAGATATTCAGTAGATAGCATGGAGGTTGTAGCGACTGAGAAGACAATTGCATAAAGCCTTAGACTCTGCTGTAGAGATCACAATGCTTGCATATAATTGATTCTAGTTGATAGAATTCGTAAGATCCGTCTCTCCTGACCAGTTCAGGGGTCTCAGCGACTGAAGGCAAACGAACCAATACCTTGGAAAGAAATACCTGAACTTTGTGTTTGTTTAAGAAACCAGTGGCAGACTCAAGGCTTTTTAAATTCAAAACAATGGGATGTATTATTTTCCTGACTCTTATACAAGTCAGTAATGTTTGGCAGAGCCCCAGTGAAGGCAAGTCTGAGCTAATTAGAATAGCAAAGGCAGAAAACCATTGCTTTGTTTGTATTGCCAGTAGCATAGCCCCATTTCAGAGTGGGTTATGTGAGTGTGAGGACATACAGGGAGGGCTGACTTATGTGCTTTCTTCTTGCACATTTCTAGTTTTTAGTTGGCACCCTAAAGCACCTTAAACCCTGAGATGTAGAAAACATATTCTTCTCTGTCCTGCGGGATCTGTACAGGTCTTAGGCACTGCCCTGATTCTCCAGAGGATTCGGTACACTTTCATTCACAGTTTTGTTTGTTTAGAGGAAGGCAAACCTTTCTGTTTATCAGCTTAAGGTATTTATGAATTATAGAAAACTGGAATTTTGAATGTGGAAGGATTTGCTTGAGTTCTCTGGTCTTTTTTATTCAAGATGTTATTTAAACACATCTTTTCTTGAAAACACACACACACAAACACACAGACACATGGTAGAGAGGGAAGAGAGAAGGGAGGGAGGGAGGGAGGGAGAGAGAGAGAAAGAGAGAGAGAGAGAGAGAGAGAGAGAGAGAGAGAGAGAGAGAGAATATATATAGTTTATTAGTGGGTCCTTGGTGAAAATGGTTGACTGAATTTATACTTTAATATGACACTCTGTGGTTCCAAAGCAAGAAATTATAGGAAACAAAAAAGCAAACAAAACAATTTTAAAAAGAAAAGGGGGCAGAGCGATATAAGTGCTTACAAAAAGTACAAGCACGGGTGTGGGATGGAATACAAATTGGGTACTCCAAAAATCGTTTGATGGAATTCCCAGAAGGAAAGACAGAGACAGTGGGAGAGAGGAAATTTAAAGGTAAAAGCTGCGACGTCTCTGGAAGTACAGGAAGTAGGTAAGTGTCTCCCTACTCTCGATAAACTGCATAAAAGTAATTTAGAATTCAGACTCAACATTCTAATGCTGTGTCGGAGAGCTGTCGGCACAAGGTTTAAAATGGATGGGTATTGTCTCTCAAGTGAGAAGCAGTGTAATAAATGTGCTCCCTTAATATTCATTATGGTGGATCTGAGGACAAAGGAGATTAAATATGACACGCCATTTGTTTTTTTACAAACTCTGGAAAACAACAGGAAGTAATGATTTGAGATGATGTAATTGTGCAAAGCTTCTCCTTGCTTTCCAGCAACCGTATAAACGCACTCTCCCAGAGAGTCTATTCACTGCGATTGTGGGTGCAGGCTGCTCCTCACAACCCCCACTGCTACTTTCTTTTACTTTAGAATAAACAGGACCTGTTAAAACCTGAATCTGTTTAGAAACAAAACAAGATGCAATGAATTCCAGCACCATAAACAGAGGCCCCGCTTATGAGCCCTGCATCGATAAATGTGCGCAATCTGTGTAATCTGTAGAGTTAGGGGCATTTGAAAGTACAAGAGCTCACAAAGAATGACCTGAGGCTCTGTGATCAAGGAAGCTAGTGATTTCCTAATGCTCGCTTCCCGGGAGGTGTTGAAAGTAGGATTATTTTCTAGGTCTCCTAGAGAGTTCTCCTTTGATTTCCTATCCCACTAAGAAAGGATGCTTGTTCTCAGAGCCTTCATCTGGGGACCTTCTTTGCAGCCTCCCCCTCTTGCCTTCGGGGCTCTATCAGCTTACTCTTTTCTGTGAGTCAGCAGCCAGGCCCCAGCCACTGTCCCCAGCCTCCCACTGAGTGGAGTCCAGGTTCTTCCTGTACCAGTGCTGTCTCATCTAAGCAGCCGCACCTTCCCCTGCCCCCTTAAGACTAGGTGCATCTTTGTATTTACTGATGTTAATGTCACTGTGATTTCCCTTAGCTCCTGAAGAGCCAAACTGTGCAAGGACTTTGTGTGAAAATATATGGCATTGATTGAGATTTTTAAGTCAGTGGCTCCTGTTTTGATGAAATTTACAATCCAGTGGAGGGCTGGCAATAGGATGTTAATTTATTCATATGAAAGTAGAGCTCCTTGGCAGTAAGTAAGGGCCAGAGGGTGGTGACATGATCCTGACATCCTTTGAGAAGCACCGTTTACTGAAGAGGTCTTCCTTGTGTCTTTATCATTGGCATTTTCATGATTTTATGAACTGACTGGCTTTATGTACAGCCTACCAGTGGGAGTAGTCAAATGACCAGCAAATATGTCTGTGATTGGTAACTTTATCATAGTTTATGTATGACAGTTTCTGAAAAGTGAGATGAAAAAGGCACTATGTAAATCATCTCTTCCAAAGATGCTGAGATTTTTTTTCTTCCTTACTTTCTTGCTTTCTGGAGTAGAGAGCGGTTAGGGGTAGACTATTAACCAGTCGCAGGCACACAGAGCTTCTGGCAGTGTTGACTTCCCGTTTCTCATTAGAAACATTGCGAAAGCCCTTGCTCTGTCTCCTCCCCCCGTGCCAATGTCAGCATATTCGGGGGTGATTCATTTCTGCCACCCGAATCATAATCAGCCTCAGCATTTGACTCTGCAGTGAATCACTGTCAGACCCCTGACTTCTTGATATCTCTGTCCCTGTGAGCAGCCTGGAGATCAGATCACACCTGATGCTAAGCTCCGAGCCAGCACACACTGCTTGAGGAAGCGAACCGTGAGAGGCACATTTCTCTGTGCTAACTGGATGTCATCTCCCGGGCGGCCCTGGATCATGTCTCAGTTTTCTAAGGGGTGCCTTAATTTGTTTGATGTTAATCACTTTGTTAGGTCCTGAGGCAGTCACTCAACTGCCAACCTGTGCTGCTTTGTGGGCTGCCTCTCTCCTGCTGTCGCAGGGACCCAGGCTTTACAAGGTGGAGGCATCTCTCATGTACACTCTGCCCTGTGCAGTATGTCCTCCGTGTGTCTGCCTCAAACCCAGTGTGGAAACTGAGATGGTTTCCACATTTGCCACTGAGCTCCAACACCATCCCAGTTTTGATATTCTCTACCTATAGTCAAAATAACTCCCCCAACTCACACAAGGACTCTTCGGGACATTAGCAGATGCACTCTCAATGTACTGAAATATTTCCTTTCCAACCATGTAAACTTCAAGTCTATCTCTCTCCTTTTTGATCACATTGCACTGCCAGGGTCACATGGCCACTTGCACTGACACACTCTGGATTGAACTATGAAGAACACAGTATCATCCCAAGCGCCTTTGTTCCACACCATCCTCTGTGATAGCAGTCTGATTCTTTCCTCTGTAGACTGAAAGTGGAGTTGTCTGCCTGTTGACAGTAGAGCACAGGCTGATTTGAAAACAATCCACTGTTACATATCCTCATCTGCCCACAACCTGCAAAATCCAGAGCTCATTTGGCTGCCATGATCTTAGCTCTGCTCCCTGTGTTCTGCTCTCACCAGCTGAGCTAATGGCCTTAGGCACACAGTTTTACCCAGTGGTAATGACAGACTCATGTGTTTCTGTGGTTAAGGGGATTCCAGATATAACACAATTTAATTCTTCATTTTAAGGCTTAGCCTGTGAAGAATGGAGAGATTAAGAGCCTCGCCCAAGGCTACCCTGCTTGGTAAATGTGTGGGGTTTAGACATTGCTATAGAGATTCTTTTCTACAGCTTTAGCTCTCCCTGACCTTACAGTTCTCAGAGACCCATGTCCAGAAGAAAACTCCTGGAAACATGTAGAACATTCTTTACACAACATAAATCCCTCTTTCAGGTTGCTATGTGTGTTCATGGATGCAAATGGAGAAGGGAAGAAGGGGGGAGGAGAGCAAGTCCTGTGTCTAGAACCTTCTACAGACCAACAGCACGGAGCGTGCACTGGGTGCCTGCTGTGAACAAGGCACTGTTCAGAATACTTTGCCAGATGTTATCTATACATTTAGTTTCCAAACAACTAAATGTAAAAACTGTTCCTATCACCCCCATTTTACAGGTAGGGAAACCACAGCAGTCACCCAGCTAACAAGTGTTCTAGAGGGATCCATCCCATGGTCCCAGGGTCCCTAAACTACAGGAAACTTCAGCATCTCTCTGAAGAGGAGGTATAGCTGCATTTACAGATGAGGCAAACAAGGCCATAAGGGATATGGAACTGAAGTCAGGGCATTCATTCTCGACCCCTCCTTTGTGTCTGCTGAAACGCTGCCATAATCTCTCAGTCAAAACATGAGCTGAGTCCACAGCAGTTGAATTCAACTCAGCTCACCAAACATGCAAGAGTGGAGGCTTCAACAGTGTGCTTTGATGCTTTTTCTCACTCTGTTGTAAGGGAGAGACAGGCAGATGTCAGCGGATGGATCAGGCCTGGTAATGTTCTTCATGGGCTGGGGATGAAATGCTTGCAATGGCACTTCTCCCCAGATACCGAATGTAGCTTCCAGCACATAGGCTGTTGAACAAGCAGGCTGCAAATGACATGATTACAGCAGCCTGGCACATCCCTGCCCTGAACTCTGCATAGTGGTTTGGATCCACTGCCCTGTCTGGATCATAAGGAAATTTCCCATGGTTCATTATGTGGAGAAGGCCCTCCATCTGTTGGTGGCTGTCTTTAGAGTAGCTGGGCCAGAAGACTGCATGAGAACAAAGCTCTAATCTGAATTCACTCAAGTCTGTCGGACAGCTTCATGTGTGAATCCCAACTCTGGCAGGGGGTTGAGCAAGCAGCTGCAATATTGTCATGGCCTTACACTTCACACACAGTGACGAGGAGAGAAATTGCTTGTAGAATGTGTGTTAGGCTGACGCTTTTCAGGCAGGAGGTTGTTCCAGGGAGACTTCCCTGAAGATATTCTCCAATTAGGGATGGGGAAAGGCTGCCTGGGGCCACCGAGTCTCATTTCTCTGACAAGATAGGGTGTAGCTAGAGAAAATATCCTCCAAAATCTCTTGTCTATGATTTCATTTGGTGGGGGTCTTGTCCCTAATCCTATAACCCAAAGATGGTTTCTCATTAGTAACTTATTTTCATTGCTTTTATGCCAAGAGGTAGCTGATTCCTAGTTTTATCAAATGATTTTTCTACTTTATTTCTTCAAATGAAAGAATCTCACTTCTTTAACTATCCCTGCAAAATCGTTACTCACAAAAAAGGAAACTGGACTCAGAATTCTGTGGCTTCTTACTCTGTCACCTATATGAAGACCTTTGCCTGAAACTCTTAGTCTTCTCCCTTCGATATCTTATCTTCCTTATTTATAACCAATAACTACTACTTTACAGATTATAGAATTATAGAATTATAGATTAGATTATAGAATCTAAGCTATAAAGGTGCAATATAAAATATAATAATATAATGTAATTTATATATATATATATTATGCACTGATTTTGTGGTTTTCAAAATATAGTAGCTTTGGAAATATATTTGTACAGCTGAGATAAAAATATAAAAAAATATTTCTTACTTAGCAAAAAGAATCGTCTGTTTCATAAAAAATATTCATATGCTCTAAACCCTAACTAAAAATAATTGAAAAGGTTATTCTAGCTAATTGAGGTCTGAAGGATTCTCTCTCTCTCTCTCTCTCTCTCTCTCTCTCTCAACAGCACAATCTATTTCACCAGTGGTTTCACTAGATCTCAAAGGCTATCTATCTTTGACTACAAAGAACATTTTGGGACATCCATTTTAATACGTCAACATCAAAGAGAAAATTTATTCTCATAGCCTCAAGATGCTCCCAGCACACTGAGCAAACGGTCTGAGCATGAAGTGGATTTTGGCTTTGGACCATGTCCCAGGAAAACCCCCACATCGTGCAGGGTTTTCCCTGAATAATGGCAGCTGTGGGTGACTCTCACACACACACACAGTACAGTTCTTTTAAAAACTTCATTGTTATGGACTCAGTCATGTTTCTCAGAAGTGTGGGACATGAAGACACCCTCTTCAGATGGTGGCCAACTCGAATGCTCATGGGTATTTGGGTTTTTAGTGCCATGTGCCTTTGAACTCTTACCACATCTTCTTAGTTTTGCAGAGAGTTATTTGCTTTCATTACCTCATGTTTCCTTAGGACAGTCCTGCAGGACAGCTACAATATAATGCTTCCTGAGGACAGTCCTGCAGGACAGCTACAATATAATGCTTCCTGAGGACAGTCCTGATACAATGCTTCCTGAGGACAGTCCTGATACAATGCTTCCTGAGGACAGTCCTGTAGAGTAGCTACAATATGCTTGCTTTTCAAAGATCCAGAAGATTTTTGAATTAAGGAGGTCAGCTCCAGAACAACTAGGTGGGCTGACCCTTAGTGGGGACGTTGTTTGTTTAGACATGGCAAGCGATTTGAAAATGTTAATTTTATTGTTTAAAGGCACAAACCTGCTTATGTATATTTCAGAATTACAGGAATCTCTAATCCTCTCAAACTAAGTGCCTGCAATCTGAAGGTACTGTCTATACCACAGTGGCTTCATACTAGGGTTGCCAGGAAAGAAGCTGAGAAGACAAAAGAGATTTCAACTTCTTTGAAAATTGCAGATCAGGCGCTGTATACAACAGGTGCTGTATACAGGACACAGTGAAACCAGTGTTTACCCCTGCATGTTCAGAAGAGACATACATGGAAAGCAGTGGCAAAGAGGGACAGGAAAGAGACTTTCGGTCATATATTGTATTTGGAAACTTGCACTTCAAGATTAATCTCTTGAATTTGTCCTTGGAGGAGAGAGAGAGAGGGAGAGTCAGAGAGAGAGAGAGAGAGAGAGAGTGTCTCTGGCTACAAACAGACACACACATATACATACTCATACAGATACATATGTATGTATAACAAATATAAGACACAATACACATATACACATATGTATATAAATATACATGCATATGTATGTACATATCAGGGTTGCCAGAAAATATATAAGATGCACTACTGAATTTTAATTTCAGATTAACAATACTCTTTTAGTATCATTATATTTCAGATATTGCATGATATTGTATGAGATAAATTACCAGTTTATCGGAAATTCAAACTTAATTGCACCTCCTGCATTTATGCTAAAAACAGCAATCTGAATAGATGCCTGAATGTATTTATGCATATACACACATGAATATAGAGTACATACGAATACACTCATTTGCAAATGTATCTATGCAATCATATGTAACACTTCCCGATGCTAACAGGATTCTAACTGATCCTGATGCTAATCAAAGCTAGCATCACCCTGCCTTATATGTGAGTGTATTCTTCATGGCTCAAAGTATTTCTTCTGCTAGTTTGATCTTCAGAGTGTCTGTCTCCTAGATCATTTGTTCAGTGACTGAAGATGGAGAGGCTGAACTGCAGTGGGAAACACAGCAGGTCAACTGAAGAGCACAGATTCCAAAGAGCCCACATTAGAAGCAAAATTGCTTGTTATGAAAAATTAAAACATAGGTAAAAATAATAATAATAATAAAGAAGAAGAAAGCCAATAGAGGAGACTAGCAGACGGTGCGGGTGGGGGTGTCTACCTGTGGCCAACAGCTTGGGTCGGTAACTGAGACCCACTGAAGAGATAAAGGGCTTGGGTTCCGAGACTTCATTGTGTGACAGAAATGACCAGACACACCCCAGCATATATGATCTGATATGTGTGAATTGCTATTTTTAAATCATTTTCTTGTCAGTACTCAAAACATCCCAGTAGACGATGGGGATTCTGCACATGGGTCCCTCCCCACACCCTGGACTGCACTGTGACCACTCCTGCCACAGAGAACACTAACCCGGGCCTGTTTCTGTATTTCATGGCACACTCAGTATGGTTCCCGTGGTGGCAAGTTCTGCTATTACAATGCCATTTAGAAATTTTTATTTTTGCCAAAAGCGTTTAAAGGAGGGGATAAAAGAGAGGCCAGAAACAGAAGCCTCCTCACGCTCCATGGTACATGAGTGGCATTTTAGAACTACGGCCTCACGGGTTTCCTAAAGAAATGCGACATTTTTCTTCTTTGGTGGCTGTGATTAAGTAACCTGCACTTTGCACAATCCCTGTGGTGACACGGCTCTGTTACAAAGACCTCCTGTGCGGCACTCTGGTCATTAACAACTACACAAACCATTAGGAAACAGTAGCAGGGTTGCTAACAAACTCTTCAAATTATGGTTTCCTTTCCAATGTGACAGGGAGGAGAGTGAACGAGTGGTTGCAATTGCATAAAATGGGAAGTTGTAGGCTGCGCACACAGTTAGTGGGGAGTTGTAGGCTGTGCACACAGTTAGTGGGGAGTTGTAGGCTGTGCACACAGTTAGTGGGCAGTTGTAGGCTGTGCACACAGTTAGTTAGTGGGCAGTTGTAGGTTGTGCACACAGTTAGTGGGGAGTTGTAGGCTGTGCACATGGTTAGTGGGGAGTTGTAGGCTGTGCACACGGTTAGTGGGCAGTTGTAGGCTGTGCACACAGTTAGTGGGGAGTTGTAGGCTGTGCACACGGTTAGTGGGGAGTTGTAGGCTGTGCACACGGTTAGTGGGAAGTTGTAGGCTGTGCACACGGTTAGTGGGAAGTTGTAGGCTGTGCACACGGTTAGTGGGAAGTTGTAGGCTGTGCACACGGTTAGTGGGCAGTTGTAGGCTGTGCACACAGCTAGTGGGGAGTTGTAGGCTGTGCACACAGCTAGTGGGGAGTTGTAGGCTGTGCACACAGCTAGTGGGGAGTTGTAGGCTGTGCACACAGCTAGTGGGGAGTTGTAGGCTGTGCACACAGTTAGAAACATGCAGAAGGAGTCCCACAAGGTCAGATACATCTCCCAGAACATTTCCCAACAGAGCACTGGGTAAACTATCCTCATCCTAAGGATTAAAGTTTTAGTTTTCATTTCTGGATCCCACAAATTCTATGAGTTGTCTCTCTCAACAACTGACTCTGAATGTCTTTAGGCACTTGCTACCCTGTGCTTTAGGCTTTTTAAATCTTTCAACCAGTGCCCTGAGCAATTTGGATGCTATTGGAGCCCAATCCCTGGGAGGGAAATGGAAGCATTCGATGAGGCTCAAAGAGGTGAGCAGTCTGTGGACCTCTGCTCCTCCGTGACCATGAGCAGGACCCACAGTTGTTAAGGCAGGGTCTTGCTATCCAGGAGGGACACATACCTCGCAACCCCTTAGTGTGTCCCAGCATCACAAACATTTAGCCTGTTTGTCTTGAGCTCCCCGTGGACAGTGAAACATGGACCTGTATTTTACTGGCACACTGACTAATCTTTAGGGGGCAATCCGGCTTGTGTGGGAAATGATTGACTATGTGGTACTCTTTCCCCTGAGCTTGTCTAAGCCCAGACCCCAGCTGTGCTCTTGGCATTCCATCTTCCCAGTGACATATAAAAATGAGAAGCCAAACACACTGGGCTATTAGGACTCCCATGGCACTTTTAGGAAGGCCAGGGCTTCATCTGTAACATGTGGCAACATGCCAGCACAAGGTGAAGTCTCAACCACTCAGAGTCCTTCTGTTCCTTATAGAGTGCTCTGGTTTTGCCCCTGAGATTAAATAGCATAGAATGTGGGGACATTTCCTTGTTAACTCTCTTTTGTTTCCCCTGGATGTGTTGTGTTTCAGTGGTGCATTGAGCAACCTTAGTGTAAAATATAGAACATGTGGGAGCAAGTAAGTGCTACATAAAATAAATTAACAATCAATGGAGTATTTTTCTGTAAACAAACTTAATTTTCTTAAATAAAAATTTTAGTTGTTTATTGTGAAGGGTGAAGTCAATATGAGGACAGATGTAATTTGGGTGTAAATTAGATGTCTTCTCACGTAAGGTACAAGAAGTTGTTTATTTATATGGACCGAGCGCCTAAGCCTCTGCTCTGTGTATGAAGGAATTTAGTTCAGAGGAACTTCATTTTTCCATTATCTGGGTTTCGTTCCCAATTGTATTCCATAGATACTCAATTTGTTACCTTCACCAGCCTCCTTTGGAGACTCAATTCAACATCTGTAACTCTGAAAAGGACTTCCCTGTGGGAACTTCTACTGCCCCAGTTATTAATAGAAGGGACACAAAAGGCCGGGGCAGGGAGAATTGGATTTTTATAAATCGAAAGATAAGTCTCCATTTCTTTGCTTCCTTCAAACTTGCTTCTGATTCCTCCTCCCCCAGCTTAAGATGTTTTCTTGTCCACTGATTTAAACCAACTTTATCCAAGTGCTGATATGTTCCAGCATGAGTCCATTTCAAAGGCTATCACTCTTCCTCCCAAGTCACGGAGTCTGCTACCTCAACTCTCTGAATATCCTTTTATGTTCACATGGGAGTTTACTCTATACCTGGTTGATACTTCCCGCTGCAACCCAAGACTGCTTCAAGTCACACAAAACCTGTTAGCCCAGGGCCATGCTTAGCAAGCTGGTGTGGCCGAAACTATCACAGAATGTCACAAACTCCCATCAATGGAAGGAAATCTGTATTTAGTGCCAACATTAGCCATCCTCACAGAGGCCTTCCGCATCCATTCACTTCTTATAAAGTTCTCACATCTGTTCTAATGTGCATTCAGTATCATGCACATGCACAAGGTATGAAAGGAAGTAGGTGAAACTCAGTCTTTCACAGTTGCATTTTGGGAAATAACACCAAATAATCAGAAAAATCAGAAAATAGTACAAAGAATACTGCATGTCTTTTATCCAGAATTGGTGACAATTTCCTGTTCCTGTATCTCATATTTACACACACACACACACACACACACACACACACACACACACACATCTGCACACCCATCCATATTTATTTGTTAATATGTGCCACTTAAATGATTTCTTTTTTGCAGTATTGGAGATTGAATCCAAGGCCTTGAGCGTGCTAGGCATGTACCCTTTATAACTGAGTTATGATTCCAGCCATCAGTTAAACTATGAGGATAATATTTGAGCACACCCAAAGGGGAATGTATATATGTTACCATCTACATGCTAACAAAGACATAGAACATTGTTCAAATGTAAGTTGCATGTATTGTAATCTTTTATTCGGAAGTACTTAAGTGTATGTTTCCCATGAAAAAGCGTTATCTCCTACTTGCTCACGATGAAGCAGTTAATCATACTAAATTTAGCAGTGACACACTAGTTTAATCCTACACTCTATAGTCCCACCCACTCACCTCATTCCCTTGGCATGGGCTCCAGTCTAGGATCATATATTGCATTTCAATGTCACTTTTTTGTTTGTTTGTTTCCCTTAATCTGGAGTAATTTATTAGTTTTTCTTTGTTTTAACATCACTAGGACTTTAATTCTATTTATTCTATTTGTGTGAGTGTTTTGCCTGCATGTATGTCTGTGCACCAGCTGCCTGCAGAGGCCAGAAGAGGGCAGTAGATTCCGTGGAAATGGAGTTACAGATGGTTGTGAGATGCCATGTAGATTTGAGCCCAGATCTTCTAGAAGAGCAGCTAGTATTTCTAACCACTGAGCAATCTCTTCAGTTCTAGACAATGGCAGGGTTTTTTCAACAACTGTCCATTAAGGGATCTTTAAGGGACCTGGGAGTGAACTGGCCAGAGGACAGACTTTAAGTGGATTGTGTACACGAGGAACAGTATGAAGCAATTCGATGAAGTGGAGGCAGGCGCCCCTTAGAGCCTTCCCAGTACATGGACAGTTGAGCCAGTCAAGCAGCTGAGCCACAGCTCTTACTGTGTGGAAAACCAATAATCAGTCAGCCTAAAGCTTGCTCATCCTGTTTGCTATAGAGCACAGTAAGATGGAAGCATCTGCTATGTGACAACCACATAACCTAGAAGTGAAGAGAGATGACAGCTGTGTCCACAGAGCCACCCGGTAAACTGAAGCACACAGGGCTTCCTAGTATGGCAGTTGGTAGATGTGTAGCCCAGTAGTGCTGGGAATGCCGGATCGTTTTCTACACACACATGAGATGGTTGTAATGTTGGTGCCATCTCACTGGTAATTATCCTTCATTGGATAACTCAAAGGAGGGCATGTGAACATTTTATATAAAATAAGATGTAATTTTTACAGTTCAGGTATTAGAGAATTTTAAAAATTATCCGAAAACGGACTTGGTGCTTTTCGTAGGGCCATGTGTTCAGACCCTATTGTCAGTTGACAGTTCATGTCCATCTAGTGTTCCATCCATGAGCAGTTCCATCCATCTTGCCATCTTCATGACATTCAGTGAAATGGCAAATAGGGATGGTAAAACGCCTTTGAGTGGGGACCCATGTCCCTCAGCAGCAATCGTACAAGTCAGAAAGGCAGGTGACACTTCTTTGACAATCCATATCCTTCCTGCCTTGTGGAAAGCTAAGGACCCTTTGCTCTGGCTAAGCCTCACATGTCTTCTTTCTTGTTGGCCAGCAACACCTTAGCTGAAGCCACACTCACATTTTTGCAGGGACAATGTCTCTCAAGGAAGTCCCACAACAGAGTGTCTTTGTAACACAGGTGAAGTCTTAGCAACAAACATCAGGACCCTGCTGACAGCAGAGGAGAGGATCAAGAAGACACAATCAATCTCAGAGGGTTGCTCTGGGCTGGCTGCTCAAGCCAACCACACCCTGGCAGAACAGAAAGTGACCTTGGAGTCTGAGGGACTCTCTACCACTGAGTAGCTAGGGAGATTGATTATAAGGATAATTCTCCCACTTGTCCTGAGACTCACTTCCTTTCATGTTTAAAACGAGGAAGTGAGCCATAGATGTGAGGGCTTTACAAGGTGGTAGAAAATGGTATGTCAGTGTCCTGTGTCAGGTCCTGTCCCAGGACATGTTCCTGAGATGAGAAGGCAGGGTCACAGGTCAGGAATCTGCAAAACATTGAGGTTACCAAATGAGTCTGTGGTCTTCACTAGGGGCTGGTTTGAGCCTCGTGGCACAGGGTGTCCTGACAACCAGGCTTGGTCCAGAGAACCTGGATGGCACAGACTTGTGACTCTATTGTCATTAGCACTGGGAAGGCAGGAGACATAGTTGGCTCCTCAGATGCAATAACTCTAATGTAGGAGACACAGCTCACACCTGGTTCTGGGCAGTGGCAGAGGATGACAGAGGTATTGACTCTGCAAAGAGATCTGGCTGAGACTCAGCATCAGCCACTAGACTCCCTCTCCCGCTCACCTGAACAGAGCCATGCAGACAACTGCTAGCTTCCTTCTCCATAACGGAAATGGTTTCACTTTTCTTTTAAATCAAACTTAGGTACAATGAAGTGACCACCCACATCGCAGAGCTCTTTGAGCGTGCTGGGCTAACTGATCCCACGGAGACAGATATTCATGATGACAAAACCATCCGCCTCCTTAACCAGAAGGGACCAATAGGAGACAAAGACCCATGCCTATGGTCAAGCTTCGGGCAGTCCCAGGGGCCTAGGCTCCCGAGAAGAGACACAGAAGGGGAGGCACCGGGGCTGTCAAAGCAGAACTCAGTTACAGCACCCGCCTTCTGCTCATCACCTCTTGCTTTCTGGCTCAGCGTCATTAGCGCAGCGCCATGCCTAGCTGCACATTCTCCTTTCTAGGTCACTGAGACATGAAGTGAACACCACTCCTGATATTCATCTTTTTCTCTGAGAACTGGCTGGGGGATGAGGAAGGGCGAGACGTGGGAGCGGTGGCTGCTGGGAGGGTGGAGAATTCATTTGCATTCATTTCTCACCCTTTTAACTGGCATCTCACTTCTCTGCTCCCACTGTCTGGAGCCTGATCTACATTGTAGCTGTAGCAATTACTGAGCTCAGCAGAGGTAATGTGCCCCATAAAATGGCGCAGACACAGGTCAAGGCTGGGCCTAGAAATTCCTCAGGCATACGATTCTTACCCAAAATTATGAGGTGAGGCACAAATAAATCTCCCATTTTTTTGACAAGTATGTATAATACAAGACACAAAATTACACATATGTGAGTAAACAATTGTATAATAAGCTATAATATACAACATAATGTTATTAGAACAGACTATTAAGCTATATTACATATATGATATAATTATAAGCTATAATATATCATATTTTAATGCATAGTATAGCTTATTATAAGTACATATGTATGGCTCCAAACATTTCTCTAATGTTCTCTTATGTTTTGCTTTCCTCTCGCAATGGTTTCTATTGTCAACGTCATGAGATCTAGAGCTACCTAAGAGACAAGCCTCTGGCTGTATCTGTGAGCCAGTTCCTCAAATGGCATAACTGTAGTGAGAGGAGACATCCTACCTAGAATCCAAATGCAAAGAAGTGGTCTGGGCATAGTGTTCACCTTTGCCCCCTGACTTCAGCTACAGTGTGACCAGCTGTCTCATGCTCCTGCTGCTTCAGCTTGCCCACCATGATGGATTGGGAGCTAAAATAAACCTTCTTCCCGTAAGTGACTTTATGTCAGCCATTTTGCCATGGCTATAAGGAAAGTGAGTACCTATGACATTTCTCTGCTGGAGCCTAAGCTTCCTAAGGTTTTAACTGGTACCAGGGGCAATGCTCAGGATATGTCAGTTGAATATAATACTGTACTGGCTAGTTTTGTGTGTCAACTTGACACAAGCTGAAGTTATCACAGAGAAAGGAGTTTCAGTTGAGAAAATGCCTCCATGAGATCCAGGGGTAAGGCATTTTCTCAATTAGTGATCAAGGGGGGAGGGCCCCTTGTGAGTGGTACCATCTGTGGGCTGGTAGTCTATAAGAAAGCAGGCTGAGCAAGCCAGGAGAAGCAAGCAAGCCAGTAAGTTACATCCCTCCATGGCCTCTGCATCAGCTCCTGCTCCTTGAACTGCTTGGGTTCCAGTCCTGACTTCCTTTCATGATGAAGAGCAACATGGAAGTGTAAGCCGAATAAACCCTTTCCTCCCCAATTTGTTTCTTGGTCATGATGTTTGTGCAGGAATACAAACCCTGACTAAGACAAATACTATGCTTAATTCTTAGATCTGAATTAATATAAAAGACTAGGGGGTGGATAAGATACTCTATTTTTAAAATTAAAACATGTATAAACAAGTAACAATATTTTAGGAAAAAATCTGGGAGGGGGGTTGGTTGGGGTTCAGTAAGAGTCACATTTGTTTATGCTAAAACAAACAAACAAACAAACAAACAAACAAAAAAACAACCCACCAAACCAACCAAGTTATGTGACCTCCTCCCTCCTGCCTCATTATTCTGTTTCCATTTTCTTTCCTCGACCTCGGATTTGAATCTATAATTTCTGCTTTGATCGACACAGTTGATAAAGAGTGGGGTCAGTCAAGCTTGGGAAGTTAGGATTTTCAATTTAGGGCAACTTACGGCTGAATGGAAGCTTACTTCAGTTTTCTTTTTAAAATTATATTTAGATTTATTTATTTTATGTGCCTTTGTGTTTTGCTGCATGTATGCACATGCACCATGAGTGTGGCTGGTGGCTTCAGATGTCAGAAGAGGGTGTCAGATTTCCAGGAACTGAAGTTGTAGATGGTTGTGAGCTGCCATGGGATGCTGGTAGTCGAATCCAGATCCTGTGGAAGAGCTATGGTGCTCTATCCTGCTGTGTCTCCTCCTTTTTCCTCCTCAGGTATTTATGTTCTTTCTGCTCCAAGCCACCTTCTGAGGGAGGCTGCAACTGCCCTGGTGGCAGGAAACTCTCCCTCTCTCTTTTCAGCTTTATTCTGAAATCAATGGGGAGAGACTCCTGGGTCCTCTTATGGTGCTGTTCCCAGACAAGATCTGTAAGCAGGATAGCCAATGACCCACACATCAAATACCGAAATCAGAATTTTCCTTCAAACAATCTATACAGAATGAGGGACTGGGTGCTGGAGAGACAGCCAGCAGGTAAGAGCATTTGCTACTTTTGCAGTGGGTTCATTTCCATTTCCAGAACCTACCCGGCAGCCAAAGTCATCAGTAACCCCACTTCCAGGAGGATCTGATGGCCTCCCTGGCTTCCACTGAATGCATATAAGGAAAAGAAATAAATCTCTAAAACAAAGAATGAGGCTGCTTACACAGGCAGAGCAAGTACAGCGTCTATGAAGCTCCAATTGTCCTTCCTGAGTGTTTCTGATGCTTCAGAGATGTACCTAAGCCTGCTTATTCTCTGCTTGGAATCTGCTATTTGAGCAGCAGCCAGGAGGTAGGGCAGCATCTTGACTATATAGCATTCTATTAGGAGGTAGGCTTCCCAAAGCTTGCTCAAAAAGAACATTTTTTTTTTTTTTTTTAAATCAACTCAGGTTTTACCAAAGCTGAAAATAGCAAGATACCTTTTAGGGTTTCTATTGCTGCAATAAAAACACTATGACCAAAGAACAAGTTAGGGAGCAAAGGGTTTATTAAACTTATGCTTCCAGATCATAGTCCATCATTGCAAAAAGTCAGGACAGGAACTCCAAAAGGGCTGGACCCTGGAGGGAGGAACTGATGTAGGGACCATGGACTGCTAGTCTTTACTGGCTTGCATTTCTGGCTTGCTCAGCCTGCTTTCTTATAGAGCCCAGGACTAGCAGCCTAGGGATGACCCCGCCCACGGTGGACTAGGATCTCTCCAACTGATCACTAATTGAGAACATGCCTTATAACTGGTTCTCATGGAGGCATTTCCTCAAGGGAAGCTCCTTTCTCTCCAATGACTCTAGCTTGTGTCAACTTGACACACAAAACCAGCCAATGCAAGGCATACAAACAAATATTACCCTTGAAAATATCCAGGAGACTGGCTAACATACTTTAAGCACCTTAGACCAGTACACTATCCTCTACCAACCTGTAGACATCAGAAACATGTGCTGAAGTGCTGAAGACAAACTTTGGCCTCATTCTCTAGTCAGGTGCCCTACCACTGAACTGCTCACCTAACCCAAGCGTCAAATGTTAGCTCACAGGAATCAGTTTCACTTTGCTATGAACTTACTTGTGTTCTTTGTCACGTGGAAGAGTCCATAACACACACGTAGGAAGAGAATCACATACTTCAAAAGAATGGGTCAAGGAGAATTGCTAAGACTGTTGGTAGAGTTTGGCCATGACAAGTGAGCAGGACTGGGAGGGAAATCTCGAAAGGAAAGGGGGGAAGAATCCTAAAGGAAGAGCTTATCATTACTGCTCTGGTTTGGTGCAAGGAAAGTCATAGATGGAACTCTATGGCAGACTCCTCCTCTCCCCATGGCCTTGGACTAAGATTTCTACGCCATGCTGGGAATGGTGGTGCACATCAAAAATCCTAGTACTATAGAGACAAAGAGGGGATACTAAGTGCTCAAGAAAAACTTCGTCAGCTTGGCAAGTCTGAGGCTAGCCTGGGCTACATGAGACAGTATCAAAATCAAAAAGATAGCCAAAGAACATTACTGAGTCTGTGCAGTGCCCATCTCTACTGATACGTATTAGTTACACTACACTTTTCTTCTTCCTTCTTTTTCTTCAGGAAAGATTTATGTGCACATATTTTTTTTTTTAAAAAATATTTTATTATTTTCTTGATGAACCCTTTAACTTTCATATTTTTTATAGCTGAAACAATATGTCCTAGGTTGGTAATGACCATATCATGACCAGTAAAATGTTGAATTAAGTCATACAAGAAGATATGGTCTAGTCATTTGAGAAGAGACAACATAAAGCCATTTCCAGATCTCCAGTTGGTGGGACAGATGACATGGGTGCAGGGCTCTTGATACCAAGCAGTGATTTTCTCTAAAGAGTTACTAAAAACAGGCCTTTTCTTTCCTAAAAAGCATTTTTCCTTCTTCCATATGGAGAACACATTTAAGCTAGCTCCATTTTACACTAGTGCATCCATCTATTCACTCATTTAAACCCATATAATTTTGTTGCTGCTCTGACTTTGGAGCTGAGCTTCACGCTGGGGTATGATGATAGCCCAGTTATGGCTCCCAGGATGACGGATGACATCCACACACACTGCAACATTCTTTAGCCCCGTTCCTACTCTTTCTCTTGGTTCAAGAAGAACTACTCGCTTCAAATCTCCAGCTAAGATACCAGACACGGCATATGTTGCTCGCCCACGTGCTTTGGAATATGCACCTTAGCAGGTTGGAAGTATGTGTGGCTCTGTTCTAGTGGCTACAGTAGAAGCCGGGAAGTAAGTGCTGGCAAGGGCAAGGACACGTAGCCTTTTATATCTCTGGTGGGTGTGTAAAATGGCCCAGCCAAGATGGTCAACAATCCGTGCTTCTTCAAGATGCTAACCATGTGCTCCAGCAGTTTCACTCCTACGTATATGCCCCAATTGAAAGCTTGGATGTAAGCAGATATTTGTGCTCTAACCTTCATAGAAATATGAAACAACTGCAGTGTGCATCAAAGGGTGGGTGTGCAAACAACACAAGGGAATATTGTTTAGTTCCCACGAGAAATAAAGTTCTTAGACGCCGTCCAACACGGATAGATCGTGACGACATTTTGCTAAGTGAAATAGAGCAAAGGCGAGAACTATTATCAATTCCATTTAGATAAAGTTCTCAGAATAGGTCAGTCTGGAGAGAGAAAATGGAATAAAGACGATCGGTGGCTGGTGGGAGGTGGCAATGGGGAAATATCACTTAGTGGGTTGTAGAGCCTGTAGCTGGTTAAGGGAAAACATCAGAACTTGGCAGCAGTGAGAGTTACACTAAATTATGAATAAAATTAGTGCCATTGGCTTGCACACTTCAAAAGCAATTTTGAAAAACTTGATTGCACATCTTGAGCATGAAATACCACGCTCTGTTATACCAACCAAGGTTGGACATGCCAAATTTTATAGTTTTAAAACAGAGACTCAACGTGTTGTCTTTATAGACATTCCCAAGTTCTGCCTCATACACAGCAAAACTCAGGAACAAAATGCAGATGCTGGAGCTATCATGTAGTACCAATATCTGGAACCATCTGGTAGCTCCTGATGCCTGTGAGATATTCCTGGAAGACAGATCAACTCTTGGAGCATCTTAGCACACTGAGCATCAAGTTGGCCCTTCCGTGAGTCATTCTTTGATTCTGTAACACAGTTACAGGCAGGAGCTTTGACCTGTTGCAGTTGGGATGAGGTTTTCTTTTCTTTACATCTCTGTGACAGTGAGTGGAGACTGTTTGCTGTCTGTTGGCCAAGTGTTGGGTGGTGACAAACCAAACTCCTTAATCATATGCTCTTAAGCAAAAGAAAAACTGACCCTGGAGTAGAACCTCCATTGACTGGGAACTTCTGCTTGTCCTTTTGATGTCACTTGCTTACTTAATGAGTTGACATAAGCCAAGGTACCTCTCTGATCCTCAATCCCAGCAGGGAAATGAGCTGGTATTGCTCTTCCAATGAACTGGACAGAGGTTAAATGGGATTCATGCTTGTAAAGGCTAGCACCAGATACTCAATGAGTGCTTGATAAATGGTGTCTAGATGTAGCTAATTTCCTTCTCAATGCTGCCAAATTGTTCAGATCTACTCCAGAAATTCTCTCACTTTTATGAGGTAGCTAATTTTTAAATGATGCTAGAATTAAATTTTCAAAAGCCAGATGGCGCAGCACAAATATAGTTCCTCCTAGTTCAGGGACAAATGCATATTTTTGCTTTCTGGAGACATCAGTAAATATCTGTTGGGCCTTTACTATATCTTCCTTGGAAGGCAAGAGGTTAAGAAAGTTAATGTTTCAAATCCTTTTTAACTCTACATTTTGATTATGATAAAGATTAAACAAAATATTCACCTTTCTAACAATAACTGTTGTATCCAATTTGTCGCTCATGAATGATGATTTTATATTGAGGGTTTGGTGGGACTCTTCTTCAATATGCTATTAGGACCAGTATAGTTACTTGTAATGAGGAGAACACAGGAAATTAGGTTCTAGCTAATTTCTACTGACTAGAACCTGGGTGTGGACCCTTTCACCTGTGTTTAATGAGTTCTGATGCTGAATAAATTAAGAACCACTGCTAGAATGAATTACAGGTTCCCCTCACTCCCTGTTCTTCTCCCCTCCCATCCTGCCTGTCTCTGCTGCTCCAACAAAGTCCGCTGAGATGACACAAACATCAGAATAAGGATATTTGTTCTACCTTACTGACTTGTCTCTACTTAGTTGTAGATTTCCTTTAATTAAAAAGAAAAAAACTCAGGCAACATTGGAATTGCCTATTGATCAACTTTTCAGTAGATTACTCTTTTTGGAAGGAGAAATATCTACCCAGTAGCAAGGAAATAAAATTATTGTGGACAAATAAACATGATTATAAAAACATTGGATAGTTATTCCCTCTGTACAGGGCTCAGTCCAAACATCTTGCATGTTATTATGGTAAGGATGTCTCCAAATAGTGGTTTAATTCATTGATCTTTTTTGCCCTGCTATTTTCATTATCTACTTAGGCAAACAATACATGTATTGTGGTTTTGCCTGCTGCTTTCAGTTGATCAAACTGCTGTATCTGAAGAAGGGTATCAAATATAAACAGACACCACTAAACAGCCTCTGGATCGGTTCAGGAGAGTATGATCCAAACCTGTGGTAAAGCCTCTCACCAGAGGACACACATCCTACAGAGCTAGAACAACCCGGCACTAGTGGACACTAGCACCTCACATCTATCTATAACCCCAGCCTGAGTTCATCTGTGCAAAGTCCACCATGGTTCCCATTGTCCTGAACAACAACTCCACCAACAAACAAAACAGCAACCACAAAGCCCACCAGAAAAGCAAACCAAGCCCAAAACACTTCTGTGGTAGGACAGACAGCTGTCGGTAGGACAGCTGTCGTATCACACTCCTTCTCTTCTAACCTTCACTTTGAGAGTGTCAGGGCATCCTATGATGCTGCTGCTTCCTGTCTGCCTCTTCCAACTCTTGCTCAATCAATAGGCCCAGAGCACATGAAATCATGAGTGGGTTTACCAGCCTGCCTTTTCTGTGAGGAGCGTAAAGACTCAAAGTTGTTCACTCTTTTTCCTTGGATCCCAGTAACAATATGATAGGTTTTTAAAAATGTGTGTTAAGGGAAATGATCTTATTTCCTGATCATACTTTGCATGCTTATGATAATATTTTACCCCCAAAGTTGTAGCCTAGTTAGGAGTTGAAGAAAACGGAGCATTTCCTAGTGACATTAATCTCTAGGGAAAGTTTTAGTTAAAAGGGAAGGTTTCTTCCTGTTGTGCTTTCTCAGCTAACTTCAGAAACAGCCATTTTAAGAGAAAATCTGTCAAAGAGCTTGTGAACAGCAGTTAAATTAATTTTTGATTTATTTTCAGTGAATGGGCTGTAATTAGAATTCATACGACTTCTTTCAAACCTTTGGAGGTCTACATTCTGGATAAAATTTGAACTGAATTAAAAAAACAAAACCAAACCAACAATGCCACCCAACACAAACACAGAAAGCAATGATAATTTATTGAAAACAAATAAACCAAGGAGTAAGCAATCAGGAATACTTGAAGTCTTGAGCCTGAGACATCACTTCTCATACTAAAGATTTGAGTGAGTCTGGACAAGTCAAGACCTTTTAAATACTGAATTTCCAATCTAGTGATTTCAAAGTAAATGCCATCAAAGCCCAAAGGAGGGCACACACATAGGGATGGGGTAGTGAGAGAGCTTGCAAGGAAAATTTACAGAGCGTGGGACATGTGCAGATAAGAACACTTTCAGCAGACACACAAGCAAGGAACATTCCGTGAAAATGTAAATGGTAGACCTCTGATTAGCTTCAGAATGTTTGTGAAATCACAAAGACATGACGGAGGGTCAATGGCCATGCCAAGCATGCTTGGACAATCTGGTCTGACCCTTCACTGCCCTTGACGGATACTCTCTGCACACTCTTTGCTATACTTATGCTTCTTACTGTCCTGTCTCTCATGAATCGAATGATGTCCTGTGCCAGATCCTTCTTTCCCTTCGATGTTCTTGCATCCACTCTTCTTCAGACCCCACCCTCAGCCAAGGCAGGTCCTGGTCCCTGGCAGGTCAAGACTCCATAGATGATAGAAACATGATCAGGACCCCCTAGAAGGAGAGGGGTCCCCATAGAAGTAAGATGATTAGATACAGACACAAAGCTTTTGGGTGAGAATTAGAAGCATTTTTATCTTGCAAAGGCTTCTAGAGGGAGAAAAGGAAAACAGCATATAGGAGAAGGGATGAAGTCATGCCAACATTTGTTACCTGACAATTGCTCTGCCGATGCTCCATAGGCCCACACCTTTGAACAGGGCAGGAGGACTCACACCTTCCAACCACTTAGATTTATCCTCCCACCTGCTCCCACCTCTCAGCTGGCTGCGGAAACCAAGTCAGGTTTGGCTGGAGTGGAACAGGAGAATGAACAGAAACAGTGGGACTCTGAGACTTGCTGTTCAGAGATGTCGGGAATGAAACCAAAACCTCAATTTTATCTCAAGAGAGGTTGTGGCTATAGTGGTCTTTTAGAAAAGAGAAGAATTACTTCCATGATTTGCATTTTTAATATGAAAAAGTACATCCCATTAAAGGGAATGTGGAAAAATTTGAATATTCAAAGGAAAGAAAAACAAGCCCCACTGTCCCATGAGAGTCCAGTGAGGATTCTTTCAGTCTTCTACCATGTACAGGCACTTGAAAATATCATTAAATCACTGTTTCTCATTGCACAAAATGGGTTCTCTACCACTAGCGTAGTTATCCTTTTGTTCGATAGATTTATCATAATTTGCATTATTTTACCTCTATGATTGAAAACTTATTGGCAAGTGAAAGAAAATGATTAAATGCCATGAAAGACAATGGCTCAGACTAATTAAGACACCAGGGGACAGGAACTGATAGACAGAACATCTCAGGATTCGTGGTACAGAAAAAGTAAAGCAGAGAAAATGAGTGAGATGTCTTTATAGTATGTCTTATGATTTATTATGATCATGTTGCCTTTGGAAATCATGAATGACCAATTTATACAATTATTTCTGCACTTGAAGTTGGAAGAGCTAATATTATTACATTACAACATAAACATTAATATTTAGTCCAAACAACATATGATATAGTATCTGCTTTGCCACTTACAGGTTGCCATGTCTATTATTTATCTTGAGACTATGGTAGCTTGACAGATGACTAGATTGTGGCATGTCCCCTGAAATAGCAATGCCTGGCATTCCTTTGATGGTTCCTAACTAATTTTATCTCTATTTTTGTCAATTATTGTTTAAGAATGGCTGAAAAATTGATCAGGCATATCCTTAAATCCATCGTGATTGGTGTGTTAACCTTTTTAAAAAATAATTATTCTCCTCCTCGTACCTCTACCTTGGTGGGTAATATATAGATGTTTTACATTTTTTAGGGATAGTTATCCTCATACTGGTGTTTGGAAGGAAATCATTGTTTTCGCAATTTCTGCTAACTATCTTTAAATTTAGGCACCATTCTCAAGATGGCTTCCCAAACATTTTGCCCATGTTCTCATTGGTACTGAATTTTGGGGGTGAGTGAAAGAATTATTCTTCATGGTGCATGAAGGTCTTAAGCAGACACTAGCTGTTTAGCTGATTGAGCTAAATAGGATGCAGAGTGGATTCTCTGGCAGAATTCGTCTTTCTTGAGTCCAATCCTCTGTGTGGGTCTCTGATTTAAACACAATGCGTGCAGCCTCCATGGGTCACTCCACTGTCACCTTCCCTGTCTGCATTCATCACTGGGAGCTTGTGCTTGGCTGGGCAGCACTTAGGATGTGCACCCCCACAAGAAGGAGTTCTGTAAAGCTTTAGATTTCTATCTTCTGAGTTACCAGGATCCTGATTGCATTAAGCATTCTTTCGTTGGCCCTGGGGGAAGCATACATCTGTTTCTGCTGACATCTGCTCTCCTCCGTGGGTTCTGAGGAAACACTTCTTTCTTTCTTTCTTTCTTTTTTTTTTTTTTTTTTTTTTTTGCTTTTTTCCCTGTTTTAGCAATGTCGGCTTCTCATCTTAATAAATCACCTTTGCTTGGCAATAACTTAATAGAAGGAGACTGCATAGCTAAAGAGACAATGTGTAGCACAGAATGTGGAATTCTGAACCAGTCTTGGCTTGTTCTAGGGAACAGGCCAGGCATCACAAAACAAGGATCACGGCGGACTGGTTTCTCTTTGAAAAGAAGGTTGTAAACAGCAGCAGAAAGGGTATTAATTTACCAAGTGTGTTATCACGTTAGAGGTAGAATTAGCAAAGGGCTCCTTTGGAGTGTGCATATAGATATCAGTTCTACTACATATATGAGTCCTCTTCTTTCTCCCTGAAGGTTACATTTCTTCTTTCTCCCTGAAGATTACATTTCTTTCCATAGTCTAGTGGCTTGCTTTCTTTTAGAGGCACAGAAAAACAATACCATGACATCAGATGAAGAACCAGAGAGCTAAAGGCTCTGTGTCATTCCCCCAAAGAGTACTGGCCTTGCTACTCTACAGGCTCTTGTACCATTTTCTCATGTCCTGACTATTTTAATCATCTACTTAGGACTTATTGGAAGGGACTTGCTGAATTTCAAAACTAAAAGATTATAATAACTTTATTTTGCCTAAAGAATGAAATCTTGACCCGTAGAAGAACCACACATGCACAATGTATCAAAAGGACCCAAGTCCACCACAGACAATGAACTCCTTGCAATCAAAATAAACTGAAGAGCCGAATGAGAAATAAACGCGAGAACTGAGCTCTGTACCTCACTTCCTAATAGGGAATATGGATGTGGGTGGTATGCATTGAAAAAATAGTGTTTAAGATCATTGAGAGGAATCAAATTAAAAGCACAAAGAGAATACACAAGTCATTCATCAAAATGATTTAAGCAAAAAAAGATCAGCTATAGTAAGTGTTAGAAAGGCTGTGAGCCAGACAGGGTTCTCAACACCACTCCTGGAAGCGAACATTGTGACACGTACAGCTGTGTTAACGATGCTTGCCACACAGCTCTGCACAGCGATTACTCTCATAAGTGTCTATCTGAGAGAGGAGTGTGTGTGCATTACCAAAAAAGACTAAAAACAATCCAAATCTCCACAAACAAGAGAGCAGTTCGTGACACACTTCCATAACTGAACACCATCAAGGGGTCAAGTAGGAAGTGCAACAGTCCAGTCCACAGACCAAATCCAGGCACGGACTCACAGATGAGCAAAATTAACTGATCGTGTTCGCCTTCCCAACTGTGGTGGTCTTTGCATCTCAAGTCCGTAGAGGCACAAGGGAACCTTCAGGAGCCTGGAAGCCTTCCCTACCCTGCTCTTAATGGTCGCTACCGGAATGTCTTCACACATAAAAGTTAATTGAGCTATACACATAAGATTACTGCACTTTACATTTTTATAGGTTAATTAAAAAAATTAATGGAATCATGAATTTTCTGCCTCTCAAATGGGCGGACTGTCTCAAACTCTACCTATGTGGCTGAAAGATCAAATCCTGTTGTTTTCAGAAACTTCAGGAGAAGCTGAAAGTCCAGTTTCCCTAACTGAAAATGAGCCAAATGAGATTTATTTTCTGTGGATTTTATAAAAATACTTTCATGCATTTGAGATTGTAAGAACTTTGCTAAAAGAAGCATCTTATTTAAAAAAAAAAGACTCTCTGTATTTGTGTTTTCTTAAATGCGTTTCTTTCTTCTTTGCTGATCTTTGCTTTGCCTGACTTCAAGCCACTTTCTTGGAGTAGCACACTCCTCATTTTGAACTTGCCCATCCCCCCACATCTGTCTCCCCTTTCCTAGTGTATTTATAGTAAATTGCTTGCATAACCCTGGGGCCTCCATTAATTTATCTTTGAATGTTTTTCATTTCCCCTTTGTATCCTCGCACTCCATTGATTTACCTTATTTGATATTTCTTCATTATTCTAAAATTCGCTTGGCTGCTGTTCAACCCTCTTAGTTTTTTCCCTTTTGGTTGTCCCCGTGTCCTAGTTACCAAGCTAACTAGGTTATGAGAACTCTCGCACCGAGAGTCCCTCACCCACCCATTAGGATTGCATTGTGTGGATCACTCAAGCTTAGCCCTAGATTGATTTCTTTCTAGGTCCCTCTTTTACACAGTGCATAATTTAGTAATCTTGTATCCTGCCTGCAAACCTACAGTAATTCATGATTTATTCATTTCTTGTCATTTTTTTAAGACTAAAATCATATGTAACTATAGCCTTTTCTATTAGCATAAATGAAAAGCAATAAGAGGCCAGCATTGGAGTAGGCTATTACAATAGTGGGTAATCAGGATGGTAATGAAAGATTAAGGATCCTCTGCTTAAAGCACTCCTGTGCAGCACACAGCCCGGTAACACTGCCATTGTAAATAGAAAACTGCTAAAGGTTTGCTCTGGACAGAAGGAGGAAACTACAGAAAGTGCATAGGCTTTCCAGGGTTCACACACGGGACCATTTACTTTACCTAAGACTTTCAGCTATGGGATTGAAACCAGTGCTTTTTGAAATTATCATTTATTTTAAATCTCAATTTAGATAGACCAGGAGGAGAAACTAAGCAAATTATCTACTCAGAATCCCAGCTGCAGAATAAGCTCCATCCTGAGGCAGGCTAGCTCGGGCACACCTTAAAGTATGTGTATTTCTAAAAGTGGAACAATCACTTCTATGCCTTCACACCACCATGAGGTAGAATGAAGGAACTCAGAGCACACTTGGGGATCATTTACTCACAAAATCAAATATTGTGGAATTTGAAAGAATTCTAGAAGTTGCCAACACAACTAACTCTCCTGTGGACACCTAAATCCTCAGTGTAACATGTCAGTGTTCCCTGGAGACCAACGACTCCCTATCTACAGTCTATAATCATAAACACCTCTTCATATTGGACCTGATTATACCAAGGAGCTCTGTTATACAGAAGGCTCTTCAAACGTTTGAATGCAGCTTGCGAGTATCACCGAGTTTTCTCTTTGTGGGATCAGACAGTGACTTCCAGTGCCATTCTCCACAAGCCTGTTCTCTTTGGGACTTCATCTGCTTCTGGGACAAAACACCACCATGAAAAAGCAACTTAGGGAAGGAAGAGTTTATTCCTGCTCGCTCACTGTTGCAGAGGGAACAGACCAGGGGGAGGAATAGCAGCAAGTGGCAGGCAGGGAGGCGGGAACAAGATGAGGGAAAAAACCTTTCATCACAGACACGAAGCAAGAGAGACCAACGTTGAGGTCGGGTGAAGCGATAAGCTCTAAAATCTCTTCCACCATGACCTACTTCCTCCGGCAAGGCTGCCTGCCCCTCCTAAATCTCCTCAGACACTACCACTAATAGGGACCAAGTGTTCAAGTACCCGAGTCTAAGGGGACATTTATAATTTAAACCACTATACTCTCTTATCACATTCAAGCGTTTGCTCACAACTTATATGTTGTCCTTATGGACAGATAGGAACTGGCAGCTTCTAGCAGATCTCTGTCCAAGAAAAGGGATTGGTGATAGCTCCGTGAGCTGGATGCAGCCGAAGTCTTTCTGCCTGGATGTGCTGATTCCTTTGACCTATTCTAATAGACTTAGTAATATGTGCGACTTACTCATATATGTAAAGGCATACATCATACCATTTGTTCAACCTCCAAAAAACCCCTAAGAGCTTTTTCTTGGAGAAATAGTCTTCCAGATTGTACTATAAATATCCAGATGTAGTGGAGCATGTGTCTTTATTACATGTTCATAGCAGTCATATTTATAATAGCCAGAAGCTGGAAACAACCCAGATGTCCCTCAACAGAGGAAAAGACACAGAAAATGTGGTACATTTACACAATGGAGTACTACTCAGCTATTAAAAACAATGACTTCATGAAATTCACAGGCAAATGGATGGAACTTGAAAATATCATCCTGAGTGAGGTAACTCAGTCACAAAAGAACGAACATGGTATGTACTCACTGATAAGTGGATATTAGCACAAAAGTTTGGAATACCCAAGTTTCACTTTACAGTAACTGCTGGACTGAGAGTGAGGTCCCAGATGGAGGAGTTGGAGAAGGGACTGAAGGAGCTGAGGGAGCTTGCAGCCCCATGGAGGGAGCAATAGTGTCAACTGGCCTGACCCCCCAGGTGCTACTGGAGGCTGAACCAGCAACCAAAGAATACACATGGAGGGACCCATGTCCTGGACCACATATGTGGCAGAGGAGGGCCTTGTTGGCCATCAGGGGGAGGAGAGACCCTTGGGCCTGAGGGTGTTAGAGGCCCCAGTATAGGGGAATGCCAAGGTGGGAAGAAGGGAGTGGGTGGGAGGGTAGGTGGGAGGGAAATACCCTCACAGAGGCGGAGGAGGGGGAGGGGATAGGGAGTTTCCAAAGAGGAGACCTGGAAAGGGGGAAACATTGGAAATGTAAATAAAGTATCAAAAAAAAAAAAAAAAAAGAAAAAGAAAAAAAGGAAAAAAAATCCAGATATAATATTTTCAGATTTATGATCACATGTATCTTGACACAACTACTTAGCTCTACTGTTGAACCATGACAGTGTCTATAAACAATAATACATTAACAAGCAGGCACTGTTGTGTTTCAATAAAATTTTACTAAAATAAGTAGCAGACACAACATGGTAGATGGCTATTTTTTTTGTTTTGTTTTGTTTTTGTTTTTTTGAGACAGGGTTTCTCTGTGTAGGCCTGGCTGTCCTGGGACTCACTCTGTAGACCAGGCTGGCTGGCCTCGAACTCAGAAATCCGCCTGCCTCTGCCTCCTGAGTGCTGGTATTAAAGGCGTGCACCACCACTGCCCGGCTGGTAGACGGCTATTATTTCAGGCTATGTGTAAGCAGTGCACAATTTTTATTGTCTCATTATCTGTGCCTATTAACATGAGAACGGTAAATTATGAATTGCATTTTAGAATGAAGATTTTAGTGAGACAGACAAGGTGGTCAATGTGATAGAAATCGGGACATCCTTCTGGAGTCATCTCCCTCCTTGGCAAATGGAGTCTGTAAGATACTCGTCTTGATTTGGGAATATCTCCCTTTCTTTCTTGTCTTCTGGTCGCTATCTTCTACATGTAGGTTTGTTCGGAATGATTGTATGACATTATAACCTTACAGTGATCTTTTCCTCTTTGAGATTATTATCCTTTGAGCTCAGTGAGGGCCAGCTGCTTCTGCCTCTGTGAGCTGTAGAGGGTCCCAGTAACAGCTCACTCTTTTCTAAACTCTTTGCATAAATAACCCACATGTCAGGTAAAAGTGAATGAAGTCACACGCTGAAAGACAAATACAGCCAGCATGTTTCCTCTTGTTTGTGAACCAAAGGTTTTATAGAGGTAAATAATATCCTGCCTGTCATAACATAATAGTAGGAGTAGAACTGTCCAGAGGGATAAAGGGACTACTGGGAGCAGGGAGAACATGTATGAACATGTATGAGCATATCCTTATGAAACAAAACAACTGACAACCAAACCCAGAACTCCTCAAGAAGGCCCATGGACTACCTCTTCACTTTCAGCCCCTCGACCAATCTCTTCCCGTTTCCCTCCTTCTTAGCAGTGTGCTTTCTGTGTGAAGTTTCTGAACAGGGCTGCTGTGATTCTTGCGGTGTGGACTGATGTAGCCGGCTCCTTCTTCTGCCACCGCAGGACAGGACAGGGGCTGCTGAAGTGTGTGGATGTGCTAATCTGCACTCTGAGCACCTGTTCTGTGCTGCATGTCATGAAAGATGTTAGGGAGCCAGAGATGATAAACTAGGGCTTCAAGGAACTCAGGCTGCTAATGACTAAAACGTACCACAAGACAAATCTCTCTGTTTCCCCTCTAGCAAAATCCCGTTTCACAACTCGGGCATCTCCTACCTTGATCTCCTACCTGATACGCCCTGAACTTTCCATTCGCCCCACAGCTCCCTTGTTTTGCATTTTAATCTAGGAAGCCTTTGTTCTTCTGAATGCCACACAGTGTGACAAATTAGTTCTCTTACTTTTACTGAAACACTTAACAAGTCTACACCTTTCCTCTCCCCAGGTTTTTCTCAGTCAAGGTCTGAGAGAATTCCGGATTTCTGGAGGATCTCCTAAGGTTTTGAGAATATCCAGAAACATAGGCGAAATAAATAATAAAAACCAAACTAAAATGTGGCCCTTGGCTGTCTTGGCTATGCCTTCTTGGTTCTGATTTCGGTGATTTTCTATGTGGGGGAGGACTTGGTCCAGTGTGGAAGAACTCAGTCTTAAGGTTAGTGCAGGGCATCACAGGTAGAATCTGTTTTGAGGCCCAAGTGGAAGCAGCCGGCCTTTCTACATGAACAGAGTTCCTGAGGAACTGTAAAGCTTGGGCATTCCCCAATCAAGTATACTCAAATGAGAACCCAAACAAATGAAACGGGCTTCAGTTATATCAGGATGGCACAACTGTCTTTGGGGGGGGGGGTGCATGGATTGAAGAACCAAGTTAAGACATGGAGTCTCTAAACATTAGAGACATTTATTACTTTGAACACTGGACGTAAAGTAAGTAAAAAAAGAAAACCAGTATAATCCTGTAGGTAGCATGAGTTCCAAATTAAGTGCAGCAGTTTAGAAACCTTCCGTGGTAGCTGCCCTATGCACCTGAGTAATTTCCTGTCCTGGAGCCACCAGTGTCTTTATTTTCATTGTCATGAGCATTTGCAAACATCTGATTACACCACATTTTCCACCATACTCCAGTGAGTGCATATATCTGGAAATGTGGACACGCTGGGAATTTCGAGACGGCAAAGAGTTAATATTTCCGGGGGGAAGAGAAGGAACTGCAGCCCCCTTTTCTCTCTGTCCTCTGGCTCTGAACAGATTTAATCGCTGCCCTACTATCAGTCACAATCACCAATCCTCCCCAGTGGCTTGCACAAGACTTGCCACTTGGATCTGAGACGCCCGGTGGCCTGAAGCCTCCTAGCCTCCTCTCATGCAGCTCTACAGAGTCAGTCCCACTAGCTCCCGTCACAGCTGAGTTACTGGCCCGGAGACATTCAGAAAGCCTGTTAACATGGGGGCTGTCTCAATGAAATTAACAGAGAAAGCTGGCAAGAATGAGGGTTTGGTTTCCATCTGAGGAATGTAGGTTGCTCTCTGCCTGCTCCTCCTTGGGTTTATACAGGGAGTCCAGGCAATCATGACTTCTTTTGCGCTGCTTGTGCACGATCGGGTTCTGCTGGAGAACCCTGGGTCTGTCCTTGTCTTCACTCAGAACATTCATTATCACTTGGTTTTGCAGGGACAGCAAGTCTGGCTTCCAGAAAATAGCGTTTCTTTCTCCAGTTGCAGCGGCGCCAAAGGGAAGCTCTTTTAATCAACCTGGTGCCACGAAATAACTTGAAGCAGTAACTAACTACGAAAGCCGATCCCCTGCCTGGCCAGCCTGCTCAAGACTCCACTTCTCATCCAATTTCCCTCCACTCTGAAGCCAGAGTGCTAGTTTTCATTTTCTCTGGAACGGAAAATGTAGGCAGATCGGCAAGCAGAAATCTCCCAAAGCGTCAAGGGAGCTAGGAATGTAAGTCTCTTCCGAGCTCATCCTCTGGGTCGAGGTCCTGCCTCTGTCTCCAGAGAATATGGCTGGAACTCTGCAAGACTCCCCATCCACAACCAACAACCCTCCTCCTGGTTTGCTTCTCCTGGGCATACAACACTTGGTTGCCTTTTCTGCTAGACTTTTTGACTTCCCCTTTATAATTGGATGCACACTGGTCAGGTATAGCTTTATGCTCTTTTCGTCTCCTTATATCCAGTTGTATTTATGTTCTAGCCCCTGGGCTAAGCAAGTCTTCACAATTCATAAAGGTGATCCTTTTTATGTCAGGAAGCACCCTGCACACTAGGATTCCAAGAGTTTAGTATTTCCTTTTCTTGTTCCTGCGGGAGGATTTGAAACACCAAGTCAATGAGTAAAGTTTGCAAGTGATGGTAAGTTGGAGGTGTGCAGTAACGTGAGACAGTTCAGGCTCTTTGTCTCCTGCCCAGACCGGGTTATCTTTTCATCTTGTATTGGGGTTTGGAGGCTGAGCTATGTCATCCTTGGAAATTTTGTTGCACAACAAATGAGATGAGGAGAATCAATGTGGCAGCCACTGGTGAAGTGTTTGCTTTCCTTCCCAAAGGCAGGCAGGTCACAAAGGTCAAAAGTTCAACCTGGTTACAACTTTACTAAAGATTAGAGCAATAACTTAACCGGGTAGTGATTTAATTAAAAAGCCGCCTCCCTAGCTGTGTCTTCTATCTGCCTCCAGCTTTTATGAAGTTGGTGTTGTAGGGGATGTTATTCAAATCCCAGGAAGGTGAGACGTTCTGCATTCGACTCCTCATGTCTTTCCTGAGAGAGATGGCTCTCTGCTCTTCATGAAGGTGACCCACCCAGAGAACCCAGGTGCCCCATAGGGATTTATATTTTAATATTTGAAAGTGAGAAGAAAGAAATGAGTGTTCATAAGTAATGTTTAATAATGGATCCCACCTGATTACATTCTGTGGTATGAGCACCCTGTGAATATACATACGCCATCTCTTCTACCTCGAGCATCTTCTCTCGCCACTCCATTTCCTGCACTCCATGTCCCATCCTCCCCTTTTTCCCTTATTGTCAGGTCCCCCCAAGATTCATGTCACCCTTCACTCTTCTCACGACAGCTGAGCTTGCCATTTTCACAGACGTAAGCATATTAATAATTTCTCAGAGTACCAGTTAAGTTAATGAGGTTGAGTGGAAAAATAATAGTGTCAAGTATCTCTTGGCCATCATTGGTCAACCACTGGGCTAGAGTAGAACCAGAAATTTCACCGTGACCATTGTCAAGAGCGGTTCTCTCTTTCTCTCCCATCTCTCGTACTTTCTTTCTGTAACTCCGTAACATTATTGTAGTGACCACCGAGAGGTAGCTTTACTGTCTGTGTTGGATAGTTTTATGTCAAATTGACACAAGCTTAAAGTCATCTGAGAGACAGGAACCTCAATTAAGAAAATACCTCCATAAGATGGGGTTCTAGGCACGCCTGTAAGGCAGTTTCTTAATTAGTGATTGATGAGGGATGACCCAGCCTATTGTGAGCGGTGCACTCTCTATCTGGTGTTTGTGGATTCCATAAGAAAGCAGGGCGAGCAAGCTATGGGGAGCAAGCCAATAAGCAGTACCTCTCCACGGAGTCTGCATCAGCTCCTGCCTCCAGATTCATGCCCGGTTTGACTTCCTGTCCTGACCTCCTTTAGTGATACACCATGATGTGGGAGTGTAAGCCGAATAAAGCCTTTCTCTCCAACTTGCTTTTGGCCAGAATATTTCATCAGAGCAATAAAATAGCGACTAAGACATACTGTGACCAAAAGCGAGTTGGAGAGAAAAGACTTTATTCAACTTACACTTCCACATAAAGAAGGGACAAAAGCAAAAAGGCAAGTTTTCCAAATATTCTCTTTTTTATTATAAAATACTTTGTATCATAATTTGTCAGAAATGAAATGAGTGAAAGTTTGAAATATTTTAAACCTCCAAAATATAGTTAACTGTGCATTACGTAAAATTTGGCCAGCTGATCTATAAATGTAACAAGAATAAGAGTATAATTTTATGAAGCTTTTCATAAAGACATAAAATCTTGATTTTACTAAGGAGTAGATTGCAATTGCTGAATTGTGATTATTTAATTTATTAATCTATTAGGTCCATGCTCATTTTATTCCACTTAGCACTTGAAACTGGGAGCAGCTCAGTTACTGAAATGACTTTGATCATTGTAGATAATTCATAATTAAGTCCTTAAACTTGGTTGCAGAATATTAATACATTTTAACTAAATACATATTTAATAAAAATTTAAAACTAAGTGTTTTCAGGTTTCATGTATTTATTATCTGTCCTTTAAATGTCAGCATCTTTGACACACGTACACTACAGCTCAATGCTTCTGAGGAGATTAAAATATGTATTGTATTAGTGTGAATAATGATTTATGCCAGAACGTTCTGTCATCTTGTCTAATAAAACAGATTACAAAGCAGATAGCTTTAATCTATGTTGAGGGTGTTGTTTTGAAATCTCTATATTCAATTTTTAGCCAGGAAAGCTATTTGTAAGATCTCTCTACATTAAACAAAACCCAATCAGTTCTCCTGACAGTGAGATGAATCTAAAAATGAAAAAGAATTGGGAACAGTCCTGTTATTAAGAGTGAAATCCAGGCTCGGATTGTGAAGTGACCAGGTTTGCACCTACGGGGGATACTTGGAAGAAGAAGGCAAAGCCTAGAAGAGAGCAGAAACAGCAACAGGATGCAATGTGCTATAAAAGCTATTATGATGTCTTACAAAATGAACATTTTTAAAAATTCCGAATTCAGAGTCTATTTAAAATGTATTACCCAAAAGGCTATTTGCTATCTTTAGAAGTTTAATGCATTTTAAAGTAATACTCTTGCATTATGAAGTGTGAAATCACAAAGTTCAACGTAGGAAGACTATAACCAAGGGTTCCTCCATTATCTAGTGCCAAGAGTCAGGCAGGGATCCCATTATCGACAAGCAGGTGTCACATTTACATCAATTTTGCTTGCATAGGTCACAGGGTGCAGAGCAGCCAAGAATCAATTAGTAGAAGAAATTGAACATGCCCTACCTCTTAATGCTTACGCAGAGGAATATATGAAATATTTTCTTCCTAAAAACTCTTTGGCATATATAAATGTATTCATATACATACAATGTGTATTTGCAAATTTTCTATTGGTAGGTCAATTATAGCCTGTAGAAGAAAAATAAGAATAAAAGATGATTTGATCAAGCAAGTAGCTATTATCTCTCTGCAATGAAACTCTATTATTCTCATCTGTTATATAATTTTGGTAAAGAAACTGCTGTTGCAATGGAAATGGCTGTAGAACAGTATAAATGCTGGCTTTGTAGCTCCCTGCCCTACCTAGCGGAGCTGAAAGACATTCGTGGATGTGAGCTTGAAGAACACTCGACAATGGTGTCAGTTTATTTAAACTATAAATTCTATTTACATTAAAATAGACATTATAACACGCCACTGTGTATAATAGAAATGACAAGAGCCATTGTATTCCCAGGGACTCTAATTTATTTTCCCTTAATTTAGTTCTTGTTACATTTATCTGCATTTTTCATATTGAGGAATTTTGTTCTGTGTGTAGACAATAGAATGCAAGATTATAGAGATGATGAGATTCTGCCAAGGTGTCCTGTCTGCCTCATCTTCTCGGTCACTGAAATTACCCCAATTATTATTCCAGGAAGAGAAGACCTCACTATGAGCACAGTGGGACTTGTTATACACTAACATCTGTTTAACATCTAAACTAGGGAGTTTAGCTAGATAGGACTTTCATGTAGGTATTTCATATAGAATAGTAGGTTAGTATTGTGCTTAGTTTAGTTGAAAAAGATCACATAGAATAACACCGCCCAATTAAATCTTGCATTGGACAGGAGCAAACTACTACCATGGCTGAGTTTTCTTGCTCAAAAATTGAGATCATGAGATCTACTTTCAGTAACCAAAGGATAGGAACAAGGTGACAAATCTGGGACTAATTTACAAATTCTATAGTGCTATCCTAAGTAGCTTATTTTTGAAAATGCGCTTTACAGACAATGCAAAGCATTATTGCAATTATTTATGAAAATCCCTCACGTAGCACAACAGTAATCAATGATACAATTTCAGGGATAAGATTTTTCAGAGTCGTTCATTTATTTGTCCGAAGTCACACTACCGATGAGTTAGACCTAAGTCTCTAGGCAGATGGGCAGGCTCCTCCTCTTTCATGTGGTATCTTACAGATAAGGACTAATCTATCTATTTTCTGCAAACATAAGGATGATGATTGTTTTCGCTCAGTCGCACATTACACCCTTCCCCAGCAGCCTCCAAACATGGCAGTGGTACACTCACTTTCCAGTCACCCATGCCACACCCATTTGCTCTGTGTGCTGCTCCAGTTTTAAGAACATCAAGATGCTTCAATGCTTCCTAGCACTCGTCTCCAACCTTGCTGTGCTCTCTACATTTTCCTACCAGTACTCTTAAACCAACCAGTCCTTTGACCTTTCAGAAGAGAGGTTTTTCTCCCCACCCCACCAGCTAGGGTGTGGCTAAATTATACTTTTTGTAATTCTTTTGAGAATATAATTTTGATCTCCCCAAACTATAACATAAAATCAAGTAAGAGAAAAATAGGTCTCATAAAATTTGTACATTATCTATGAATATAGAAGAATATAATTAAGAGTCATTTTATTGATATATTTTGTAAAGACTAGTAGTGTTTAGCTTAACCCTAGGTCTCTGGGTTATCTAGTCTCTGGTTCTTGGTCATCCAAGTAGTGTTGGATATATTTTAGTCATCAGCCTTTTCTAATGAACTCATGCCATAATAAACCTGAATTTCTTCTAGGAAAACCGAAAAAAAGAGAACATTATCTGTTAATTAGGTTGAATCTAAGGTATGAATAAACAAACTTCCTTTTAGATATAAGGGTGGTATTTCAGTAACTTTAAAGGAAGAACAAATCTCCAACAGCTATATTGATCAGCATTTAAGGAAAAGGTGATATACTGTTTGAGGTTCCTTAAGACAATCTTGAAGAGCCCAACAGAAAAAGAGGAAGAAGGAAGGAGGAGTTAAGAGATGAAACAAGATGTGGCATTTCTAGAAAGTCACCAAAACATCAGAAAACTGGAGCTCATTGTGTGTTCTTTCACTGAGCTTTTTTTTTGTTTTTTTTTTTTTTTTTTTTGTTTGTTTGTTTGGTTTTTTTTTTTGTTTTTTGTTTTTTTTTATTTACATGGTGTGTATGTGCATCAACAGTGTTCAGGTACCAGCAAAGGCCAGGAGAGGGCACTGGATTTCCTAGAAACTGGAGTTATAGGTGGCTGTCAGCTACCTGTGGGTGCTGGGAACTACACACAGGTTCTTTGTAAGAGCAGCACATGTGCTTTACAGCTGAGCTCTCTCCTTAGGCTGTTCCACTTAGCTCTGTGTGATTGGTAAGTTACATAATAAAAAGTTAACATCAATTGTAAAAGGCAAGCACAAAAGCAAATGAATACTTCCCATAAGCCCTGAGTTTTATGGGTTAAGTCATGAATATGAGAGGAAAATACTTTACTGATTTTGTTTCTCTGAAACTAATTTTATATTGGGAATCAAAGGAAAGGTTGTAAAATCCTTTTCAGGAATGTGCTTCACGATGGATTATTTCTGCTCTGAAACAAAACCAGAGATGAAAGGAATAGCTTGTTGGATGACTTTGATCTTTGTTCCCTCATGTGTATGCTTTATCATCCATGTCTGTGTTCTCACATGAAGAAAAGTACAATATTATCTGAGCAGACTAAAAGTATGCTTCAAGTCCAACTGCCTACCTACAAATGTAGAAGAAAAAAGGGGGAATAATAGATATACTAAAAGAAAAATTTATTCCAAACTTCTGAATTCATTAATTCCCTTATGTCCAGGTAGTCACTGAACAGAGAAACAATGGTGTCAGTCACCTCTCTGCTCCATCCTATCACTTGCTAACAGTGCCCTGAACTTCTGCCCTGAGCAGTTTGAAAGAGACTGGCTCTCCAGGCTCCATGGATGCAAAGAGTCAGCTAACACATTGACCGCTAAGCATGGCATAGGGACAGACACAAGTCCACGCTGAGGCAAAAAGAACAGCATGGAAAAAAGATTTGCCAAGAGACCCTGGTATCGCAGCTGATGCTTCTCCAGAAGCAATTCAACAGAACTCATTTTCTTGTGGGCCATAAATACAGAGTCAGCCGCAGCTATTGCTGGCAGCTGTTATAAATGTATAACTATACTAGTGACCAATACAGGAGGGAGGGAGGGAGGGAAGGAGGGAGGGAGAGAGAGAGAGAGAGAGAGAGAGAGAGAGAGAGAGAGAGAGAGAGTAGGGCTGTTCCAGGTGACATTGCTGAGCCACGGAATTGAACTTTACTTTATTTCCCCTCTCCTGACTTCTGAGTTGGAAAACACAATACATTTTCAACATGATTAAAGGTAGTCTGAGCTGGGTTTTCTGACCACGGCATCCTAGTGTTGTAGCTGAGATGCACATCCTGACCGCTCCTTCGGCAGCTGTTTTCTGATGGGTAGCTAAAATCTGTATTTGTCTTGCTGTCTGCGTTCTGCTTCCATCACAGTCCATGTCCAGATGGCTGAGCTCAATGATGAATCCATTGAGCTCTGGCACACAGGTGCTCAGGAAAGTGGATGGCAAGCTTCATGAGAAATGGATGTCAACATGACAATAAACTATGGCCACAATACTTTACAACCTTGTACTGTGTACAACAGAAGTAGGAAAGTTAGCTGTGCCAATTAACATAAATAATATCCACTCTACCTCTATTAGTGAATTGAACCAAAAGAATCAGATGTCAGCTTAAAGCCAAAGGCTTATGTGGTGTGTGTGTGTGTGTGTGTGTGTGTGTGTGTGTGTGTGTGTGTGTGTGTGTGTGTATGTGTGTGTGTGTGTGTATGATATCAGTATATGTGCATGCACTGATATGTGTATGGGTGTATCTGCTCCATAGCACATGTGTGGAGAACAGAAGACAACCTCAGAGGTCAGTCTTTGCCTTCCACCTTGTTTGGGACAGAGAGATTCTTGTATTCTTTTCCTCTAATATTACGTATGCCAGCTAACTGGTCCATGAGCTTCTAGGACTCTGCTGTCTCTGCCTCTTATCTCACTGTGGGTTACAGTCTCATGCTACCAGTGGTTCTGGGGATACAATTTAGATCCTCATAATAACATGTCAAGCACTTATCTGATGAACTATCTTCTCAGCCCTGAAGGACTTTTTAAACCTTTGAAGGATGAGAGTTAAAAAACCCATGAGGGAAAGCTTTGTTACACATCCATTTATTAGCTCATTTTCTTAGTTCCTTAAATAATCATTGGAACAGTGTATGTAAAGACTTTACACACATGGAAGGAGTAGGGAAACTAAGAAAATGAATGTCAGGGGTGGGAAGGTTAGCATTCAATCATAATTCACAGAGGGAAAACTCTATAAACAACACCTTAGCTATCACCTGTGACCCAGGGCATAATTCTTGGAGTCCAGCACTGGGTAGGACATTGGATGAAATTAATACAGACTTTATAGCCTGAAAAAATAGACTTTATCATATTGTTGTTGGAGAATAGGCAGAATTCAAACCAGAAAACCAGGGAATGCCAATCACCTGGGAAGGTATGTCCTGCTACCATGATTGGCCAGAACAAAACACCTATCAACTGGTATTCCAAAATAAATAAAGAAATTTATCTTTACTTCTAAGTTACCTACATTTTTGAGTATCTTCTATACATGACCAAAGGGGGGGGGAGGGTATCCTAATGCTATGGTTATTTTCCCCGAAAGTGCCTCCTGTATTTTCTATTGTTTACAGAAAGTCAGCTATAAATCTAACCCTCTGAAAGGATTAGTGCTTATTGTTGATAGTTTCATGGGTACATAACTTATGTAGTGTTCAGAAGGGGCCAATGCTTTAATGCTATGTGGTTGTTATCTTAAAATCTCTATTGTTATATTCGGATGGTAGCTACATGTGACATCCCAATATTCAGAAGCAGAAGCGGAATATCTTGAGTTCTAGGCTAGCCTGGAAAGCTAGTAAGACTTTGCCTGAACAAACAAATGAAACATGAAAACAGGTAGAGCAGAAGCATAGACATCAGATAGTACATGCAGAATCATCACTGGAATGATAGGTCAGGAAGTATACTAAGTCTTGAAGAATGGAGACATCAGTCTTTGCAGGATTTGCTTGAGGTTTCCTAGAGGGTCTAGACACATTAATTTACCTTTTGATGAATACTAATGACCACTTGTGAGGTATTGATCTTACAGTCCTTTTAAAATGCAAGGAATGTGGAGCTCAGGAAGAAAGAATATTGTGTCATAGTCACAGTCACACAGCTGGTAAACAGTTAATATAGAAATCTGACCCTAATATAGAAATCTATTAGGCTTCCAAACATAACTGCTCACCTCTTCTCCTTTGATAGGCATCTCCTGAGAGAAACATCAAAGGTGGGGAAAGGCCCTAGCAGGTTACAGGTGGGACTGAGTGAGATCGTGACACTTCACCTAGGGATACTTGAAGGATACAGAGTAGGGCCAGCTAATCTTCAAGGTGGTGGTGAAGATAACAAAACAAAGAAGAAAAGGTGTCACACACTAAGAATCCGAGCTTTTATGAGTTGACAGAGATGGCCAGGGTTAGACCAGCCAACACAAGGTGTGAACATGGAGCTGAACCTTATCAACATTTCACTTGCTGTCCATGAACTAAAGTATGAAGTGCCATTTTTTTTTTTTAAATACTGAACCTGGAACAAATTAGACTAGTGTGGAAGGCAGTGTACAGATTTGGACCTGAGGAATGCAACTGACCATATAAAGGCTAATCTGACCATGTGGTACTTGGTGGGGAGAAAGGTAGGTCAAGAAGGGCCATGTGAGCCTGCTATGTCATCCATTAATTCAGGAACAAACAGGAAACTTGCGATGGGAATGAAGAGAAGGAGTGAGTTTGAACAAATTCTGGAGAAATGTATATGTCCACAGCCACGTAGATCGCCTTAGTGAGATTTATTACACGTAACTTCCCGCACGTCTTCTCTTCCTTTCTTCTTCCTGTCATTTTCCATTTGCATCCTAATCTCTTGTATTATTTTCTGTCTTCTTTTCCCTTGTTTCTCATTTTCCTTGTCTCCTTCTGTTTTTACCCTGTCTGCTGAAAGTTAGGCTAGATTTTAAATGCTTATCCTTGGGAGTGTTTTTATAAATTGCTTTTAAATTAGGCATTTCATTTATGAATTGTGTTCTCTTTAGAGGAGTTAATGGCATGTACGCTATCATCTTTTTCTTTGTGAATTAGTCTGTTTCTTCAAAAACTTATCATCAAAATATGTACAAGAAAGGGTAATTATTCAACTCAAACTGTAATTGTGTCTAATTGACACTCCAGAAATATACTTCTTTGTAACATCTGAAACAATTTATTAAGTTTTTTTGAACATTGATTCATAGCTACCATATCATTTGAAGCACAGGAAATGTTCTTGACAATGCTATTATGGAATGCATTCTATAGGGATATTATACAAAACACTACAAGGCAAACTCTTATGCAAGCCATAGCTTCTTATACCAGATTGGGTTTATTGGCTATTAGCTAACTGGCTGCCTTTACTATTCTGATAGAAGGAAGCGTCACCTGATCAGAGTGGTTACTGAGATGGCCCATCACCGGTTCTCTGCTGCTCTGGGTTAGAACATAACCATGAACAGCCTCTCCATGCCAAGCTTTCAGTCACCCTCCAACTCTCAACCTCCTTTTCTGTTCCTCCCTAGTCAATGAGAACTTAATTCTGAAGCTTCTTTCACATGTCTGGATACAGTCACTCAATGGTGTCTCACTTAGCTCATGTGATACACTTTCTGCCTTCTGGTTTTCACCCCAGTCTCATCTCTAGGCAGAGAGATCTCTTCCTTAAAGTTCTTCACAGCTAAGGGATGGTTAATGATACCCAGAGTCTTCCACAATATGATTTTAAGACTTGGTTTTCTAGATTTATCTTTTTCCTGGTTTCCTTGAAACTAGACATTCTCAGTGATTGTCACTGTCTGTCCCTGTGAGAACACATCGCAGACTTTACTCTTGACATTATTTCTATTTCAAATCCATTTGCATAGTTGTGTACACTGTCTATCCTTTCAAGCCTACTTAGCTCTTTCTCCTTCATAAAGTGTCCTCCAATTTGCCTTCTAAGTTGTTTATGTACTTTTTCTTCTCCAAATCCCAGTGCAAAGATTCTTCTTCTTCTTTCTCCCTCTCCCCCCTCCCCTGTTAAGGCAGAGTTTCTCTGTAGCCTGGCTGCTGGGAAACTCACTCTGTAAACCAAGCTGGCCTTGCACTCAGAGATCTGATTGCCTCTGCCACTGCCACCCATGAGTGCTGAGATTAAAGGAGTGGGACACCTCCACCTGGGGACTATCTCCTTAGAAAATGTAAAGAAAGCCTTTTCTGAAAGTACAGAGAACTGAGGAAGCAAGAAGAGCATTTAGAGCAAATCCCCAAAGCAGCATCTCTTCTCAGCAAGGAAAGCTAGGGCCTTTAATTGGAAAAGTAGAGAGGCTGGTGCATTCCTGAGAATGCGCAGTTAGAAGTTAGACCCCGTATACAGGCCTTTAATTGGAAAACACTAACTCAGGAGACTCATCTCCAGTGTAGAGGCTGGTGCATTCCTGAGAATGCGCAGTTGGAAGTTAGACTCCATATACACTGACTTGCTTTTCCTCGGAGCTTGTCTGTTTCATAAGACATTAAATGCCTTGAAGACTGGAATTATAATAATAGTTTTAACGACAGCGACTTACTCAAACAATGCCATGAAGGAGGCCATTTTATAGATGAGGAGGATGAGACACGGGGTAGTGAAATAACTTTCTGATCACTTTCCCCCCAACAGCAATCCTCTACAAAGAGTAAGGTAACCAGGGCAGAGGAGCCTTCTGTCTTTCTCTTTTTAAATTGAATTGAATTAAACTAATTTTAGCTGAAGCCTGAAGGCATCTTAGTCATCTGAGGGTATAAAATGTTAACAGTCCTTCCCCACTACGCTCCTAATTACTTGGACCCATAGTCATCAATACAGTTGTGATGAGCACCAGGAAAATGTGCAGAAGCGTATATGAGAACTATGTATATTTTATGTCCATTTGAAAAGCAACACTTCATCACACCTCTGGGAGCTGTGGGGCATGGGTCTGAATATAAATAGGCACACTTACTGCTTTAGTCAAATGACTGTGGTATGACACTTTGCCCTGTACTGATTTGCCCTGGAGCAAGTTTTATTTGAGTAGCTTAACAAAGAAGAAGATTGTAGTGACTGGATTGAGCAAATGTCTGAATTTTGCTATAGAGGTGTGACTATCCGCCTCATGCATTCTGAGTCTGGGCATCACTATGTAGAAGCGACATGCTGGGTCACTTGTATGACATTTGTATTATCTATCATCTGTCTCTCTGACCATTGACCTACTTACTTACCTACCTACCTATTATCTATCTATATTATATATATATATGTAATACCTATACCCATTTAGATCTATAACCATGATCTTCCTGAAGGGTGTGTTCCAAGAAATATCATTACCCTGTGAATGACTATTTCCCTGATCTGTCCTCTGATTTACCAACCACTTGCCAAGTTTCTCCCATATTACTTTTAAGACTTGCAAGGGATAACAGACAGTATAGTATGTCTCCACTAGAGCCCGGCAACCATACCACAGTAATCCCTGAGTACTGCACCATGCTTGAATTACAAGAAAATTGCCTTAAAATAGTCTTATGAATATGGTAGAGTTTGAAAAAGAGGAAATGAATAAATCCTTTAAAGAAATAAATGAATAAAACCATTCAGGATCCAAAAGTCGAAATACAATCAATAAAGAAAACCCAAATTGAGGGAATCTGGAAATAAAATTTTAGAAACTTAAACAGGAACCTCAGAGGCAACAGAATACAAGAGATGAAAGACCAACTCTCAGGCATTGAAGACATGATTGAGGCAATAGTTACCTCTGTTAAAGAAAATGTTAAAATTGAACCACTTGTAGCACAAAACATCCAAGCAATCTGAAGCACTATGAAAAGGCCAAATTGAAGAACAACAGTGATAGAGAAAGGAGAAGAAACCCAGGTCAAAGGCACAGAAACTATTTTCAACAAAATCATAGAAAAATCTAAATTTCCCTAACTAAACAAGGGCATGCAAGTCAGAGTATAAGAATCATATAGAATAGCAGGAGTTGATGCAGAGGCCATGGAGGAATGCTGCTTACTGGCTTGCTTGCTTCTCCTGGCTTGCTCAGCCTGCTTTCTTATAGAACCCAGGACTACCAGCCAACAGATGGTACCATCCACAAGGGGCCCTCCCCCCTTGATCACTAATTGAGAAAATGCCTTACCGCTGGATCTCATGGAGGCATTTCATCAAGGGAGGCGCCTTTCTCTGTGATAACCCAGCTTGTGTCAAGTTGACACACAAAACCAGCCAGTACATATATATTATAAACCTCTTTCTCTTTCTTGTTTATTTTCAATGTATTAGTATTTGTTTTATTTTATTATATTTTATTTTTTTATTTAAAAAGTGATTTAATATTTCCCTCCATATCTTTTAAACACCATTAGTTCTGGAGCCCAGTTTTTATATTATGAAAATAAGGTAGAGGGATCATGAACTTCCAGATTTAAAATGAGCAAAGATGATGTCATCCAATGACTTGACTACACGTCTATGGCAGGATACTCCCACTGTGCTGCAGCCACGGGACACTGTAGTAAAGGTGTGAGCCACAGGAGGAAGAGGAGGGCACACTGAATGAGCCTACACATAAAGATTTGCTCTTCATGATCTGTTCTGCTGACTTCTACCTTGTTTGCATCTTAGGATATTTAAAACCTAAACTTGCCATTACCAAAAATAAGAAAAATGAACATGGAAGACACTGTATACTCTGAAAATACTTTAATATGTTTTAATATTTCATAATTGATGTTTCTTCCTCACTTAGAAATAACACTCTTTAAAGTGGTCCTGGAGAACTTTGCTCAGAAGGCAAAAGCATAAGAGAATCATCCATGATTAACTAATATACAATCTTCTGAATTATGAAATATTTGGTGAATTGGCACCTTAACACAAATCTATTATTTCTTCTAGGATAAATATTGTATTTGAACTAAGTGCAGTTTGATTGCTTTTAAGTTCTCCAGTTAATTGTGGAATTTATATTCATTTGGACAAAATGCTAATATGAATGAGTACAACCATACAAACACGAATAATGGCCAGTAGCTTACAGAGTCTTCTACTCATGTAGTACCTTTTCATACCTTGTAATAAACAGGACACCTAAACTGACAGTTACCGGTTGTCAGTAGATAGTTCTCCCCCCATGTTCCCACTGTCCAAGCAGAAGAAAGAATGAGATAAGTGATGCTGTGTCGTGTATTTCATGGCTATTTTTTATGACTTGAATTTGAGGGACTCATAGATCCAGAATTAATTAATTTTACTTATTTAACTTCTGTCCTGTGGATTAGATGGGTTTTGGTTTGTGAAATATTTGCTATCACCAGGTGGTAGTGGTGCATGCCTTTAGTCCAGCACTTGGGAGGCAAGAGGCAGAGGGATCTCTGTGAGTTTGAGGTCAGCCTGGCCTACAGGTTGAGTTCCAAGGCTACAGGGAGAAACCTTGTTTTGAAAAACAAAAGTGACCAGACCACCCAGTACTCCCAGGGACTAGACCACCAACCAAGGTGTGTACAGGGAGGGATCCATGGCTCCAAATACATACGTAGCAGAGGATGGCTTTGTCTGACATCAGTGGGAGGGGAGGCCCTTGGTCCTGTGGAGGTTTGATGCCCCAATGTAGAGGGATGCTAGAGGGATGAGGTGGGGAGTGGGTGGGTGGGGGAGCACCCTCATAGAGGCAAGGGAGAACAGGGAGAAGGCAGATGGGGTGGGGATGTTGTGGAGGGATAACCAGGAAGTGGGATATCATTTGAGATATAAAAGAATGGAATGATTAATAAAAAAACCGGGGGGGGGGGAGAAAAATTTCCTATCATTGTCAACAACAGGGATCGTTGTTTTACTAAGTTGAAGATGTCAGACTGTTTGCTGAGGAGAGGTGTGGATGGAAATGGCCTCTATGAGAAGCTGTGGAGGGGAATTTATGAAAGGAAATGAGGAGCAGCTGCGGGCGGAAGGACTGCTCACAAGACACATTCACTAAACTCCACAGTGCCTCCCTCAGAATTCCCACCGAGAAAAATGGTTTCTTCTTTCTCTGAACTCTCGTTCCACTAATGGATGTGCAACACACAACTCACGTGTAATTATGTCAGGTCTTGTAAAATCTCTTCCAATGTAAGTCATTTAAAACATCTGTGACTTTAAAGTTAGCTCTTTAGTTATTAATAGGTTGAGAGATTACTTGAACAAACATATAGGTTCTAAAAGTCCTAAAGATAGGAACTATAAATTCCCTACTATTTAAGACACAATAGGTGCTTGTTATTATTGGTTGTCCTGATCTAACTTTCACTGAAATTAAAGGGGCATAGTTTTTTAAAGTCTGTTTTTGTGGGAGCACAGATTCTTCTTAGGGTGAATTTATGTTTTTTAACTAGAAAATTAAATTGATACTTCAAGGAAAACACTGCATGAAAGTAGTTTCAATTTCTTCAAAGAGATTTAACTATTTGTTTAAAAGTAGGCCTGAGGATGAAACAATATTTCTTGGCATGCCAGCTATGAAAACAGTAATGCATTTGATGGTGCATTTAATTTTATCTTGTGGATGTCCTTCCTATTGTATTTTATGCATTACCTTTACCAACTGCCCTTGGGTAGCTGTAATTTTTTTTAAAAAGTCATTAAGAATTCAACTCTTACAGTATCCTTGGTGAGTACTAGCTTTGAAACCAGTTGGTTGATAAAGGAATGAATGACTATTTGTAAGTTGAAAGACTGAGAAGTAGTAAGTTTAAGTTAATTGTTTAGGATCAAGCACACACCTATGTGTCTTCCAATGCAGAACACATTCTACAGGAAGTTGGGAACCTCAGGCATCTAACTCCAGCTAATCAATTCCTGGGTAAGGAAAGGAGTCTGTGGTGGGAATAAACTTGATTGGCACTGTAATTCTGTCCACAGCTCCAGGGTGTGCGAAGTGCCACTGTGTTTGAGCTGCTACACAGAGCTAGTCCTTGCATTATTAGGATTCCCCTGGCAAGCTATCCAGCCTTGGGTCACTCTGATTTCTGAGTTCAAAATAAGTCCTTGTACTTATTCTTCTCCAATGAGTAGATAGAAAGATGGTTTAAAAAAGTTATAAAGAAGAAAGGATAAAAAGAGAGGAAAGAATGTCTGAAACAAACACATAGCATCATACAGACGATTCTCTATGTGGCTCCCCGCACTGGACTCCTCTGAGGGCACACTCTAATGCATACACCATTACAGAGCTCTACAGCCATTATTTTATCGCCATGTATCTAGAGATGACCTTCCAAACACAAGGCTCCAGAAAGGTCTCCAAGCTGCTGTGGCCTGTTTGTCTACACAGGTACTGTAGACAGAGATAATCATATTTCTTTGTCGTTGCAGAAATGCCATCTTACCCACCAGTGTCAGGTTGCTGTGACCTGTGTTTAGTGACTCCTTCTTTTCACGTTGGTGTTTCAAATACCAAAGAAAATGCTGTTGAGCCCAAACAACCATTTATAGTTATTGTGTGGCATACGCATCTCGGCACCTCCATAAGGCAGCTTCCAGTTTCTTTCTCACTTATGAGTGAAATTTGGAAAACATTACAGGATAGCACTCAATGGGTGTCAGGGGGAAAGGTATAAAGTTTATTTTCATTTTAAGCGTTTCTCTATTGTCCAGTTCCTAACAGTTCTTTTTCAGTCTCGATGCAGGTGTGATTTTCACGTAGAGATAGCTGGTCCAATTCTTTCAGCATACTGGTGTGTGTGTAGTCTTCCTTTCTAAAGTGTCCTTGCTTTATGTACTTCCATGTTTACAAAGGCTTTCTTGTGAGAGAGTTGGCATTAGAACTCAGCAAGGTCTGGTTTTCATCCTTGCCAGACAGAACTGCCTCTAATCTTGATGTGTGACTTGTCTGTAATTAATGTGCTCCATATATAAAACTGAGATACTTCAGTTCCAAGTTATCACAAAAATATTCAAGATGTTCCCTGGACAGGAAACAATTTGGGAACTAGTTACATTTGGATAATTTTACATTATGTCTTCAGAGTAAGACCAAACCAATAGACTATTGGGACTTACCAAACTGTATTCACCCATCTGTTTACTTGTGTATTCACCAAGTACTTGAGCTGCCCCTTACAAGGTACCTACTGATCCTTTTCTATGGATTTTGGGTTTAAATTTATACATACTTTTTAGGGAAAATTCTTGATCCATTCAGAGAGTTCACTGTCTTTTGGGGAAGACTGTGGAGTTAGGGAATATGCAGAGGACACGTATGGGGTTGGGGGATAGATCTGAGGCATTAGGCATAGATCAGCATGTCCGGGGAAGAGACGGAGGTAAAAGCATTGGAACTGGGAAAGCAAAAAGGAGACAGAAGAAAGGACTTATAAGTCTTAGGAAAGAGGTCAGATTCAGGGAGAAATGGTGAGCCTTGATGTGGTGACACTGTGTGCAAAGTGTGGGGTAGGCTACAGTGGTGAGAATGTGCAAGGAGGCCTCTTCGGACTGCTGAAGGCTGCTGTCAGGGGAGTGAATGGATTAGGTGAATGAAAGATTGAATTAAGTGGATCAGCTCCAGAGGTGCTGAGGGAACATTATTGACTAAATTTTAGGCAGAAGAAAGCACCTGAATAATGTGTCTATCTTTGTACTTGAACATGGATGCTGATATTTTCTTTAGGTTGAAGGGCATTGTTGAAGACGGGGGGGGGGGGGAGGACTCTAGTCTCCAACTGTTTTCTATTCTGCCCTTTCTCCTCCCTCTCTCCCCCTCTCCCTATCCCTCTCCCACCTCCACTGGATACATTATAGAATATTACATGATGCGATACTTAGAGCTATGTTAAGGTACCACTTTCATCCTAGATATTTCAGCCTATGTGAAAATGCTCAGAAAATTCAAAGAGGTGGCGGAGCATGGGAGGAGCCACAACTCAAGTAGCAGGTATACTGGGAATCACTTCTCCAGGTTTGACCAATGTGACATAATGTGACATGTTAATTTGCTTTAGTTTCTGTTCCTGTGATTAAAAAAAAAATCCTGACAAAAAGAGACGTGGAAAAGAATGGGATTGTTTATCTTACATTCCAGGCTAGCATTCATCATTGTAAGGAAGTCCAACTGGAGCGTAGAGCTTCACACTTACGGTCAAGAGAAGAGAGAGAATAAACTCTTCCCTGGTCTTCTGAGATACATGCTTCACACACTACATCTTTCTAGCCAACAGTGAGCAAGTTTTGCTCATGCCTCAAAATACTTTGAATCGCTACACCATATACTTCCTGGACATGAGGCAAAGACAATAACCATGCTCTCTGCTGTTGTAAAAATCTACAGTGTATCATGAGAGATCAGACATGTTAAAAGAGATTGTGACAAAAGTATATATTTTGCAATCTTGAGAATTTGTAAATAGTTCAGATCCTTCCATTGTTTATCAGCCTGAACTGACTACTGATATTAGTATAGCTTCCTGTCATCTTGACCGGAGCTAGAATCATCAGAGAAGAGGGAGCCTAAATGCCTTCGTAAGATCGGGCTTTGAGGCATTTCTCTTTCATGTTCTTTTCTTGTGTGATTGTTTGTTTTTTGAGACAGGGTATCTCTGTGTAGCCCAGACTGTCCTGGAATTCACTCTGTAGACCATGATGTTCTTGAATTCAGAGATCTGCTTGCCTCTGCCTCCCTTGTGCTGAGACTAAAAAAATTTCCTTAATTAGTGATCAGTGTGAGATGGCCCAGCCCATTGTAGATAGTGCCATCCCTGGGCTGGTGGTCCTGGGTTCTGTAAGAAAGCAGGCTGAGCAAGCCATGTGGAGCAAGCCAGTAAGTAGCATCCCTCCATGGCCTCTTCATTCGCTCCGGGCTCTGGGTTGAGCCATGCTTGAGTTCCAATCCTGACTTCCCTTGGTGATGAGCTGTGACGTGGTGGTGTTAGCTGAATAACTCCTTTCTTCCCCAGTAGCTTTGGTAATGGTGTTTCATCACATCATTCACAGCAATAGTTATCCCAACTAAGACATAGGCTTCTGTTTATTTGGTAACTCACGTACCACATCATCCTAATTTCACCTGTATGTAATTTTCTCAGCCTCTATCAGTCTGAGTCTTGTTAGGATTTCCGTTTTGAAAATGAGGTCTTGAGACTCTACAAGGTCAAATCCAGACTCATAGTTCATGGGGCCAGAGATTAAACACGGACCTCTCTCACTCACATCGAATCTTCTGTCTCTTCCACTGTATCACACATCATTAGACTGTTAGCTTTAGTTTTGCTCTGTATGAGTAAAACAACGAAAACTTTCCCCACCTCTTTTGTGCACTGGGAATCGAACCCACAATCTCATGCAGAAAAGGCAAATACTCTACCACCCACCTACAAGCCCAGCTAGAAAACAGCCTTCAAAGATTAACGAAGTATGGATCCTTAAGCCAGGGTATGAGAATCATATTTGAATTTCAAGTGCATATTTTTACTTTATGTTTATAACCTACAGCAGAAATCTGTTTGTCAGTTAAATTAAGTTGCTGTGGTCTTTGCAAATAAAGTTGTCTTGTAATTCTATTGAATCTATTAGTCGAATCTGCTTATTTTATTTCTATAATTCAATAAAACATGTTGCTTTCATTTTCTATCCCCAGGACACCCTTGTAAACAAGACGTTTCTTGTAATTTTTTTTTTTTTTGCTGGCAAAAACCATTTAATAAGCAAATATCTGCAATCCACAGCAATATGCGTTGACAGCCTCCTAACCATATTTGAAATATGAAGGCAGTGTTTCCAAGATGACTCAAGCCAATTGCCTTAATACTTCTATAAAAATAACTGCTATTAGAAAGCTCAATTCTGAAGGCACATAATTTTAATCCTGGTTCATAAAATTTAATTTGGATTTATTTCAGGATAATGATCATTGAGTAAAGTATGCACTGAAATGGTCAGGCACCTGGGTAAGGACCACTAATCTGCCCTGAGAGATTGCTTGGCTTAAGCAGAGTGAGTGGCAATATATACACACACACCATTAATTATTTGAAGGAATATTTTCTGTGACATTGGACTCAAGGTGCTCCATTCAAACTCCCTACCTCAGCAGAATGGCTGCTACAGAGCACGGAGGTAAAATGACTTTATATTAAATTGGATTGTCTTTGGCTCTGGCCATAAGAACTGGTCTTGTGAGTCTACTTTTTTATTCCTCCTGCATGTTAGATTATTTTTATGATAAATGAATATAATTCCAGTCATCTGAAAGCATGTCAAAAATATAGAGAGTGAAATACATTTAGAACTCTGGATTTGGGAGAGGGCATTGGATCTATCTTTTCTGAAATAAATGACTTGTCCAGGGTCACAGGGGTCAGTCCACAGTACTTGATCATTAAGTCCAATGTTATTTCAGTAGACCTTACTAACATAGAGAAGATATTACCTAACCATGGTAATTACAATTCACATTTATTGAAAATCCAGTAAGCCCAGGTGGTGTTAGTAAGTCACTTAATTCTCAAAACAACCCACCATTCCTACTGTGTTTATCAGAAAAACTGGGACTCAGAAGCTTGAAAGACCTTTCCAAGTTCACTTAGCTGTTAGGTCCAGCTAGGACAAAGGCATTCTGCAGTGATGTTGATGAGCCAACACTATTCAGTGAAGGGTTGGAAGTGCCTGCCTTACACAGCTGGTAACAAAGCTGACATCTTTCTATGTGGAAAGAAGAGTATAATGGTTAAGAAAACAAGGATTAAGAACTAAGAGAATAAGAATTTAGACCTAAAAACAACTAGGAGAGTCAGACTGGGGAAACTGGAATGAGCCAAGTGAAGGAATCGCAAGGAAAATGCAGGGGCAATGATTTTATTAGCTGTCCTTGCAGTCACTTTATTAGCTTATTTTCACTCAGGTAACCTGGCAGTGATCTTTTATATTTTTAAATTTAGGAGTACTAATGTTCAGTGTACACAAGAATGCTAAGCAATCTAAGGTGATAACATGCATTTAATTGGACTGTAATGGAAGCAGATTTCAAGCATGAATGAAAACCCCTAATATTAACTTGCAGTGTTTAATTGCTTTTTATGGTAATTGCAGAAATATATACAACCTATGTTTTTCATTTGGCAGATGGAAATATGAGCAAACTCTACAAAATATAACTTTAAAATAATGATTAGCACTCATTTTATTCCCAAATTACCTAAATGCGTTTTGACTTCTTCACTAATACATGTACTGCATTTCTGTGGAGTGGCTCTTTTTGTGCCATTTTAAATATACAGAAATGTGTGGGGCATTCCATCTGCAGAGAGTTACATGATGGTTCTTTTTAATCTTGTGAGACATCTCACCCAGGAGGTGATTTATGGCCCTGTTTCAGTAACCTTGGACATGTCTCTATCTTGCACATTATTGATAAAAGGATTCAGCTTTTGCAACCTGAGATCTGAAAAACACCATCACCTGGTAAACCCCAAAATACAGTTTTTTTGAAAGGTGTAATTATTTCTGGATGAAAAAAGATAGACTTTTCATCAGTTCAATTTTTCTGTAATCCCATGTTGGTAAAAAGTATTAATAATAATTGTTGAAGGTAAATTATCCTCTCAAGGACTTGAGATAAATGTTTGATTGGTGAGCCTTGTCCTAGATAGTAAATTACAACTGTGTCTAGAGGAAATCACACAGTTTGTTTTTTCCTTTTATTTTCTATTTTTAATATACTGGTTGGTGGGTGTAAGTCAATTCAAAACAACATTTATTACGTCTGCAATGTGCCAGGTTCAACACCAAGTGTTCAGAATGCAAAGGTGAGGAGTATGTGGACTCTGCTTCCAAGGGTCTCATAATACCAAAGAATCAGCAACATGTGATGTGCTTGGGAGCTACACAAGAGCTTCCCCACAAAGTAGAGCCCCTAGGAACTATGCAGTTCCACATGAGTTCAAATGTTCTGAAGAGACTGGCACTGGCCAGTTGCTTGATTATCCCTCTGAGCTGTACTTTAGGATTTCCTTTGTTATGTGTCCATGTATCTGTCTATGTGTAAGGTATTTGTGCATGAGCTGCCCATAGATGCCACTATAGTGGTCAGATCTATAGGAGCCGGAGTTATAGATAGTTGAGAGCGGTATAATTTGGGTTCTAGGCACTTAATCTGGGTCCTCTGCAAGAATAGTACTTATTCTTAACCATTTAGCCGTCTCTCTAACCCTGATTTCCCTGCTCTCTTTATGAGAATTTGATTGGATATCATTGAACCTTAGCTCAGAGCTTTTCAGTTATAGACACAGAAATATATTTGATCTGCCCATCACCCATTAAGGTGATGTAAAATACAGATTTTCTCTTCCTTTATCTTCAGTTGGGGATAATTGTTTCATTACTTATGTTCTCTTTATTTCGCACCTTTGTTTATCAATTCACCATGATTCAGTTGTTCTTCTTTAGGGGAAAATGTGTATATATGTACACATGCAAATTCCTTTTCCTTGGTATCTCCTAGAGAAAAGGGACTGTTGTCATTAAATTAACCAATATTCAAAGAAGTACATAGATTTGCAGATACAGATTATAAGGCATAGTTGAGTAATTGAGCTGATTCATAAGGCTCTAAGCAGCTGTGTCTGGGAAAAACCCACTTCTTGTACAACTATATGATAGAGACATTGATATAATCAATGATTTTTTTGGTCTTCAATTTCCAAACAAAATATTGAAATATCCGAACTTGGTGACATTCTTATTCCTTCTTAGATGATATTATCTGGTTATAATGTCATTTTTGGATCCAGGCATAGTTTGACTTCAAGTTGACAAGCTTCCATTAAGTCGAAACATGACAGTAATATAAAAAGTGAGCACCTGTTATGCAGAAATTGATCTACATTGTATTTAAGTGGCCAAGTTGGAATTCTAATGTATTTTATACATCCATTCACCAACTATCCTTCTACCCATCCACCCATCCATCCACCCACCCATCTATCCAATCCATCCATCCATCCATCCATCCATCCATCCACCCATTCATCCATCCATCCATCCATCCATCCACCCACCCAGCTACCCATCCATCCATCCACCCACCCACCCACCCATCCATCCATCCATCCACCACCCACCCATCCATCCATCTATCCATCCATCCATCCATCACCCATTCACCAATTCATCCATCCATCCATCTATGCATCCATCCATCCATCCATCCATCCATCCATCCACTACCTATCCATCTATTGGGCATTTATTAGGTGTGAGATAATGTTCTGGGAGGAAATAAGAACAAAGTCTAAGCATTTTTCAGAAACTAACTCTCTGGTCATGTTTCATTCACTGTGTTCTTTTCCACAAGTTACAAGGTCTCCCAAACCGTGAGTAACTTTCATCTTACAAATATTTGTTTTTCAGCAGTGTGTATTGGGTCTTTTATAGAGGTTTTATGTTATATAAACATATACGTGTACCTTGTTCTGTTAAAGAATAGGTATCCTAATACTTAAGCTCAAATCTACTTTGAACTTTGTCAGGATTCTTCAGAATTCTTCCATGCAGTGAGTACATTAGCTCCATCTTTCCATCCTCAGACATAACTGAACAAAAGTTAAGAATACCTAAGATTAAAAGAGAAAATCTTCCTTTGGGGTTGCATTTCGGATTGTGTTCTGGGAACGGGCAATTCTTTGTAAAGCAAACACATGCCTTTTGTTTAAACATTGTTTCTGTGTAGGTACTATTGTCACCTGTCTTGTCGTTTCCCCTCCTCTTCCTTCCTTCTGTCTGTCTGTGTATGTCTCTTCCTCCTTCCCCCTTACAGGTGTGCGTGCATACATACACACACACACACACACACACACACACACACACACACACACACACACACACACACTCCCCATAAGTGATCTTTTCCTACAAGATAATTATGAACTGAGCAGATAAGCCTGGTACTACTGATCTTGGAAAATGTTTGTTGCATTCTGTGTGTCCGTATGTATGTGTGTGTGTGTGTGTGTGTGTGTGTGTGTGTGTGTGTGTGTGTGTGTGTGTATGAGTGTGTGTGTGCAGGGGCATGCACTGTTAAACAGAGCAGAGGTTAAGTTGTGTGTCTGTCTGTCTAGCAGCTTGCCTAGCACACTGATGGAAGGAAACCCAGACTCCACATCCTTGGGGTCAGGACTGGCATAACGCAACAGCTGTCCTTGTACTGTTTATTTTTACAGTAGCCTTTATATAAAACCTGATGTGACAGATGCTGTTCTGTCACACCAGCCTGTTCACTATTGGGGACTTGGTGGTCCCCTTTACATGACGTAAGGCTCCAAGCTTCCTTTACATGTGTGCAAATAGGACAATGGCTCTCTTGAAAAGAGCAGCAGAGGTGTATACATTTTTAATGTGAATGCAGCCTTATTTCCTTCAAGAACAGCCTCATTTTCTCCATCATGACAAAACTCAGACCTTTAACAGCTTTGCTTCAACCGAGAAAAAATCAGTGCCTATATGTTTATTGTGTGTGGAGATCTTGAGCGACAGTCAGTGCTGTTCCCATCAAATGAGCCCATGTGCCCACCACAAAAAGCTGTGGCTTTATACTTTCCCCAAGCCTGGAATGGGAAAGACATAAATGACATCTTTCTGCAATTTCTGACTTTATCATAAAAAGTTAATACTAAGAGTATCCAAGAAGCAGCACATCATGATTCTAAAGAGTGACAAGAAATTTAATATGAGTTTTGACTGCTGCATTAAAAATCTAGATTCTAAATATCAAATACTTTGAAAGGATAATACTGCCTATATAGAAATACTGTCTGTCAAAACCTTAGTATATGTCTTAATTAAAACCGAAATAAAATCCATGAGTGATTCTCCTAGACTGCCATTATTTCTCTCTTTGCTGTTAATAAAAATATTCACTGAAAACTAGTGGAGAAATCACTACAAAGAGAATGAATTTCATGACTTTGAAAATGAACAACTTAGAAATTTTATTTAATTATATTTTGTTTTATGTATCTAAGTGTCTTTTATTTTTTCATTAAAAGCTATCCATCAATGACTGAGTAATTATTTTGTGAAAACAACAACAACAACAACAACAACAACAACAACAACAAAACAGAATAGTTTTCAGCAGGGCCAAAGTCAAATGCTGTTTGCAAGAAGGTCTGCAGATTGGGAAAATCCATGAGAATGTTTGGAACAGCAAACCAACGGGAAACGGGATGGAAGCCTTTCCCATTGTTTGTAAGGTCCTGAGAGAGGCTACGTGTCTTTTGAGGCTTGAAGATGACATTGAAATATGAGCAGAGTCTGCCCGGGCTATGAGCAAAGGAGGGAACATGGAGGGCTGTGCACTGTGAGCTCTAGTGAGACATGAAGGACACAAACTAAAACAAGCCAGGGATGTGAGAAGGATGTTCAGAGAAGCGGGCCAGTGACTGACAGGTACGAGAGAGACAGGAGAGGTGGGCAGCTAACAGGAGTCAGAGTTACTATATATATGTATGAAATTGTCAAAGAACAATGTCAATAAATATCATGATGAAAGAAAGCAAGGAGTCCAAATGCCTAACCGCTAAAAGTCCATGAGACAGATACATTTATATGCATAGATAGTATAGTTCTCATATATGTATATGTATTCTCATATATATTATTATATTAACCAAAGACATACACACACACACACACACACACACACACACACACACACACACACACACACACACACACCTGTAGAGCTAAGTACAGTAAGAGTAGTGAGATATAGTACCTGGTTTCATGGCCTCAAAGAAGGATTTTGTGTTTTGACTTTAAGTGCATTTATCTATATTTGGCCAAAGAGTTCTTTTACCCATTGTCATAGAAGTTAGTTTAGCTGGATAAAGCATAATTGCTTCAGAAAGAGGGGAATTCCAAAAGGATGAACAGGGACTGTAAGTATAGTGTAAATTATATAATTTTTCTCATTCATCCTTTTCTATGTTCTCCAGAGGTTTACTGGAACCTATATCATTCTTATGTTCATTGGAGGATGTGTTCATGCATATATTGATGAATTAGTAGATTATACTGGCATAATAAAATGACCCATAAATTATACACTTATTTTGAGATACAACTTCCAGTCCTTTCCTCAACTTTGGGATATTCTCTATTGCTATAAAAGACCAAGGGCATACTAGGCTTTATTTTTTAAATAAAATCTTCACTAGCTAAATGTTTGTGTGTGCCTGTGTAAATGTGTGTATGCATACTTCTGTGTGCCTATGTTTGAATGTGTTTATGTATTAAACAGTTCATGGATGTCTGTGTATATATGTGTGTATGATTTATTGTGCATGCTTATGCAGATGTCTATGCATCTCTGTGTGCTTACTTTCATGTATATGTGCTTACATGCATGCATGTGTATGCATGCCTTTATTTGTGTGTACACGCACCTATGCCCACACCTGTCCACGCTTCCATGCATACAGATGCCACTGCATGGCATATGGGCAGCTTCTAAGTTCTTTCCCTGGTAGATTTTAAAACACCAAGAACACTTTGAGGAAAACTTATCTAGTGAAGATGGCATAGGGAACAAATGGGGCATTCAGTTATTTTGCAGGAGGATCCTTTACAGTCCATAGAATTACAGGAGCAAGCAATTCACAAACTTTCTTCAAATGGTCGGAAGAATGTGAGAGGGGAGAGGAGATTGACGTGAACACAGTTTCCACTGGAAATTTCACAACAGCGACTCAAAATCTTTACCAAAATGAGCAAACACCTGAAGAAAATCTCCACTCTCCTTTCCTTTACTGAGCTGGTTTATGTGTCCAACTTTGGTGTGTGTACTCATATGACGACTGTGACTCAGCCAGTAGATCACTGCTGAAACACACATTGTGTCAGCTGGCATGTTTGGGGTGGGGAACTGAACTTACTTTGGCATGAGTCTTTCTATTCCTTGCATATGCTTAAATCTCCTTGTTTGCACCATTTGAATGATCTCTTAAAGAGCCAATGGGCTTATATGTGTTCTTTTCATTTGCAATATCCAAAGATGACTCTGGCAGATACAAAAATGGCTCTGACTTATGAAAGCAAAACCTGAAGGGGATTTGTTTCCATGGCCTGAAACCCAACCTGCCAAGCTGAATTCCCCTAATTCTTCCTAATAACCTGGACCACAAACACCTAGTTGGGGGGCTACAGCTGTCTGGAAACTGGTGAAAGCTCTGCCTTGAGCACTGACTTTTGATTCCATCTGTGCCACTCGGGTCTTAATTCTTTTTGGACTTTAGTGTTCTCATCTATAAGATGGGGACCTCATAGTTCTCAGCTACTTTTATGAAGATGCAATGAGCAAGGGCTTGCAGGTGCTCAGGACAGTGGTCCCTGGCACAAGCAGAGGGCAGTAGATAGCAAGTTCATGATGGTTTCTTTAATGCCAATTTACTATTGGTTCCAATTCTACACAGACTTTAAACATTGCAAATGTTAATTTTGGTTATTGAAGCCCCCAGTGCCAAATGTAAACTAGTTTAGTGCATCTTGAGAGTCTTAACATTTTAATCCCAATTAAGGCTAAATGAGCATTGAAGCAGTGTAACATGCTAACAAGCACAGAGGAAATGTGAACCCTGCAGTACTACATCTTGTATTATGTAAATACCATTCAAATGAGTCCTAGTCAGGGTGTGCTACTGCTCTAGCTTTTGATCTGTCTTTTATTTTCTTCATTCCCCGAAGCAAGACACTGCATGGTAAAACTGATCATTACAACACTATACAAGTGGATCAAAGAACAAGGAAACCATAAACAGGAATGAGGTCACTGCCGAATAAAGGAAACAGTCTAATAACAGGATACTAAAATCAAATTACACTTTTTTTAAATATATATTTCTCGTGGGTTATAGAAGGGTCAAACACAAAATAAAAGTATACATATAGAAAAACATTTAAATTATGTATTGTTATCACTTATCAATGTGATCTTCAACTGGAAAACGTCATCATTAAGTGGCACTTCTTGGAAGGTTGTCGTGGATGGAGTGATGGACATCACCAAGTAACACACAGAATCCTTGCTAGTGAGCAGAAGCAATTGTTTGCCCCAAGAACATCTTCCGAGGAGATAAAACAATCATATCACAGTATTAGTCTACTCTGAGTAGTGTCAAATAGAAAGGAGCTGTCACCTAAGCATAGAAAAACTCACTGGTGAGGAGCAAGTAACCGCAAGCAAGTGGGGAACTCTGCTGTCAGCCCTCACTGGCTCCATGACAGCCACAATACAGGCAAGTCTGAAAGGAGGATTCGCGCTTGATCTGGGTACTCGGTGGATGGTGAGGTGTCAGGACGCCATGAGAAGCAGATGGAGATATTTGTTTATCACCTCTTGGCTCACTGGACCCCAATTCTGGTTTTCATATAATAACATCTTTCCCCTAAAAATACCCAAAGCAACTGCTTATTTTTTGAAATGGCCTTATAAATGATTTGAGGTCCTTCCCAAAAACTTTTATCAAGTTAGATCTTCCAAGATGAGAACCAGGAACTCTTGCATATTCTAAGGTATCATTCGACTGTCTGAAAAATGCTGAACTTCTGTGCCTAGCTAACTTGTGATACACCAGTACGTAACTCAGAAATCTTGTTTGTTTGTTTGTTTGTTTGTTTGTGTTTCTGGAGGCCCTAAGCCCCTTCCCTGGAATTTGAGGTGTTCCTGATCAGTACAGTGTTGGCTGGCACTAAACATCACGGATTGGAGAAGAGCTCTAGTCTGATTTTCCTGACAGCATGTGAACGGTGCCTTCTTGTTCCTCCTTGCTAATTCAGGGCTTGACCTGATACGTACTATTAAGGTCAAAAATGAATCATGGTGATCTGTGTTTGGATTGGAGTTTGATCTAATCACCAGCATGCTAGCTGTGTGAGTCTCCAAGTTACATAGTCAACCTCTGAAGGGGAGGTGGGCTATCTCTTAAACTTTCCATTTCCCTGCAGGTTCTAGCACTGTTTTTCTGTAGATTCCGTTCTAATAAATGTTTACTGAATTAAACTGGAGGGAATGCAGAAACAGTACAAAATTAAGACACTGAGAAATTAAGATAACAAAAGCAATCTACATGAAGAAAGTCACTTCAGCCAAAAGGCCCTGGACAATTATTTAAAGTAACTGTGCTATCTTCAGGGACTCTTTCAAATGCACATATTTAATCATCTGATGTGTAAGTCAAATCCCAGATATAATTAATTCACTGTCTTAACTTTCTTGCATGCTAGCTTTCATTAGATGAGGTTCATCTGTAATACAGCTCATGCTAGTCGAAGCCTGTGAATGCCAGGAAAAAAGACAGGAAATTCTGCTGACATCTTGCGATGAAGGATTGTGTAGAGTTTCTACCATATCGTGGAATTCAAAGGAAGCTTGGAGCAGAGGCTCTGGATGACTGATTTACGAGGAACACTCTTGGGGCTGATGGAAGGCAGCTGCTGTTAGGGAGGTCTCAAGTAAGAGTGTTGACTGTTCAGGTACTTAGGGATTGGGGGGGAAGGACGGAGGGAGGGAGACAGAGATAGATATTTCAGATTTTGACACTTCTGTTTAATTGCTAACTTAAGGATCAGATCAAACCTACCCTGTGATTTGGAAGTAGCAGAGCATTTTCCTTTGGAATGAGAGGATGTTTCACACAAGGCAACTCAACTTTTATAGGAAACCCAGTGAAGAAGGACAGACAGGAGTGGGGGCCACCAATCAAAACCCAGGAGTTCTTTTGTATAAATCTCCTAACCTTCCGAGTATACATTGCCTCAAAATACCTTAGAAAAGAACATAACACTTAGGTCTTTGCCCAGATAAGGAATATAATTTTTCTCTGAGGTTATTTAACACTTTTCATAATTTTATTATAAATGGTCCAATAAAACGCAACAGTAAGTTATATGTTATCCTAGGAGAGACAGCCATGTCTGAGTAACATGGTAATTTGTAAAGTAACAGGCATGTTGATGAGCACAAAACGTTCTAAAAATAAATAAAATGCTTTAACAGGCGAAACAGTCAGTCAGCATGAATGGACACATTTTGGGAGATGTGAATTTTAAGATAGTTTCCAAACTACGGAAAGATGGCCCTTCTTAATGGCATATGAGTAGAAAGAGGGAGCAAATAGCCAAGTGTGAGGTGAAGACGTTGGCTCCTGGGGCTGGCCTTCCCTTCCAGCACTGCCCTTAATTAGTTTTGTTTTTTTTTTAATACCTCCATTCTATATTCATGGGATAAAGTAGTCAGAAAAATCCACAAATTAAGATTCTTCCCAATGTTTAAACTTTTTAATTAAATTTAGTAATTCAGCATTCGAAGGTGAGAATATGAATCCACCCCCTTCCAATTTGTCATGGCTTCTCTGAACATGAAAGCAATTGAAGATTAGTTGCAGCAGTATTAGCTTTCAGCCTTCGCAGAGCATGCTAAACTTTACAGGCATCCCTGTAATATTTATGTTGATTTTGCTATTTTCTTTTGGAATGTTATTTTCAAGCAGATGATTAATGTCCTAATAACTCTCTGGAAGGAGAAGGCGGCTTTTGTGCACTCATTATGTCTACCTGCCTTGGGCAGAGGCGGATCTGATCTGGGGATGAATGTCTTACACTTGTTGACATATACAATGGCTCCTTTTATGGCTTGGATCTGGCCTTCTGTCTGTGACAGAGGTTCTGTTATCAGTAATCCCTGAAATGCTCCTTGTGCTTTAATGAGCCTGACATTCAATAGAGAGCCAGAAAGATGCTTTGTTTTTGTGAGGGACACTAGACTCACTGTCTCACACTCCTCCACTCCCACTTTAGGTCATACTCATGAACACACACACACACACACAGGCACAGCAGTGGAGACAGAGAAACAGGGAGGGAGACAGAGAGAGAGACAGAGAGAGAGACAGGATAGTGCTGGATATCTACAGTATGAACCATCTGGAAGGTTCAATTGTACAAACCCTTATTTACTTTATGCTCTTTGTAAAATTTTTTTAAATTTTTGAGAATTTAATACAGTGCATTCTGATCATATTAGCGCCTACTCCTATACCTAACTTCTCCCAAATCCACCCTTGCTCTTTGTTTTAATTTTGTTTTACCAAAGGGAATACTAGTCTTAGGTTAAAACAAAACAAAACACACATACGCAAAGCAACTTTTTACCATGGTATTTTGTAGATATACAATAGCTTCATGTCACCCATCTGTTTTGACTTTTATTTATTTATTTATTTTATTTTATTTTTGGATATTTACTTTATTTACATGTCAAATGTTTTCCTCTTTCCAGGACTCCCCTGTGGAACCCCCCTATCCCATTCCCCTCCCCCTGCCCCTATCTTTTAGTTTGGCTTTTTATTTTTTAACTGTGATGTTTAAAAAAAAATCATAATATTTGTCCATGGGATTTAAAAAAATAATGTTAGTCCATGAAGATGTATACATGTTGAAAGTCAGAATATAACTTAGAGACCATATGCTTTAAAGATAATTAGGCTGTGTGTGTGTGTGTGTGTGTGTGTGTGTGTGTATTTATGGATGCTATATCTATGAGCTGCACACATGTCATACATGGAAATCAAGACATGGCCATGAAGTCTTTGCTCAACTCCTCTTTTCTGAGTCACAGTTAGGACTCCGTCTTCTGAGTGAACGGCTGGGAAAGGTTATTCTCGGGAGTTACCATGATTGACACATAAGAGAACTATTGCATGAGTCAGATTTTTGACAGTACCTTTCACAAATGCAATTTTAGGAACATGGAAATCTGACAAAAATGAAGTTTTCATTTCTGGAACTTATAACTTTTTTTAAAAACTGTTGTCCTTATATTGCTTCTGCCTGCCATGCTCAATGAACTCTAGAATCCGTTGTTTAGAATGGTCTTTAGAAAAATGAATCCTGATGAGATGTTCGGTCTATATTCATGCTCTGTACTAGTTCAGGACCTGATACAGTGACAACAAGAAGAGAAACACGTCAATGCTAGATACTGACCAAAGGGGCAGCGTGCACAGTGCAGGATGCTGTGTATATGGTGCTCACATGACCTGTGTAAATCTTCCAGAGGCCACACTTCAGACTTGAGTATCTAACTCAGGTGATGAGAGTAAGCTAACTCTACGTGCTCTGAGAAATCACAAGTTCTTGAGAGAAAAGGGAAGTTGGACTATGATTCAACCCTGACTAGCAGGCATGGTAGAGAACTTTGGGTCTTTTCAACTCTTTATGACTAGAGAAAACAAGTCCCAAGGAGGGGAAATATCTCCACTCTTTATGAGATCACAAATCCTCCCATAAATATTCTAAGAGGTCAGGACAGTGAGGGTATGGGAGGGTGTTAATGGCAAGGATTTGCAGAGAGGTGACCTTTACTGAAAACATGTACCTTCTTTTAGTACTTTGGTTTTTTAAGCCCTACTCAGTTCATCGTGTGTGGGTTCGAGTGTCAGAGAATTATCACTAAAGTGACCCCAGCACCCATGTAGAAAAAGGTACCTGTAAGCAGAGAGGTGTTTGTCTACCCCCCCAGCACCCCCCAGCACCAGTTGTCTAGTCACAGGCTGATACTGCGCTCATGGGCCGGTCAGTCGAGCTGAACCAGTGAAGGTTGAATATGAGCAAAATACATTGTGTGATATTCTCAAAAATGCAAAAATTTATTAAAGATATGGGTGAAACTAGAAGATTTTCTAACCTACCCTGGGTTATATCACGGAGGAGCCGAGGCAACATTGAGATTCAAGACTCTATTTCAAATTCAGAATGCTTTCTCTTTATTTATTATTTTTATGTCTGTGTTTTGATAAAAGATTCATTATAACTACAGATTTTTCTTAATCAAATATCATATATGGATTAAAGTCTGTTCTCAAGACCTGTATTTCCCATATTCAAACCTGAATACAATGCTCTATTTGGAATCCCAGAGCTACACGTTAACAAAATATTCCCAGAACACAGCTTACTAAACCTGCCATTATAAGTTATTTTTATTTGCATCAATGAGTTAGTGTGTTTTCTGTGTAGAGGAAATAACTATCACACACACAAAATAAGAATCTTTGTTTTTCTTTAATTTTTAAAGCTCATTATGAATTCCTAGAGGTAAGCTATACAATAGCAGCATTAAAAAATAACACAGAAAACCTCTTTAAAGGCTTTCTGCATTCCAGAAAATATATACTTATCACAGATCATAAATGCAGTCTTGGATAATTTTAAACATATGGTGAGTTTCTTCTTAAGTGCTTATATTTTCGGATCTTTAATTATGCTCTAAATCTTTTTCTTGTCACAGAATAATTTCGCCTTGAGAATTTGTGTAGGTAAGACTGCTACTTCTTCCCTCATAATATTTATGGGTGTTGGATCAGCTTACAATTTGCAATTCATTAATTCAGAATATAATTCCCCATAACTAAGGAGTCTCTTGTCTAGTTATTCAGCTTAGTAGTGCTTCATTACATTAAACTATGAGCTGCAAAAACAAACAAATTATTTCTCAAGCACTTAACAGCCAGTATGTTCTGGAAACAGCCTGGGAAGGTGTTATCCTTACCCATTGCTATGAAGTAACTTCAGTATTTATTGCTCAGCTGTAGCGTGGTGCACATGGAATGTTCTGTGCTCCTATTAGGTTCCTTAGTCAAGCCAAAGATCTTCGTGGTCTATTTCCGTGGTAAAAGTAAACACTGGGGGCATGGTCCTCCTGAGGTCCTCTTTAACATGTGTTGTTTCTGATGTTTTAAATGTGGTTTTTGCTTTCATATTTATGTTAGCTAAGTAGTATTTTTGATGAGTTTTTCTATTTTAATTTCCAAAATAAATTTGAAATCTGGCTCTGGTTTTCCTTCTACTCTAAGAATTCGGAGGCAATACTTCTGCACTCAGGGATGTCTATTAAATCTGTTTGTGGCATTAGATAAGCATATCATAGTTCCCTTTCCAACATGGTGGCACAGAGTTTGCACAACATCTGGATTTTCCTCTCAGCACATAGTTTTCGTGTCTTAGCTTCATGGAAGAAGACCAAAAGCAAAGAAGCTAACAACAGGGCTTTGGGGTTCTATTCACTAAGATAAAATTAAAAATCAAGGATTTCTGAGTAGGAAGAGGCTTAAGATCAAAATTTTGTTCTGAAGGAGAAACAGTTAAAAATAAAAATTTCTAGTTTTTAAAGAAGATGTAATTTACATTTTTAAAATATCTCATAGGGAGACACTGATTTTCCTTCAAGTTCTGACTCACAGAGCAGTTAAATATATCATGGTCTGTCTGTGCAATAAATGTGATTCCATCATTTAGTAGATCATTACATAGCAACAGATAAATATACATACCACAACTATTAAAAATATGGAAAAATTGTGTAAAATGTCATGTTTTTGTAAAAAATGGTGATAGATTGAACACACTGATTTGATAAAAAGTGAGAATTTCTACATTGTGTATGTGGAAAAGTCTATCATCATCAGTGCCTCTACCACCACCACCACCACCACCACCACCACCATCACCATCACCACAACCACAACCACAACCACAACAACCAGCACCACCACAGTCACCACAACAACCAGCACCACCACAGCCACCACCACCACCACCACCACCACCACCACCACCACCACCACCACCACCACAGGGCCTCTCTATTGCTGTTCCCTGCATAATATTGGAATCTAGGATTGCATTGTTTCTCATAGTCCTAATAACAATTCACTGGATAAGATAGTATTGTTTCTGCACTTTACATGTTTCATCAGCTTATCATTCGTGGAACTGGCACTAAAATCTACACAGGCGATTTTCACTCGTGGCCAAGCATTTATTCCAGTAAAAGTTTTAAAATATAAACTTGTACAATAACTTTGGCCCTTTTTTGTTTACCTCCATTTCAACTTTCCCCTTTCTCTTTCATTTCTTCAATAGCGAATAACTCAATTTTAGAACTAAAATGATCTTCAAGACATACAACCCAGTCCTCTATTTAATCAAGTAAATATGTAGTCACTATCTTTCCCAGTGATAATCTTTACTGTATACATTTCAGTTTAATTACACCAAGCATGGAACTCAGATCCAGAGTGTAGTGCTTGCAAGGTTTACCATATACGCACACCCACAGAGAGAGCATCCCAGTCAGCTGCTATCTCCTTAGGAGATCTCCTTGTTTCCACTCTAGCCTCTTCCTCCATAATGACAATCATCATCATTATTATTTTCGTAAGCCTGACACATCTACATGAACCACAAGAAAACTACCCTCAAAATTCTTTTCAGTTCCTGCCTTCTTTACTTAGCATGATATGTCTGAGACATGTTCATGTTGCTTTATGTTAAGAGCCCAGATATTTTATTCTGGAAACAAGGTAAAGAAAGACAAGATATTAACTATTTTGCTTAGAATAGAGTGGGGTGATTTTTCACCCCTGTACCAGTGTGCTTTCATTGACTGTTGACCTCATCTGTCTTAATGTCCATATGGCTTTTGAATCATCAGAGCCCTGCAAGGGCTCAGGAAAACCTTCCAGTTTCAGCTGTGGGCTGTCTCTATTAGTCATGGATTAACTAGAATCCAGAAGCCACACTAGAAAGTAGGGTTTTTTTTTATGTGCATGATATTCAATATAGGGAAGGAGTTACAGGGGTGACAGAGGGGCTAGGAAATAAAGGAGAAAGAATGATGATTTAGAAACTGGCAAAGGAAGTCCATAACTGTCCTAGTACCTAAGGCGCAGAGGGAGCATGGGTGATCATAAACAGAAGCCAGAGTCACCAGGTATGGCAGGGACAACAGAAGAACCACTGGGAGCTGCAGTAGTTGCCATTTCAAGAGGCAGACTGAGGGAGAAGGAATACTCGGACTTTTCTCCTTCTCTGGACTACCATTCTTTGAATGGATTTATTTCATCAGTGTAACTGACCCAGAAGAAGCACGAGAACTTCTAGAAAATGTAATTTCAGTGCTGTACCGAGAGAGCAGACAAGGGGAAATCTGAACACGAGTAACAGTGTCTAGTATATGCTGGTTCATCATAATTTGTTCAATACAGTTTGGGATTACGATTCCTCACTATTTAAATTTAATCCCATGAACAATAAAAACTGTTTAACTGTAGTATGCTTTGCAAACATGCTAAGTGTGCTTTAAATTACAACATAATTGAATATTGCAAATGTCACAATTTAGTTACTCAACAGTATTCTCAGGAAAATTCAGAAGGGAGGCTAGAGAAGGAGTTTTCCACTCCCGCTGAAGGAAACAAAGATCAACAGAAGATACAGGATAAAATGATTAGGGAGACTAACGAAGATAGGAGCCTACCATCCTGGGTAATGCTACATTATGAAAAAATATTTATAAAGCATCATGAGTGTCACTGATGCTGTTTAACGTCACCTGTTCGATGTCACTTGCAGTCCCCACTCCTTCAACCCCGGGAGGGATGAGATTTGCCAGCGTGGGAAATGAATGGTACCGTTATACAAATGATTTAGGAGAGCTGTTTACGTTATGAGAGAGATCTTTTATTTCTTGTCATATGGTAGTATTGCCATTTCGGCCCTCTTGTGGATAGATGTGGACAAATAAATTGCCCTGCATAGTAAACTATAAGGCTTTGTAACATCCAGCACTGGGCTCTTAACTGCCCTTCAGACACCGCTTTCCCTCAGTCAAGTAAGCGGTGAGACTGCAGAAGTATCTTCACTGTCAGCTTGGATTTGGTAGGATGAGGACAGGGGGTGCCCTGGCTCTGAACAGGGAGGGAACAATGAAAAGAATGTTTATTACTTCAAGCTCCTGGAATTTGGGGGTATTGCTGTAGCAGATGTGGCGTATGTTACAGATGCAGTGATCTGCTTTGCTCTGTGTAAAGAGCACACAACTGCAGTCTATCAGCTGGCACATGGTTATTATTTATTTAGTGCTCAATGGAGTAATTATGAAAATCATCCCACTTAAGTGATCAATAACCAAACTGAGCTAATGACACACCCAAGAGATCATGAATAATTGTGTCATTGATGAAATTAATCATTCTTAAATTTTCATTAGGAGTTTAAGGTACAAATGATAGAATATGTATTATCATCTGTGACATATTTAGCAGAATAGTCATATGTAGCAGACTAGCCAAATCTAGTAGAACAAAAAGTACATTCCTTTGCATGGATATTTATCATTTTTGAGGTGAGAACATTTAACGTTCACCAGCTTTGCATGGTATAAGAATACAAAGTTGAAGATAGTGGCTCACACACACAGTCCTAACCCGTCAGAGGCTCTGGTAGGAGGATCGAGGATTTGAAGCGTTACTGGACTAGGACTATGCTTCCAACCATGGAGGCAAGGAAGCAGTCAAGCAGTCAACAATGCAGCCACCCACCCACCCAACCAACTGGCCGGCCAACCAGCGAGTCAACCAACCCATTAATGAACAAACCAACAATCTAACCAACCAATCAATCAACCTACCAACTAATAAGCCAGATAACCAATGACAAAACATGTATGCAATATATCATCACTGATTAAACAAACTTTCTAAAATCATTATTAAGATGCACAAAAACATTTATGTCTGTAATAACAGCTAAAGAAGACAGAGGCTATGAATTGGAAAGAGAGATGGTGCGGTGCTTCTTGGAGGATTTGGGGGAAGGAAAGGGAAGAGGGGTGTGATGTAACTATATTGTAATCTATACAAAATAACAGAACTGATTCAGCAAAGAATATAAGAAATTGACTTCAAAATACATGTATGCATTTTAAAAGCAAAGATGAGACTATTCTAATAAAGGATTATGCATGGTCATTTCTAAGTGTTGAGAAAGGAGATGAATAAAAAGAACACATGGATAAACAGTGCAAATGTCTGTTCCCTACAGGAGGGCAGAACCGATCATAACTGTATATGGTTTGAGACTAGCTATAAAGCATCCCAGGGTCCTTGGCTTGAGCTCTGCTTGTGAAGTTCCTTCTAATTCCTTACTGCCCTTCTGGCACCAAGCTATGCCCCAGATCACAGACAGGCACATATTGCTGAGATTAAACATTGCATCTCATCCTGCTGATCTGTGCTGCCCTCTTTTGTACGTGGCTATCTAAAAGGCAGTTTGTGGCAGTGCTTCTGCTTCTGCCAGCAAAGCAATAAGAATTTAATGGAACATTACTTCTCATTTGCGACCTGGAATGCCCATGGCTGGTCCAGATGCACATGAATGTTGGCCTCAGGATTTTTGCCATCTAGAAAAATGCAAAACTCTTATTGATGGTTCAAAGCACTGCTAAGAGTTAATAATATAGTATATTTTCTGCAACTGCATATGATACAATTTGTGGTTTTCAAATAATTCAGAACAGTTATCACGTCCTATCCCTAATTTTAGGGTATGAGAAAAGAAGCTACTGAATTAAGAAGGGACTGGACTGAGGCCCCTGGCACGTATGTAGCAGATGTGCAGCTCAGTCTCCATGTGGGTCCCTCAACAACTGGAGCAGAGGCTCTCCCTGAAGCTGTGGCCTGACTGTGGGATCCGTTTCCCAACAGGGCTGCCTTGTCTGGCTTCAATGGAAGAGGATACACCTAAGCCTGCAGAGAATTGTAGTACCAGGATGTGTGTGGGGGGATACCTAGAGGGGGACACACCCTCTCAGAGGAGAAAGGGATGGAGGGTGAGGGAGGGACTCTGTGAGGGGGGACCAGGAAGTGGGGAGCATTTGGGATGTAAATCAATAAATAAACAAATAAATAAAACATAAATAAATAAATAACGGATTAGTAAACTTATAAGATAGCAATTTTAGTATTTTAATATTATAGATGTTGACTTATGATCTTTATAACCATAAGCACTTTGACAATACATGATAAATACGTATTTACTACTTGCTAATGGCTGATGGATGGCATGTTCTAGAACAAGTAGTCTACAAAACAAGATTTAATATATTCAAGTTTTACCCTGATGCAAACCAGATGAGCCAAGTTCTTATGTGAGTAACATACAGACAAGAGGATGGTAAGAATACAAAAAAGCAATAATGACATTTGACATAATTTTTAGCACATCCATTAACTGACTGTGAGATACCATTAAATGCTCAGGGCACACACATGAAAATCTGCCAAATCGTAATTAATTTTTGAAGATCATAGCTCTTTGCAAACAATCTTCTTCCTGGTAGACTGTCACTGAGAACTACTATTATGTTTGCTTACACTTGAACTCACAAAAAGACTTAAAATGCTAAATATTCATTTGAAAACACGCAGGGATGGATAGTAATAGGCGGATATTATTACTGCTTTATATTAGGATTCTGGCCACTTACCCTCCCTGTTCATATTCATTGAAACATTTATATATACATATATATTGTATATGCATATATATTGTTATCAGTACTTGTCAAAGGTGTTATATATTATGTTAATAGACCTAAACAAGATGTTAAGTTATGCTCACTTCCAGGCTTAAGATACAGAATACACTCTGCTGCCCATGACCCCACTGTGTCATGCCTCCAGTGGAACTCTTCAATTCCTTCACAGGGAAACTGTCTCCAGGTTGATCATTCCTTTCTCTATGGGATGGCTCTGCCTCATAGAGAATGTCACCAAGCAGAATGTCAGCGAGTAGAGCATGCTTTTGGACTTCACTCTCTCCTGTTTCATTTCTATATTATTTCAATTTTTTGATAATTTTGTTTAAGCCAATTATCTGACACAATGTTTAGGAAATTCTATACTAATGAAAATAATACTGAGTCATCAAAACTTTCAAAATGTGTTTGAGCCATTTGTTGTTAGAGACATATAAGGCAGCATTTTTCCTCCTTTTAGTTCCGTTTGGAAATTTAACAAATATTTTATTGATTTAGAATTTTATAAATACATGTCTTTACAATGCTTATCCCCAAACTGTTCTCAGATCTGCCCCCATTTCCTGATTTCTCTGACTTCATGCCCTCTTTTTAAAATGCTTTTAAATTTAATAACATACCGACTCCAATTTGTGATGTCCACACGCTTCTGGGTGTGGAAGATTTCAGCAGCAAGGAGGTGACATTAGAAGCACTGAACCACAAGATACTCTTCATTCATGAAGTCAACACTGGATTTGATGCTTACCATTCAGCCAGAGAAGGGAATTATCCATAAAGTTAAAAGAAAACAAACAGGGGTTTCTCTGTGTAGTCACAGAAACACAATCAAGAACTCAAGGACATTCACATTTTCAAAATGGAAGGACGTGGGGAACTGAAGACTTACTTTGCAGTTGACATCTCCCTTTGCTTTCAGTGAAATCCACCTGATATTATTGAGGAAAATGGCTTTGTCAGCCAGAGATTTTAATAAAAGAAGCTGAAAACCAAGCAGGAAAAACAGAGGGTCTTTTTCCAAGAATGATGTCCTGTCAGTAATGAAAGGATTCATCTGATAATCAACATTGGAATATCTGGGGTGAAGGATGAACAAGCTGACAGGAGTGAGTTAAACAGTCTTTCAGTCTCAGAATAGAATTGCCTGCACTATCAGAAAATTCATTTAGCTTAATTTAATTTCTTTTTTCCATTGCCTAGCTGGTGAGATTACACAAGATGATTACTAACTGCAACTGCCACCCCCTCCAGCAATAACCCACACCTCCAAGATCTGGGCTCTGCCTCGAGTTCACAAGCAGGTCGCAAGGTCAAAACACCTACTGACTTCTCACTTCATATTCTGACACTTCCAATTTCACTTCTTCACAGCGGCGCTACATGGCAGGTTAATAACAGGACACAGCTTTCCCTGCCTCCAAAGCTATCATTCGCCTACTTCCCTCTAAAGGAAATGGCAAGACAGAGCACGAGAGACGGAACTAGATTGTCAGAGAACATTTAGTAAGGAGTGATGATTTAACGAATGATTTGTGAAAAAGGGAAAAAGAAAAGCAAATAAAAGAGTCAAAAAAGTTGTTTTAAGTACCACAAGCCGTTCATGACATAAACCTTCCCGAATGGCATGGTCTGAACTCGTCACTTGGTTTGACTATGAGAGCAGAGCGAAGGTGACACAGCTCCCACGAGCAAATCCCTGAGTGTTTTCAAGATACAGGATCGGTGGTCTTTCTCTAGGTGCATATTGCCTTTTGCTTATAGCAGATGTTGAAGAAATTCTACTCTATAGGAGACAATAATTAGTAATATATGAGCAAAACTGAGAGATTTTCTGAGATTTCCTATGTAGAACTTGTCATTTGTCTCAGAAAAGAGGGCACCTCCCTTATCAGAGCTTCCTTCTCTAAAGCTTAGGTGCTTTATGAATCAAAAATAGCTCACCTACGAAAGGTGCCACGTCCTATGATTTTTTTTTTTCAAAGTGAAGCTTCTATCTAGATCATGATATGTTCAATTTACTGAGAAGCATTCAATATATCACCAAATACGACTGCTCTTAGGGAAAAAAAAAGACTTCTTAAAAATAGGTCTTCATTTTCAACAAATCTCCTTTGAAAGCTACTGAAGGCCAAATAACATTATCTTCAAGATCATCTTCACAGTCCTGGCAACCCTAAAAGGAAAGCACTCAGGAGAGACAACTCAGAAGAGACAGCACTGAAGCACCAGCCAGCCTGATCCTGAATACTACTCAAATTATGTCTCCCAGGAGTTCTCAGATTCCCAAGGCCAAGCACACATGGTCTTTCCCACACATACAAAGGCAGTCAATGAAGCAAGCAAAGACAGACACACATAGCTATGCTCTCTGTCTCCTCAGCCTTAAAGGATAAACCCTGGGCTTCCTTAGACAATGGATCTCATTAAGTTCTTGTAAAGAAGAACTACATTTGTTAAAACCAGCAACTTCCATTGCTGCGTCTGGCCACTCGGCTTCAGGATTCTCAGTGTCAGAGTTAGGCTCTACAATGAATTTACCTTGTGTGCAGGCTGAGAGGACTTGCCATGAGTCTTGCTTTCATTAATCTCTAGGTGCCTTTCATACAGAGGAAAGGTTTCCAGTCACTATGTCCCTGACTGCGTTTCTTTGCTTCTCCTGCCATACTTCGTCCCTTTGAACTCTGCCACTACTGACCTATTCAGTACAAACAGAAATATGGGTCGCCAGTTTAGAGTTTCAGCTCTGGGAAGGAACTATTAGAAGAGTCTGACATGAACCCCAGCCTGTGCTCTCTGTCTCCTCCATCCTTCGCAGAGACACAGACTGAGCTCGGCAGGCTCCACACAAACCTTCTAGGGACTGAGGCACCTTAGGAGACTCCTGGGTGTGACTCTGGTGTGATTTCATCCTACTCTCTGAAACTCATCTCCGTCTATCCCCACCCTAAGGTCTGGTCATGTCGTCACCCCACCCAGCACACGCGATCTCGCCCTGTCAGTATCACCAACTCCTACCCTCCAGGATTGTGACAACTGTCTCTGATTTGAATATGTCCCATGGACATATTCCTTCAGCCTTTGTTTTGGTCAGTGCTCTCTTTCAGACTTCCACCGTGGCTCCAACGCTCATGGGAAAGGCATGACGGGTGCCAAGACCAATGCTGGGATTTAGAAACATTCGTTGGATCAATGAATGGGCAGGATGCTATTTATAAAGCTGGGTGGAGGAAGTGAGAGATGAGAACATTGGAACAGCTTGAGCAGGCTGTAAATACGTGAAAATCAGACCAAGACTCATGTTCTGGAAATGGACCTAGTTGTAGAATATATGAATGAACACAGACTTGAAATTACATTCCTAAGAGTTTCCCTTATTTTTCAAAGGACTACATAAAGGACTATAAAGTCACATTTGGAAAGGTGCTAGATTCTCCTGAGTAGACTTTTAAAAAAATGAATATTGATTTCAATTTTGTGAAGGACTTCTCCCCGTTGTGGTAGTCCTTCCTGTTTACCTCAGTGGTTTGGAGAGAACATTTATATAAGCATCTCATTTCTCATTAGTACATTTGTTCCAGAGAGTCTTCTGGTCCTAATAAGGACATTCTGTGATCTCGCTTTAATCTAATATTTGTCTGTCTGCACCCAATGGATAAACAAAGCTCATTAGTATCAAGCACGTAGAATTTTTTCTTCTCACAGCAGGGATGCTGACCTTTGAAATGTAATCCCACGTTCTCCTGATCAGCATCCAATATATCACATCAGTTACAGCAAGTGGTTCTTCCTTCTCTCCCTCCTCTGTCCCTCAAATGCAAACACATGTACAAACAAACACCAGGAAGCTGTTCAAAAGCTCAAACAATTGTGTGATGTTTAGCTCCTGTCTCCCAGTTTCCAGAAAAAAAGATAAAACAGGAGATATCTCCTGCTGGCATTTATGCTTTTGCATTTTCGTAATCAAGATGGGGACTAGCATCGGGTATCACATGCCTCATGCAAAAAGCCGATTCTACGGACTGCGAGGTATAGGGAATAAGTTTATATGTCGAATAAGCAAGATGTTATGGCAGGCAAATGCACATTAACCTAATGAATTAAACACAGTTAGTATTTATATTTAACAAGTATAAAGAAAGGTTTTAGATCTTTAAACTTTTAAAATGTAGCTGTCAATATTTTTCTGATTAAAAATGCATGCAAAGTATCCATGCATTTCATGGATGCTCTGACTTATTTTAGAATTTCATTTCTTATATATTTACTTTTTAAAAATATTTAATATATTTTCAAAACTATATTTTGTGCCGTGGAATGGTGGCACACGCCTTTAATCCCAGCACTTGGGAGGCAGAAGCAGGAGGATTTCTGAGTTCGAGGCCAGCCTGGTCTACAGAGTGAGTTCCAGGACAGCCAGGGCTATACAGAGAAATCCTGTCTCGAACCCCCCCAACCCCCCCCAAAAAAACCCCACTATATTTTGTGCATTTGTAGAGTGGTATTTGAATGTTGGTTGTCTGTGTCTCAGCTTAAGTTTTATGTTCTAAGCTTTCAATACTTTGAAAAGATTCATTAGATTTGCAATATAAATAATGCACTGGGATAGCCAAAATACTACGAGAAGCCATTTTGAATAGGTTTTGAACTTTCAGGTTAGACGTTAGCAGGGACCAACACATTATTCCAAAGCCTCGGGGGTCCTTTCTATGTAAGACAGAACCTTGTAAGAATTTCAATAATAAACAGCTATGGAAGCAAACACATCCTGTAACAGATTAGGCTCTGGTTGTACATTTGAGGAGCATCAAAAAGCCACCAAGTGAGTAAGCTTCATTTCCAAAGTGAGCATTGAAATTCCACATACACAGCTTCACATAATGTTGAAGCTTTATCTGCAAAACAGGAAAGTTGGACAGATGTTTGCAGCAGTTTAAAATATGGAAATAGCTCTCTTCTGGCTGATTTACGGCGTGTGTGGAGTAGTGAGTGAGAGCCTGAGTTCGGCCCAGAAACACGTCTCCTCCAGAGCATTTCAGGTTGAACCCAGCAGAGAGGTCCCATGGATCTCTCACAGCCCTCCTCTCCTCTCCTGTGGCAGAGCTGCTCAGGAAAGACTCTCTGGTCAGACAGGGAAGCTGGCCAACAGACTGGCACTTGCACACTGGCCTCCAACCCAATTACCAGCTTTGGGCACGGCCAAACCTACCACACCTCAGGGAGGCAGTTATTTATGTTCCACACTGTAAAGCACTGAGCAAATACCAGCAGCTCCCAGAGTCTCAGACACAGTGCAGACAGTCCAGGCAATTTAGACATGACTGAGACACAGGCGGAGCAATCTGAATGTCTCATTTGTAAAATGGAATTAAATGAGGCTTTATAGAGGGTGGAATGAGAAAGCCTGCAAAGGATCCAGTGAAACATGTCTTACAGCAATTTAAAAAAACATTGTTTATATTTTAGTTAATAATTAAAATACTACCATTCATTTTTATATTTATTGAAAATAATAGAAATGTTTTTTTTCACTGACGTTCCCATAGTGACTTTGTGAGGAGCGTCATTGGAATCATTTTTCTGTCTTTAAGCGGCAGAAGTGGACTGCCTTTCAGGGCGTTCTGTATATCCTAGTGGTCTTAACATTGTTTAATTGCATAAGCATTCACTCTCTATGAATAAAACATCACACTAAACTGCAAAGGCCCCCGATACCATTCGTGATTTGAAGAGTCCTGAATGAAACCAATATTGATTCCATTGGAGTTTCATGGAGATCAGGTGTGTAAGGTGCATGGCTTCGTTTTATGAAGAATAATTAAAAAAAATAATGCTAATCCAAAATAAATCACCCCAATGATTAACACACAACTGGATATTCATAAATCTGTTCTTATTTTTCAGAGTTTACAGTCACGTTGGCCTCTAACTATCCTTCATGCTGCTGACACTTAAACAATGCATTGCTAAACACTGTCTACACTGATTTCAAGGACAGTAGTTATCTAATACCCACAGTATTTATATTAAGTTAGCTTCACCACTTATAAAAATGGACTGTCTCTTTTGAAGGAATAATTATAGGCAAAGTGTTTTCATTTTGGAGTTATTTAAGGAACAGAGATTTGGGTGTGGCCTAAGACTTCAGTGTATGATGGAGCAGTATACAGCAATTATTCATAGGTGGAGAGAAGAGGGGAAGACTCCGTGTGTGATTCTCTGCCATGTGTGAATCCATCTCAGGAGGACTGCATGAACAAGGGAGGAATGAGGCGGCGGCTGCTGCTGAAGGCTGTGGGAGGGCTGGAGGGGGGGCGCCATGATGACACATGGCAGTGTTGACTTGCAGAAGTCAAGAAACCTGTTGAAAATGGCTCGGTACCACTCAGCACTAAGACACTGTCCTAGACCTGTGCACAGCACCAACTGTCTGTTAGCATTTGTGTCTCATTTTCCCTTGGGTCCCTCTTCCCTCCATCTTAATGCTGCCTCTGTGTGCTGTGTCTTCTCAGTCACTTTCAGACATTTGATCAAGGATCACCTGGAGACAATGGTGTAATCAACAGAGACTGAACCTTCAGGAATATGATGCATCTCTTCAAACTGGAGGCAGTACACTTTAAATCGCACATTTGATGGTTATCTGTCTTTAATCAGAGGGCTCCCTGATTCCCCGAATGCTCAGTTCATTGGTTCCTCTTCCCCACACATCAGTGTTTGACTCTTCCACTCAAACATCTGCACTTGTGACGTTCACTCATACTTCAAGGGTCAGTTTTACTCAGTTGTGGTACACGAATAATATGATATTGGGATCAGTCCTGAATCAAACAGAATGCTTTCACTGTTGTGAAATGTTTCTAATTGCTTTTAATTGCTGAGCCCACATCTGTTTCGTACTGGCTTTTGATGAGAAGGGAGACACTATGTACTAAATGTACAGAGCCAATTTTGACATACAGCTCAACTTCATCCTGATTTTAGAAAATTCCTGAGAAAAAACTTGGCATCTTAGAATACAGGAATTATGGTAAGTGACAGACTGGCTCATCCAAGGATGCTCTGGGGTTCATAGGAGGGAGAGTAAATCCAGGTGCAGGGGCTGTGCAGATGTTCTGTGCTGAGCCCCAGGGCTTCTCCAACACCCCCTAACCAGTTTCCCTGTATCTGCCTTTGGCCACCTGTCTTAGAATATCATGATGCTGAACTCTCAGAAAATGAGACATTCTACGGTCTATAAACCCTTGTTCAGAGAACATCATTGGTGTACTGGAGTCAGCTTATACTAGCTGAAGAAAGCTGAATTTGGAAATTTGATTAAACATAGTCTTTCTTGAAATTAAAATGATAATAACCTATAGCAGTATTTACAACAAAGGGGACTAATATTATCAAGCCATGAATGTGTTAGTGCTCACAAGCAGGTATTTTCCTTGTGTGCTGGGCATGGGTCCTTTGGGAAGCTGCTATAGTCTCTCTTCCACTTACCATGCCTGCACTAGTTCCCAGTGAGAAGACTCCCATTACAGTCACAGACAAATGCTGCAAGCCAATGACGTTCTCCCTTATTCCCATATGAACCCCCCCAGGTCTAGCTAATTGATCATATATCAGGCTTTGTCTTCTACTGCACTGATCCCCACCTCTAACTGCCCAGTCTCTTTCTTCCAGCTACACCGGTATCCACGCTAGGACTGATCTATTGCATTGCTCTGGGAAGCATTTCTCACAGTATCTTCTATATAAACGGTGCTCTTCTGCACACCTTTTCTACAAAGTCAAATACTTCAGAAGAACTGTTCGCTTCTGAGTCTGGAAAATTCCAATTACAGGGCTACCTTGGGGCTTTTGCCTCTGCTGCTGGTTCTTCTAGGGTGCCCTTTCTCTTCACTCTTTGCCTCCTGCAAGTAGCTATCTGATTAAAGAAAGGTTTCTCTGACCAAGATGTTCAAAAGGGAAAGGTTCCCCCCTCCTCTTCTTTCCTGGATTCTTTTTTCTCTTTATTTTCCTTCTTAGTTCTTAATGCCAAATGACCTGAGAAAGTCTGACTTCATTGTTTATTATTTATCAACAGAATAGGAAGGCTCCTACGGAATGTGGAATTCAGGCTTTGTTTCTTTCCTTGAGCCTCCCTCTTCTTAGATCTACAGCAGTTTCTACCATAAAAGAAGTGCCCAGGAATATTACCGAATAAATGAAAGTACATGCAGGGAGTTTTAATAAGGACTCTGATTTATGTGTACATATATGAACCTGCATGTGTATATATGTGCACCAATAGTGTTCATATCTAGGCCATAATGTTGACTCTCAATGGTGCCAGACATCATCAGTGGATCTTTAGTTGAGAAGCTTTTTATATTTAGAGAAACCACTTGAATCAGTGGAGTCGGGGAAGGCACATAACGATAGTTTTTCTTTCCTAAAGACAACATATGGGATCCTGAATCTACCACAGAGCCAGGAATCCTCTGATCATTAGAAGGAAACCAAGGCAGGATTTTGAATTAGCTCAATAAAGTGGCTAAAGTCAAAGAAGAAAAAACCAATTTAAGAAGGAAGTGGAAATTTTGGTTAAAAAAGAACATGTGAGTTTTCCTGAACAGAGACATGAGAAGCAAAACAAGAAGAGAAAAGAAAGAGAAAATGGAGAGGAAATGTCGTGTATTAGGCAATGATGGGAGAACGGGGTGGAGATATACTGGAAGGCCTCCCAGCCTCTCCGTTTTACTGCTACACACTCCAGAGCTGATAATGTATTCATTATCATCCCCCATTATATGGATTTTAGAAATAATCATGGGCAGATTGAGCAGAAATATCACAAGCATTTCACATTGATGCAGTGCACATACGTGTTAAACATTAAACAGTTGCCTATCCATACATAGATTTCCATGTTTTTATGTCTGTGTTAAAAGGTAAAAGTACAAATTTCAAAAGAAAAAACATTAAATTATGTTTACGAAAGAGTCACAAGATTTTCAAATTTAATTTTTTAAAGTCATAAAATGTTCTCAAATTTTCGAAATAACAAATAGATTACCTTCATGGAATTAATTTTCCAAGTCTGTTCTTCCAGGTGTGTGTGTGTGTGTGTGTGTGTGTGTGTGTGCATCTGTATACATACATACTTGTGAACATGTGTACATCTACGTGCACTTACCTAAGTGGGTGCATGTGGAGACCAGAGGTCAACCTCTAGTGGTGCTCCTCAGGTGTCATCCGTGTTGGTTTTGGAGACAGTGTTTCTAATTATTAGCCCAGAGCATGCTAAGCTAGGGAGGCTAGTCAGTGAGGCCCAGGGATCCACCTGTCTCCACTTCCCCAGAACTGAGACGACAGCAATATGCCACTATGCCAGGATTTTTACATGGTTCTGGGATAGTGAATTCATGCTTTCACACATGCACAGCCAGTACTCTAATGATGACTCTATTTCCCCAGCTTCAGATGTAGTTTTGATGCTCCATGAGTAACAGTAATGAAATAGACAGGTACCCTGAATGGGGCCACCCTATGTGTAGAGCTGACATGAACACGCTATTCTTCAGGTATCTGCTGATGTGCAAGTGCTACTTCATTTCGTTACTTCCTTCCTAGTAAGCTTTCTATCAGCGGGGCTGGGCACTGGACCTGGCAAAGAGTGTATGCTGGCTAATCATGTTTTGAATAAATGAATGTCTTAGAACGATCACATTTGATTTAGTGGCCTCTGTTGCTTCCTCCCATGATTCTTCAGGAACATGTGTGATTTATGTAATTGTACTCCAAGCCTTACACTGTAAGTGGTAATTAAGACCAGGGTTAGAAGCCAAATTACAGGTGTATTTTTCTTCAATAACAGTCAGCCAGGAAAGACATCCACCCTTGATATCATTCACCTACTCCAACAATAGTCTGGGATTACCCACTTGTTAATGACATAGAATCATTATTCAGAGTACAACACCTTTGGAATTATAATGAAGCCTGGGATTTCTAAGACCAAGCCACACTATGTGCCTGGTGCTATGAGGAGAGCAAGGTGAAGTGCATAATGAGTCATTTTCCTTCTCATTACAAATCTTTGGGGGAAGGAAGCAGCTTTGTTAGGCACAATGCTTGGGTGACTGCATCAATCCCAAGTAAGGAACAATGGCTGTTATAGAATTACGATGACAACATTAACGCGGCTGTCCCTCACTGCACTACAAGAGTAATTGAAAGACTCTGAAGCAAAGTAATCTCGTGGGTTGGAAACATAGTACTTTATTGGATAAAAAAAAACCTGTTAAGTCTTATTTTCATTATAATAATGATAATAAAAAGATGAACCTGTTATGCTAATGACTTGAAGGCTGACCGAAAAAGGTTGACGTTAACATTTCCCTTAATCTGGGAAGCAGGATGTTAGAGCAATGGCTGTCTGCAAACCACCTGTGCCAGCTTCCTCTGCTGCATCCTTTAAGGCAGTGACTAAGCAGCAGTAGGGATAGGCTTGTCCAAGAACAAGAACATGAGAAAGAGTTCATCCCACACCTTAGTAGTGTACCAACGTAGAAGATGAGTGTGAAGATTTCTGAGATCAGGATATACTCCTTTAAGAGATGAACACGAAAAGTGGTCATCTGAGGAACCCTGACTCTTTTCTTTTTTTTTGAGACAGTCAAAATTTTATTTGTATATTGCCATACACAAGTACAAATGCCTGTATAACAGGGCAGAAAAATATGAGATTTGTGTTTCTTGCAATTATATATTCAAAGTTGAGTGTTCTATGAAGTATTCTTCATTTTTAGATGAATTTATTACTAAAATACACATGTAAAACAACAAACCTATTCATTTATAAGTCTTTATTGTGAATATCAAAGTAAAGAATGAAGTGAAACATAAGAATTTTCTTAAGTCTGTTGAAGGATGACAGAACAGAGAAGACACCACAGGCGATAGAGGCAGCTGTACCTGGGCTGACTATATGGACCACAAACACTGCTTATCTCTCAATAGAGGAACTGGGGTCAGGGATCAGACTGAGACATTAGAACATAGACTTCTTTGTCCCTTTCCGTCACTCTGGGCACTCTGACATGCTACTATTAGGGCCTGCTTGCTTTTCTTCTTTTTCTCTCTTGGCTTTTAAAAAATTTATTGAAAATAGATTCTTTTCTCACAAAATATAACCTGATTATAGTTTCCCATCTCCCTACTTCTCCCATTTTCCCCACCTCCCTCACCCTCCAGTCTTCTCCCTTTCTGTCCTTCATTAGAAAAGAACAGGCTGCTGAGAAATAACACCCACGTACGACAAAAATAAAACATAATGCTATAATAACACAAAACAAAAACTATCATATCAAAGTTGAACACGGCGAGGCAACAGGAGAAGAAAAGTCCCACCGATGGGCACAAAAGTCACAGTCAAGAGTCCCATAAAAATTCTAAGCTAATAACTATCATAACAGATACACAGAGGCTCTGGTGCAGGCTGGTCCAGGCCCTGTGCTTGCTGGGTTAAAGCTTCACAAATTTGGAGTGTGTGATCCGTCTTAGTCACTCCTGTCTTAGCAGAATCTCCCTCAACTCTTGGCATGTAAGGTAATGGACATGTCAGTAGCATGTATTGGCATATCAGAGAGTGTTATTATGCACATTCAATAGGTTAAGGTGTAGAGTATCCAGCATCCATAACTATCATCTATTCAAATAACCATTTCTCTCCTCTCCTCCTGTAAACATAATTTATTAAAACGTTCAATTTGCAAATTGATTACTAAAGGAACTAGGGCTGATAAATACTTGTTAATAACTAGCCTACTTATTTTCATTAACCTTAGAGAACTTTGGATTCTAAGCACTGAATCTTCATATTGCCTTCATGAAACAGTTAATTATGAAACACAGGGTTTTCATTAGGAAATCAACGCATAAAATTAAATTTATGACAAAAAATTGCTTTATGATTTCTGTAAATACTGAACTCTTTTAGTAAAGCTATAATAAATTTTATTTACTAAAATATTATTTACAAACCAGAGTTTACATGATAAACAGCTTAGAGGTCTTACCCACTTTAAAAAAAAAAAGCACACATATTTTGAATTGAGTATTCAAGTAGAAAAATTTGTAATTTTTATTGAAATTAAGAATACCAGTTTCAGGGTTTGGTGCCTGGGACACTATTACTGATACCATGTTGTCTGGCAGCCTAGCATGGCTGTCCTCTGAGATGCTCTACCAGCTGCTGACTGAGACAGATGCAGATACTTACAGCCAAGCATTGGACTGAGGTCAGGGACACCAACCACAGAGTAGACATGGGTTTGTTCGAGGCCCCAGGCACATAAGCAGCAGAGGACTGCCTTGTCTGGCCTCAGTGGGAGAGGATGTGCCTAATCCTGCAGAGACTTGATGTCCCAGGGAAAGAAGATGCAGGGGGTGGTGAGGTGGGGGGTGGATGGATGGGTAAGGGAGGTGGGGGGGATGAGGGAGTACCCTCTCAGAGGCAAAGGGGAGGAAGGATGGGGTGAAGAACTCTTGGAGTGTAGACCAGGAAAGGGTGCAACATTTGGAATGTAAATAAATAAAACAATTTAGAAAAATAAAAACAACTAACAATTGTTTTGCTTTGCTTTTTTTTTTTTTTTTAAAAAGAATACCAGCTACCAGAATAATATTTTTTCCTCTAAGAAACATAAGCTTTCTATGGGTCACCCCCAAATGTCATATGTAGACTTTAAAGTATCAAAGTCACCCTGTGCTTGGCTCATTTGGGGAGTTGATGAGTCTGTTATCAATGGTGACATGTTCTGACAAAAGATGAACAAATGATAGGCTTAGTGGCAGAGAAATAATGTCAAATGCATGAAAGAAGAGGCACCGCCCCCACTGAAGGAGATTCATTTTCTTCTTGTTTCAGAAATTCTTCTGGGATCATCTCTCTCCTAAGAGTTGAACCCACAGAATAATACTGAAGCTCTGACCCCTTTTCCTCCGACACAAACCTCATTACCAGTGTGTTTAAAATCTTTACAAAACCATCAGGTGCAAAAAGGAGATAGCTAAACAGCCCCCTGGAGGCCTTGGGCAGCCACATGACTCTATTAAAATGTAAGGTCTTTTCTGCCTAAGCACTTGGAGGGATGAAGTCCATCCTTCAAAGCAGTGATTTCATCCCATAAACCTATGGCCTGGTTTCCTTAGAGAGTACTTGTCTGCTTTCTATTTTCTCAGTTGAAATCAGATAAAATATTCCCAACACTGCCTTAACTGTAAGCTAGTCGGTTACTGCACGGTTAACCATTTATTTGAGCGTGGTCCAGAATCAGGCTGGATAGATTCTCATCGTTGGTCATTTACTAACTATATGATTCTCAGCTAGTAATCTTACTTCCCTCATTATCTAAATCTGTGACATAGGAAAATAATAAGTACTAAATTTAGGACTGTCTCAAAGGTTAATACAATACCTGGAAAGCATTCTGCCTCCCACACAATAAGACCTCAATAATTACGGTCTTTTTTTTTCCTCAAAAATTATTTTTGTTCTTGACCTTGTATTTTTCAGCTGAGTTGCATGTAGTTCAGACACAGACAGGGCTGTGATAATATGGATCAATGATAACATGGCTACTTAGTTTTTGAATGCCACCACTTAACCTTAAATGAATACGCCTACAGGAAGAATTTAGCCTCTGCCCCATTTCATATTCCAGTGGCTCTCACCCTTCCTAATGATGTGACCCTTTAATACAGTTCCTCATGGTGTGGTGACCCCCCAACCATAAAATTATTTTGTTGCTACTTCATAACTATAATTTTGCTACTGGTATGGATCGTAACGTAAATATCTGATATGGAGGATATCTGATATGCAACCCTTGTGGGATCATGACCCGCAGCTTGAGAACTGATGGAATATGAAATATTTCAGCCTCTCTAATGATAAGGTTTAGTATCCTTTTAGAGGGGTCAAACTTTTTCACCTCAAAGCTAATATCTAATAATTTGGGTTCCGGCTTTCCTTCCTGTCTTCCAATGGCTGCATCTTAGGAACAGCCCAAAGGAGACCGCGTTCTCTCTTGAGCAGGTCCCCATTCCTTTGCTTATCATGGGCATTTCTTTTACAAGCCTGTCTACAGTCTTCTGTTTTTCTACTCTTGGGTACATGTTCTTTCTGCAGTCCACTCTTGTCAAACCTTTGTGTGATATAACTTCTGTCTTTGGGATTTCTACATGTAAGAACCTTGACCTTTCTCAAGGGAAAGACTGGACACCTGGTCTTACAGATCAGACAACCAAAGCCAGGCTGTACCATTTGCTGTTGTTGCGGTGCCAATGCCTCCTGCAATACTTTTTGTCAAACTGGAGTAAGAGCCTATGGCTGGCCCACACAGTATATTTGTGTCACTACAATAAAAGCTCCCTCCTCGACAGCTGACTGGGTTTGAACATTTCCCTGGAAATCCAGCATCCTTTACTTATGTCTGTCTGAAGGCTTTTGTTAGCTTGATACCAACTTACAGTAAACAAGATTATTAATGTTGGAGAGCTTGTCCCTGCCATCATGGAAATGAGAGTCTTGAACATTGTTCCAGATGCATGCATGTCTAAAATCTTGTATAAGACAGGTTATAGTGAGGAAGAATGGATGAGTCCTAGTGCCTACAGAAATGTACCAGCATGTCCTACAGCGAGAGTTAGCAGTGATGCACTCAGAAGGTTTCTCTTCCCTCCAAAAACTTGAAATGCAGCTTAGCAACTAACACATGAGTTGAAGAGTTCCTACTTGGCGCGTTTTAGAAGCAGACACCAACAGTGGCTCACATTTACAGATGAAAAGGCTGTCACATGGAATCTACAGAGATCTTAAAGTGAATCAAGAAAGTGGCCTGCTTCTCAGGACACTGTTCTTTGAAGCTTCCTTGAGACTGGTGTACGGATTCCAACGCCCCAGTGAATGCTGCTAATGAAGTTATAGGAGAAGTTTGCCTTTTTTTTTTTTTTTTTTTTTTTGGTGACAGGTTCAGAATTTCCAAAGAGCTTTAATCATCTAATCAAACCCCGTGTGAGTGGGGATAATCAATTAACATTCCCAGCTCTAGCCACCAAAGCCAGGATGAGCTAGCAGAGTATTGAAGTCAATTTCGGCATGTGCCACCATCAATGAAAATTAGGTAGCACTAGCTTCGCTGAATTAAAAAAAAGAAGTAGGGGAAGGAAATCTTATTCTTTTAGTGCTCTGTATCTACAGACAGAAAAAGGAAGTGACAGTTTTAATAAGAAGACTGTCAGCTCTAGGAGGTATCGTCCATGATGCTGCAGAGCCACATAAAGGATGTGCCAGTCATACTTAACGATGGCACCAACGCTTAACATGAAAACTGCACCATAAAAATATACAGTGCAGAAAAGAAAGCTAGCGAGTAAGATCTAAAGGAAAAGAATATGCAGCTTTCCAGCCTGTCACTGCCCTTTGGAGTTTAAGATGATGTCACAGAGAGGAGGAGACAAGCCACAGTGTGCAACAGACACTTCAGGAAGTTCAGGTTCACCAATCTGGCCATGATTATCTGACTCTCTGCATCAGGTCAGGGAGAACTCATGAGAACCATGAAGATTAGAGTCACCACACGCAAAGAATATCTACAATGCAGTCAGAGAGACATGGTAACAGGAGCAGAATCCATAGTGTAGGGACCAGAATTGTTGTTAAAACTTCTAGGAAGATGCTTGTATTTAAAAATAATCAGGAATGCACCAACTAAAGACTGATGCAGTTTGCCAAATGGTAAAGTCTCTGACCATAAGCAAGTATGAAAACAGACAATCCCAATTTTCATGAAGAACTTGGAAAGTACGTTGGCCACATTTCGTAAAATGAAAATGTTCCTACGTTTTGTCCAGTAATTGCCCAGTAAAGAACAGAGGAAAGAGGTGCACAGAAGTCTGTTAATTTCGCAAAGGGAAATGCGCTAGACAATATGTTGCCTACCTGTGATTCTCTGCTTTCTCAGGCATGGGCAGTTCTCAAATCGGGAACAGCTTAATGTTCCACTGCAATAAGTCATTTTTGCCTTTTAGTTTAAATAGCTTTGCTAATGGTTTAAGCATCTCTACATCTCAAGGGTCAGTGTTAGCTTTGAGGTCCATTGCGTCTCCACCTTGCATTTAATCATTCACCAAATAGGTAGATATATTCACCAAATACCAGTCCCCAGCTCCCACATCCCCTCTGAGGATTTTCTCATTCTTTAACCGATCATTCCATTATCAGTTAAATTCAGGCCAATTGAAAACCTTGTAGAAGTTAGGCCTGGTTCTTCCTCCCAGCCCCATGCTCCCAGATATGAGACCCAGAAACAAAATATATTTACAAATACCTTGGCCATTTAGCTCGGCTCTTAAACTAGATATAACTTAAAATATCCCGATTATTTTACTCTTTATTCTGCCATGAGGCTGATTACCTGTGCTCAGATACCATGTGTCCCATCTCCTCACATCTTCTCAGGCTGATGATCTCTGAGACTTTCTCTCTTAAATCTCTTTTAGCCTTTAACTATTTCCCACAATCCTATCTTTTCCTGCCAGTGTCCCACCTCCTATTTCCTGCCTTAGCTCATTGGACGTTGTTTTTTAATTGACAGGTAGTGCTTATAAGCGATTCTCTCTACAAAAACTGTCTTTGTCTCAAGATATTTTTCCCTGTTCTCTCATTTCTATCTCACACATGCCTGATTCTGCTAATCATACACTGGACTGAGCCAGATCTACCCTTGTAAACCAAAGCATTAGTCCCCTCCTCAGGAATACTCCGAAACTAGTCTCCACTTAATACATTCTCATTGCTTTTCTCTGTTTTTTTGACAATCTTTTCATGAGTTCTCATGTATGTGCTGCACAAACAATAATAATAATTCCACATGCCCCATCTTCGTTAGTCTCTTGATCACAGACAAGAAAAAGAAGACACCTGCTGTTATTCTTAAAGTGACACTCGCTTCTCAATCCAATTTTCTTTTTAACCAGTGAAGAGACATTTGTTCCTGTCTGTGTTATACAAGATAATTAACTTTCGAAAGCTTTGCAAATGATTATGTTACAGTTAATGCTTTAAAGAGACCTAGCTACATCCATCAAATGCATGGCTGTTGTAACAAAGGCACCGAGGTCCACTGATGGAGCCACAATGACTAAAACACTTTATTTTTAATGAGGGAGAGCTTCTGCAGTGTAGCAATCGATACTCCTCACTGAAGAGATCTGGGTTGCTTTATAATTGTTACAAATTCAATTATTTCAGCAAAAGTAAACACAGGCTGTAAAATACGTTAAGTCAGTCTGGGCTTCAAATTCTTTTTATCTGAAATATGGCTATTTCCTTTTGTCCATAACACATAATAGATCTGAATTGTAAATTATGACCACATTTGAAAGAATTCATATAATTGAATAACAGAAGCCATTTCTAGAAGATAGTAGCCCCTTTTGTCTATTTCATTATGACAAAAAGATATTTTCTTCTTCATAATGTCTAGGATGTGTGTGATACTGTCTGTCACATCACACTTTAGAGTAAGTATTCATGACTTGTTCATTGCCCTTGAACTAGAAAGTTGAAGTACATTTCAAAATTTAAATCGAGATGCTAGCTTATAAAGTTTATTATCTAGTGAGGACCAGAAGATGAATCAGCTCACGATTAGGCTCAATGATAATAATACCAATAGGTAAATTATTAATAAAACTAATATTTCATATATACTTGGGGAAAACAGAGTTGAGGCTGTTGTAATCCCAGGGCAATAATGCTCTCATAACCCACATATACTGCGTATTTTATATACACTCTCACTGGTCATCTCAATGATCTTGCAAGACTTCATAAAGAAAAACAGGACTTGATGTGTAGTGAAGCAGCTTCCTTAGGGCAAGTAAGACTTTTTAGTTTCATGATCAGACGAGAAATGACATTTGAATAGAGTGGAACATATAAGAAGGGTCATTGCCTTTGAAAGATAAAATTCCAGTTTGTGAGAGATTCTGTCAGCATCAGGATAGGAAGGCTGACAAGTCAAGCAGCTAGCCTACCATTCACAGGCAAGGTTTCATGTGGATAAACACATACATATTTCAATAATTACAAATTTATAAATTTTATGGCCTTGCAAAAACAATTCTCAAAACAGCCTTGGAAATTAGAACGCACTTGGAGATTCATTTTGCAGATGAGAAAATATGAACTATTTTGGTGAAACACATTGATGAAGTTATAGATCTAGAAGGAATAGAGACAAATAGACTGTGGGTGGAGTCTGTATTCGATCCCCAGACAAACATATGAAGTCTACGAAAACAGATCAGTGCATTAAGGAGAAATTCGCTGACCAGTTTTCCATAGGATCAATGAAGTCAAGGATAGTTTCTTTTTTTTTTTTTTTTTTTTTTTGGTTTTTCAAGACAGGGTTTCTCTGTGTAGTCCTGGCTGTCCTGGAACTCACTCTGTAGACCAGGCTGGCCTTGAACTCAGAAATCCACCTGCCTCTGCCTCCCGAGTGCTGGGGTTAAAGGCGTGCGCCACCACTGCCCGGCTCAAGGATAGTTTCTAATGACAGCTAATCTGTGGATGCAGGATGTGCTTAGGCTAACCCTTCAATCATGATCTGCGTTCCTGTTTTGTGGCTGAAGGTTGGCCACAGGGTGCCGGGTTTGAGCTTCATGTCCCTTGACATTATTCTCTTGAATAATGAATAACTTTCTGGACCAGTTGTTCTCCCTGCCCAGTATTTCCGGCTTTTCAGACCTCTCCCCATCTCAAGATGGTGACTTTAATAGCAGGCATCTTGAGTGCCATACACAGACAGAGTACTGAGCTCCAAGACACGGGTCATGAGTGTGTGGGATGGACAGGTCAAACACTGGTTAAAGGAACTCACCTGGCACTTTTTATTTTTGAGTAACATATGTTCTTCCCACAAAAACATAGCTTTAGGAGTGTTCTGATTGCCTACCTGGACCATGTACTGAAAGAAAAAGCCCCTACGGTGACTCAAAATGACCATGAAGAGGCATACGGGACAGTGTCGAGGGCAGCTTTAGTCCTTCCTGTCCGTACACACTGTGGGCATAGCATGGAGTCTAACGGAGTGTGATAATTGCATGAAAGCAGTATATTACATGCACAATGTTTTATGTATTGAAGAATACTTTATAAGTACGTTTTCATTGCTCTCTCTGTACAGCCAAGGATTTATTTCATTAGAGCTCATTTTAATATCCGTGTTCTTCCGTCCACAGATGGAGACTCTAGCTCTGTGCATGCTAAAGTTTAGTGGCAATATTTGAATTTCCTCTCAACTTTTTATTTTACGTTCATAAATATGATGAATGATAATAAATATTTGGTTGCTGCTTTTGTTCCTGAGTGGTTAATATTGGCCACTAAAATGCACTTAATTGACAAATATTTGCATTTTAGAGATAGTGTATCGGGAAAAAAACTAAGGCTTCACCTTTTATTATTACTTTTTTATTCGCAGACACATTAATCATCAGCTCAAAACGTTAGAAGCAATCTTTTCCTGCAGTATACAGAACACAGTTGTTACTGGTGAACACAATTATCTATTTATATGAGACCTTCCTACATGGAGATTGTCTGAAGCTTATATGCATCAGTTCCACTTTTATTATTTGTTTAATATATTAGAGTTCTGTGTAAGCCAAATGGTATGCTAAATTGCTCTATTACTGAGAGAAAGTTATATACTACTGACTTTGAACTTGAGATGACATAAAGTCAAGGCTGAACAGGAGAAGGATCTATCTACAGACATCAGGTGAAACGGTGATATTTAGAGAAGCTTCACTTTGTAGGTCAATATGACAAAAGACTTCTGTTGATATCTCCGTTTCGTTCTGTGACCTTCCTGGTACACACTGTTGGTTGCACTGTGGAGCTGTGCCTCACCTGAGCTTAGTAGGCCCTCCTACAGGGATGGGAACTGCAAATAGACAATGTGTAGAGTCCCCATGGGAATTTGCATAACCATGTGGGCAGGCTCAGACAAAAGGAAGCCAGAGAAAAAGAAAAGGATGATGTGGGTGAATCCTCAGAACCCAGGCTCCATGGCAGGTCTTGGATCTGAGGATGAACAAGTAGCTTTATCCAGTGTGTACTGCTCAGCAGATGCATCGTAAAGACATGCCACTTGCAAATCTTTCAACTTACACACTAAAATATCGCTGTGAATCCTGTCCATTGTCAGGGCACTATGGTGAAAGAAGTCAGTGCTCTGTGTAAAAGCCCTTCCAATACTCAAAGGACTAACAGGTTTCTGAAAGAAATGGTTACTATTAACATCGCTGCTATAAGCAAAAGATGATACCAATGGTGGGGCAAAGGGAACCTGAGGCAGGTGTGGTGGTACATCCCAATATTTGAACACCAAGGAGGCTGAGGCAGAAGGGTTGTGTGTTTGTGGTCAGCTCCATCCATGTAGCATGGCCTTGTCTTTAAATATTTATCAAAGATGTCACCAGTGCTACAGCTGAGGCACTGAGTGGTCCTCAGGCTCATGTGATACCTGTTCCTGGAAGGTGCTACTGGAAAATAGTAGAAAGAGGTAGAGTCTTGTGGGAGATCTTCCATTACTGAAGATGTGCCCTTGAAGGGAATTGTGGGACCCTGGTTCCATCCTTTGAGAGGTTTTCTCTGCTCCACGTTCCCACCACAATGCACTGGACCTGTGTCAACCGTGGACTAACATCTCCAAATTGTATGTGGAAGCACATGATTCCTCCTTATTTACAAGTCCGTGATCACAGAAATGTGTGCTAGTAAAAGACAGCCGACTGACAGCCAGATTGCATTCCATCACCTGCCAGTTCACCTGCACTTGACTGTGCCCACAAAAGCCAGTGACGCATTTCAGTAAACTCAGTCCGTTCCGAATCCAAGAACGCACCTGACGGAAACCAACCATCCAAAGGTAGAGAACGCACCTGACGGAAAACAACCATCCAAGGGTACATAGATGCACATGAAGATCGACAGCCTTTGCACTTCAGGGACTGACAGACGTGTGTCCCGGGTGAGCAGTCAGCCTTTGTTACAATGCTCCCTAATATAGCCACACAGACCCCAGGGTGTATGAAAAAAGTATCTCTGTCCCTTAAAGTAATGGATTAAACACTGATATTTGAAGAAATTCTAAGGATGTAAAAATTTAGAATAGACTGTGTAATTTTCCTCTTTTCTTATACCATTCTCTTCAAAGAAACAAGATTAAAACTCCCATTTGCTCATGTTGAGTTATTTGTTTACTGGGTATGACTTGGCCCCTTTGAGTATGATTGCCTTCTTCGGTAAAAATGTAGCATTACAGGTTCTGGGAAGATGGCTCAGTTGGTAATATGCTTACCCTGCATGAATCTCGAGGCTTTTCTGGCCAGCCAGTCTAGCAGAGTGGGCAAGGTCTAGGTTCAGTGAGAGTCTTTCCCTCAAAATATAAATAAATAAGTAGAAAGTGATTAAGGAAAATAGCCAGTGTCAACCTCAGTCCTGCACATGTTCTCATGTGTGTACATAAAGACGAACACAGAGAGAGAGAGAGAGAGAGAGAGAGAGAGAGAGAGAGAGAGAGAGAGAAAGAGAGAGAGAGAGAGAGAGAGGTACACACATGCACACACCACATATGCACATGCGCACATACACAATGGACCACTGCATCAGTGGACATCTTCAGGTATCATTCATTCTAATTCAAACTGACAATGAGATTAATAAGTCTAAAACAGTCCCAGCACCAGGCTGACTAAAAACATCTCATTTTATACGTCTATGCTATCTTTTCTTTACTACCAATACAGAACACTTAAATACCTTCTAAATCACCAAGAAAGAGAATTGGCCTTAATTTAAAACTAAATTTGGCTTATTAAAATGCTTTCACAAACACCTCAAATCAAAATTATGTATTATATCCCCAAATTTTCTATCAACTAATTTTTAAAAAGACAAATGCAGTGGAAAAAAGAGAATTAAGAAATGTGCTTTGCCTGGGTGCCAGCCTCACAGGAGGTTAGGATGCTGCTTATTTGTTCATTTACAAAGAGAGTTGCCTATGTGCAGGTTCATGCTCTCCCCAAGTGAGCCATAAGGTGCAAAACACCCATGAACGTTAACAAATAATATTTCCTTGCTAAACATCAGGAAGGGAACATTTACACCTCAAACACAACATTATATTTCTATATTTTGGAGGCAAACACCACAATGCAGCTTAGTGCTACTTATTATTTTTAATTCCCAAACTTATTTTGAAAACAAGAATTTCAAATGATTCTTGTTTGGAAACCATAGGAAAATATGTCTGTAAGACATTTAAGGTGAATTATTACAATGAGTCTGTTGTAAAAACAGTATATTTTATGGGTCCAAATGACACAGAATATTTATCTTCATCATAAGAAAAAGTATCTGGGAATTAGTTACGACTTTAGATCTCCGGAGTAATCAATTCTCCCCTTGCTTGTGGAATAAATATATTTTACTGCAGTCATCATGCATTCATGTACACGGCTAAGGGCTTCAGACTGCTCTCAGGATCATGGGTATATAAATTTATTTCTATGGGTGTAGCCCCATAAGGTATGCACACTGACTATATTATGCAGAGTTTTGGAGATTTATTCCCAAATGAAGGCACCATGTCAGAACATTTTTAAAAAATTAGTCTTATTGTCCTGTCAAATATTTTTGCTTTCTCATTTAGTCAAATAATGTGAATCAGGATACTTCAACAAGATTAAACACCTGCCTCTTAGGAAATCAAACTAGCGCATCCTGCAGTTGAATCTTCCACCTTTCCTATTTGGAAAGCCATTTATAAACTCCCAGCTTCATCTCACTGACTAAAGAAAGAACAATCTGACAAATTCCAAGAGACCCATGTGGCCTCTGTCTATGGTGTCTGTGGATCTGTTTAACTGAGAAACAGGACTGCTGGTTGCCTGGGACCCTCCCATGTTCTGGCTTGCAGTTCATCTTGGAGGGCCCAGTTTGATTGGGAGAAAGGTCTGGTAAGTGATAATAATTTGACAGATATCTCTCAAATTTATTGGCTCTAAAGGACATGTGCACCTGACACTTTTCATGCTTATTTCTCTTCATACATTTTCTTGTAGTTTTTTAAAGTCACATATTTCTAAAGTAGCAAACACATGCAGGAGTCTCCATGGGATAAACATCGATCCATACACGACTTGTTTCTGAAATATCCAAGTGCTTGACATCACGCAGCTAAAACATTTGACCTTTTCAGTTCTTATTGTACAGCACACAGCTATAGATGTAAAGCAAAAACTCCAAGAAGGGACCCAGGGTAGCATTCCACCCACATTGAGATTCTCTACGAATGCCATGTTTGATTTTTCTCTAATTCTGTAAAGCAGAATGGTGGGAGTGTGTCTTTTGAAAAAGAATGAAATATATTAAGTACTCACTAATAGTTCCATGGATGTTCACTTTCTGGTCTTTTATTAGTTATAGATGTTGCTATCTTTACACTGACATTTCAGATACTTTAATTTATCCTCGTTCTTTAACATTTTCCTGGAGACAATGACTATTACTGTCAGTATGGTGGTGTTGATGGAGACCTCGCCACCTCAGACGCAGTACCGAGTTCTGAAGAAGTTGTACTAAGCAGTTCCCTTCACTTCTCATTTGCTCTACATACCCACGTGTGTCCATCTCCATGACTAACATTTAAGAATTTTTCTACTGTAAAGTGCTTAGTGACTCTCCTAAGTGACAAAGAATACTCTCTTTGCCTGTAACTAGAAACATGGCTTACCCTCCATTTACACAGCCTCTCTTATCTATTACGGTGTGCTGCGAAGCATTACAACTTGTTTATAAATGGATGAGACTTTTATTTCTGACCTAGCCCTTGAGCTCTGTGCTTTAGGACCAGTCACTTCTCCTCTCAGAGCCTCAGGATTCCTGTCTGAAGCAGTGGAGGCAACAGTGCTATGTCACAGGAGTTATTGGGAGAAAAATCCCATGTGATAATGGATGGCAGAGTCTCTGAAACATAGAAACCTCCTCGAGTATATTTATACACAGGAGCCTTGCTGAGGAGAGGACCCATTCATTAAAGGGTCTGTGCATGAAACACTGTAGTGACTCCCTCCCTTCCCAAGGATTCACGAGGAAATATTTCTCTTGTGAAAAGAAATGGTCCTGGGACACATTTAAATTTCTGATTCTGTGGCAGTTTCAGTGATGTAGACCTTCTCCGCTCCTTCAATACCCATACATTCTTTCTTCTCAGTTTACAAATTCCTATGAAATAGAATCCTGTGCTTTGGGCTGTCAAAACCAAAGGGAGTTTAAGACATTTCAGTTCCATTAAAAATATATCTTTCTGTGTTTTGCTTTAGAACCGGGGTGAAAGTGAAGCATTGTATCAAGAATCAGAGGTCATAGCAATTGGTTATGCAGTACCAAATGGTCAGCCCTGAAAATATACACACAAGTAACATCACACAGACTAAGCAGGTTATACTTATGTAATTAGGAATATATTGAGATCAGCCACATTTAAAGCGATAAGTAGTCAGCAGTCAGCTATTTTAATATGTGGTAGATCTCAATTCAAATGCTCTGAATGAAATGATACAACAGAGTTTGAATAGGTATTAAAAACAAAGCCGTTTCATATATATATATATATATCAACAATTAATTTTCTTAAAAGGCCAACAGTTTGAAATAGAGCAAGGAGGGAAGAGGGGTATATAGGAAATTCGAGGGAGTGAAAGGCAAGGAAGAAATGATATAATCATGTTATAATCTCAAGAAAGAAATACTTAAAATGAAGCACAGGTAAGCAGTTGCTTTTCCTCAAGGCACTTGCTGTCTCTTGAGAATCGTTACCACTGTGACCTCCTCCACTTGGGTGGTATTCCCGGTGACATGGAAAGTCACCGATTCATTCTGCCCACACAGAAGTAATAATAAAGTGATTTCTGTAACTCATGCTCATTAGCAGATGCCACCTCTGTCTGTAGCGCTCCTTACTATTTTCTGTCATGGTGGTAAGCCCTCTTTAAGCTTCCTGTGCCACAGGGATAGCCTGATACATGTTCACTGCCTTCAGTGTCCATCCATTTCAGGTGGCAATATGGCTAACCCAAAGCTGCACTGGTTCCCTTGCCTCCTGTGAGGACAGTGTCATGGGTGGATTTTTACTCTTCAGAGCTATGCTCACACTCAGCAAGGTACTAGCTGACTACGGACTACTTGTCTATTGAAAGGAGGCTGATCTCAATTAAAATGCCCTGAAAATATTAAAATACACAGCTTTGGATAGGTAATACAAGAAAATAAAAAGCTATTTCATTAGTAATTTTATAAGGCTATCATGTTGAAATAATAACTTTGGAATACATTGGGATAAATACAACGAATTCAGTTGTAGCTATATTTATTTTTATCTCCCCTTTCCATTTTTTAATACAGCTACTGGAAAATTTAAAAATTTCCTCAGATTGCCTTTGTGGGTCCCAGTACTTCTCTCCTAGTAACACTGACCTGAGGAACCGAACACTGAGCTCCTGGTCTGGTATGATTCCCAGTCTCTAATCTCACCTACCACTCTTCCTTTCTCTGAAGTATTCTGCAGACATCGAACCTCATACGGCTCCCACACATCCCTTCCTAGTGCTTCTCTCTTCAATTCCTTTTGACTCCTGCAAGAACACCTTGTGCGGCAGTCGTTATTACTTACCACCTTAATCTGTAGATGTATTTCAGATTTGTGTGCCTTCTGCTTCCTACTGTGACCCCATTTCCATAGGTTAGCCAAATAAAACGTAGGATGCTCAGTTAAATCTGAATTTTAAATAGTCAACAATGTCATAATTTTTGCTCTTGCAGTGCTTATGACATACTTATGCTAAAAGAACAACATGCCTTTTATGCAAAGTTTCTATTTGACTGTGTGGCTTGTGCTTTTATTTACTAAATCTAGCATCCGTACACAGTAGACATCCCATAATTCATAAAATGATTGCCCTAGAAAGCATCTATGCAGCATGATTAAATGATGGTAAGATGGAAAAGTAATCTTTATGAGTGACCTACATCCTTGATTATCCTACCTACCTTTAGATCCTCCATTTACTTAAAACAAAGCTCATAAATGAAATGAAATCATAAAGCTGAGCCAGTGTCACAGAGGCACTTTACATTTTAGCACAATTTCCCCTTTACACAGCTGAGCTCATACCTCGAGGCACATTTGGTCGTGGGAGGAGCAAACACTCCAATAACAGTGATGGTGGACACCATCAGTAGGAAGATTGCATCTTTCTCTCATGAGTAATAGTTTGAACCCAGCCATATCTACATTTTATATGTAATATTTTACCTCCATATCTAAAAGGTCTTTGGAACTGCTGGGCAAATAGAAAAAAATAAAGAAATGCTAGTAATTCCTATAAGGACATTCGTCCCTGACTCTCTGACACGTTATAGACGGTGCTAGCTATCAGATTAAAGCTCCCTAACTTTAGCAACATACCTTTTGTTTATCTGGCACTATTCCTCTGCCCTGTTAACTCTGTGCAATTACCATGTGAGCAGCATTAGAGGAGGAAGCATTCAGCCATTCCACTTTCAGAAATAACAGAAATGGCATGCATCCTCAAATTCTGTAGCTGAATCTCATGTCATTGTGAAGCTGACTGATGCCCCATATCAATTAGGCACCAGGCTAAGTAAACAGATGCGGGGCAGACTCAGTTTCTTGGCTGCATTTACTGTCTTAGGCATTTTTCCAGCAATGTTGGGGACTGCATTTCAAATGTAATTGAAGCACTGCACATTCCAATGTGTGCCCTGAGATCGAAAGGGCAATTTTCTATATTTCTTATGTCCTACTATCATCCTTAAGTTCATAGGATCTCTGCATTTCCTGGAATACTCAGTGGGTTCTCTTTTGGACAAGATACACTTGCTATATCTGGGATAACCTCATTTTACAACTTCTGCAATTAGGTTGGTATAGGATACATTCTAGTGAACCCTGAATAAAATATCTAATGTTCAATACTTACAACTGCTTAATAGATCTGTATACTATCCAAAGTTATTTATATTAAGTAATGCAATTCTTAACAAATTTCAAGGGCATTTTGTATAGGAAAAAAAACAATTCTTAACTTCACATGAAACCACAAACACATTTAGCCAAAGGAAGAACAAACCTAGAGCATCTTACTGTCAGATTTGTAAATAGCCACTGGTCCTCAGCATCCCTAAAATAAACCAGCATCCTTACAGGTCCTCAGCAGATATCAATGCAGGAGGACAATCAAGTCCCTCACCAAGGTCCTCGTCATCCCTGAAGGACGGGCTGTAGGGTCTTCTGCACATACCAGTGCTGGGGGGGTAGTTAAAGCCCTCAAACAAAATGATATGGTATTTATGTTGAACTAAAACTCTCCCTCTCCATAGTAGTTACAACTCCAAACACACGAGTGCCGTGTAAGTACTTGTAATAAGAAAAAGTATGTAACTTAAAAAAATTGCAACTTGTAGTTAGTTGAATCCTTGAATGCAGAACCCACAGCTGTGGAAGGTCAAGAACACGTTTGAGAGGAGCAATAGAGTACAAAATAAAGACATAGAAAACACAAAAATAAACTCACACTTTTCCAGTCAATTCATCTTCAACGAAGGTGCCAAGAACACACAACAAAGGGCAGTATATTTAATAAACACTCATGGGTTATCTAGAGATCCACATGCAGGCTGAAATTGAACATTATGTGACAACATGCCACACAAAATAGAAATGTTGCATGCTCTCTGCTACTCAAGCATAGAGAGCCAGAATAGAATCACTTCCGGGATGAGGGAAATGGGGAGATTTCAAACACTACTAAGCTTGGGTTAAGTGGTACGACTAAGTCATCAGAGTCATATGTACACGTGGTGATGACAATGGCAATACTGTGTTGTTTTCCTGAAGATTTCTAAAACAGTTTATAAACAACCATCTACCACACAAACAACTATGTAGGTTTCGGATATGTTAATTAGATTTTGGAAATTGTCTCACAATGTACCAGAGTATCAAAATATGTTGCCTCCCACAATTAAATTGTAAATGCCCCTGTAATGGCTATTCCTGGTTGTCAACCTGACTATATCTAGAATGAACTTCAATCCAGGACTGGAGGGTACACCTGTGATGCAGATCTTGAGGCTGGAAGACACAAATTTCTGACCTGGATCTTGGTTTGGAGATCTTGAGGCATAGTAGCCATGAAAAGCTTAGGCCCAGGCAAAGTAGTACATGCCTTTGATACCAGGCGATTGAAAAGGAATCTCTGAGTTCAAGGTCAACTTGGACAAGGCAAGTCCCAGATCTAGGTATGGTGGTATATATCTTTAATCTGGGTCACATCTTCTGCTGGAGGCCTACATAGAAGCATTGGAAGAAGGAAGACTCACTTGTTTTCAACGGTTTGCACTTACTTGCCAGCACATCTGTTGGAACCTACTTTTACAGAAGACCAGCTCAAACAAGTAGCCTAGTGGGGCTGAGCAACTACTAGATTCTTGGACTTCGCATCCACAGCTGCCCATTGTTGGGTTAGTTGGACTACAGACTGTAAGTCATCACAACAAATTCCCTTAATATATATAGACATTCCATGAGTTCTGTGACTCTACAGAACCCTGACTAATACAGCCCCTTTCTTTTCTGTAAGAAAAAGAAAATTCTTGCACGCCCATACACTCACAGACTCTGGTTTTGTAAATTCTTACTTGCCCGATGTCAGAGTGAAAGGGAATTAAAAGAAGCAATGACTCTTGTGTTCCCTTTACTTTTGTGAAATGATAACCCAAGTTGAAACCAAGCTCCCAGATTGGTGTCTCCTGGTCATCATCTTCTTTCATGTTTTAATGAGCAAGGACTGAACCGAGTTTTAGAATTAAATTTAAATAACCACCTAGTGAATGCTGATTCAAGAATCAGTGGCTCTGGAGATCCAAGCAGCAAAATTAACTGCTTGCTGACATGGCTACAGTGGCTGATTGCGTTCCTATGTGAAGTTTTCTACTTTGGTTCCCTCAGAAAGCTACAGACTGGTTGCCTGCTTTGTTACCAAAAAAGAATGGAAAGAATAATCTTTGCTACAGATTTAAAGTATTCTATGGATTGATTTGAAATTGCAGAACCGTGTCAGAGTAGTGGTTACTCACATGTAACTAAAACCATTTAAGACTAGTGAATATAAACATTCTCAGAGTCTTTCAGATTCTCTGTTTATTTCAGCTGGAAACCCCTGACACTCCAGGATACATCATTATATACAGGTGTAGACATAGTGAAAACCCACAGGCTGCAACAGCAGCGTTTATAGGTTGCTACTCCATTTTAACTCTGTTTATAACAGAGTGGGAAATAGACCATGGTTCCCCAATCACAGCGGCCTGAACTTGTCAGAGAACCAAACTCCAGACAAAAGAAAACAAAGAAAGGAGCAACAACAATTCCCTTCCCCTACACCAACAAAACTAGCTTGGTAAGGGCTTCTGCCTTTGCGTTTGTTCAGAGTGGTATGGAGCGAGCTGCAGGTGCCCCACAGAAGAGGCACCACTGATGAACTCACAGCGACATGTGGGGCCCACTGGGTTTGAGTATGAATCCCCGAATTCTTACAACCTAACTGAGCACCACAGAATGCCCTTGATTTCCAAATCTGAGGTGTTATAGGAGTCAGGAACAACTCCAGTCTTCCAGAGCTGAGGTCACATGATCTGATGCTTTCAAACATTACAACACATTGGCCAGTAAGTGCTACAACGTACTGAGCCAGACAGTCAGGTTTTGGTGTCTTCTATTTGCTGTGTGGCCTTGGTCCATATTCTCAGCTATCCAAAGTTCCACTTACTTGTCTATAAATTAAATAGTGACCAGAATAATTATATGTCTATTGAGAAGCAGATAGTAATATTATGCTAATGATACTTATCAAATAAAATCAGGTCTGGTGATGCACAGCTCCAGTTCCAGCACTTGGGATAAGGCGGAAGCATTGCTAGGATTTTGAGGGCAGTATGGGTGACCCAGAGTAAAAGACTGGCCAGGGTACATAGTCTCTCTCTCTCTCTTCTCCCTCTCTCTGTCTCTCTCTCTTCCTCCCTACCCCCTATCTGACACACACAGAAACATAAAACACACACACACACACACACACACACACACACGCACACACACACGCGTGTGCATGCGCACACATACAGGGTCAGGCACACACACACACACACAAAGACACATACACAAACATACACACACAGACAGACCTATAAAGACACACAAACATACAGACACACACAGATATATAAACGCTCTCACAAACTAAAAATTTAATGGGGCTCCAATCAATTTAATTTCAAAAGCTGTAGACTGGTTTTGTGTAAATAAATAAATCCAAGAATCACAAAGACTAAAAATCAAGGCCTAGAAAGTCGCTCCAGCAGGCGCCATGCATCAAACACAAGCATTGTATGACTGTTTGTTTTACATCAACAATCTTATTAGGGCAAACAGAGATGTTTAAGCTGATTTGCTCATAGTCAACTGCTTTCTTTAACCTTAATCATGTTGACAAGGGCATAAAAGTTATAGTGTGTGTTCGTGTGTGTGTGTGTGTGTGTGTGTGTGTGTGTGTGTGTGTGTGTGTGTGTGTGTTTTCAGGGTCTCACTATGTATCCCTGAATAGGATTGAATTCAAGATGCTTCTGCCTTAGTTTCCTGAGTGGTAAGCTGACAAGTGTTAGCAATCCTGTGTGTTCATGTCTGTCAAAGCCTCTTTATGATTAGACATAGTGTTTGCCCTGAGTGATTTCAGAGGTGTGTGTGTGTGTGTGTGTGTGTGTGTGTGTGTGTGTGTGTATAGTGCTGAGGACTCTTGTCTGTAGAACAAGTGGATCCTCACTCCTCACTATTTCTAGACACCATGTCTCCTCACTTACATTGACTTGTAACCCTCAACACTTTGAGCCATTCACCGATCCTCACATCTCTGCAACAGCAAACTCTCTGGCCACCTTATCCATGCCTCCCCTGCTAAGAGCGAGCAAGGTGGAACTCTAAATATGCACTTCAGCTCCCGAACCACAAGCAAGTATCCTTTACCTAGATGACTGTGCCATGATTCTAAAATCTCTGTTCCCTTCGTCTTTAAAATGTTTCCTAAAGAGTTCTTGACCTCACACTACAATCTTCTCTGGTGGTACCCTTCTACGTGTCAGGACCCTAGAAGACAAGACATTCTATCTGATGTCCTAGGGTTCAAAAGAATCTGGCTGGAAGATTATGTGAGCCTACGTGGACAAATCCACAGGCAACATGGTTTGTCTGCACGGTCAATGAAAGAAAGTCTTTGGCTGAGTTTACAGTAACCATGGTGAAGGCTGTGATCTACTTGATATACTTCAACTTTATCTGGCCGCTCACAGGTCACAGTGTAACGTCTGCAGGAGGCTTGGGGATTGTTTTCACAACCTACCCACCATATCTAAGAGCACAGCTACCAGCATATAGCAGCTCTGGGATTGCTATACAATAAAGTTCTCAAGCAATTGAATTGGAAAAGTTTAACAGGGATCATTGGGAAGCCAATATCTGTGCCCTTTATTAAGTACCAAAGCATAGCTGAATAGAAGTGATTAAGCCTGACTTGATCCAGCTCTTTACTTCCCCGGAAGAGAGGCTATGCTGAGTAATTTCATCAATTCCAACAAACTCAATTACGTGTTGGATAGAGAACTTTAGGACTCCACCGACCTCCTAGCAGCAAAAACTATTTAATAATTAAGTCCCAGGCCAGAAAACAATAAGTGATTTTACAAATAACCTATCTAGATATTTGTTCCCAAATTTTAGTATTCAAACTCTGTTCTATTCTCTTAGAATGTAAAACTATATTGAAATTCCAAGGGGTGGGGAACATCATTCATGATAAATCTTAAGCAAAAGGACATCAAGCTGATTAAATGACACAGGCACACACGCACCGGTGCACACGTGTTCGAGCACACACTTGCACACACTCGTGCATCATAAATGAGACAATAAGCACAGTAAGAAGGGAAAGGGTGGGAAAATATAAACAAGGTAGATATTTGAGAAGAGGTTAATAATGCTCAGAGCATAAGAAAGTCAAGTAACCCCAAAGCAAGAATACAAAGAGAAACACAAATTTATAAATGGAGAAAGGGCTTGAATCAGATTTCTGTCTAAATGACAACAGATGGCCAAAACCAAACCAAACCAAACCAAAAAAATGCAGTATCACTAATTTTATGTGAGAAATGCAAAAAGAGAAGCAATGAGAGCTATCTCTACTGCTGACACAATGGTTATCAGCAAAAAGACAAATATAAAATGTGTAGGTTAGCAAGTGGGGGAAGTACCTGTAGACAGTCCATAGGATGCAAGTAGGTGCCACTGCTGTGTTCAAGTGCTACAGAGGGTTCTCAAAAATACAAGAACTGAACTGCCACGATGCTGGAGAAGGCTCAGCAGCTAAGAGCACTTGGAAATGAGCTGGATTCTGTTCCCAGCATCTACACGACAATTCACAACCACCTGTAACTACAGTTGCAGGGACTCCAGTGCTCTGTCCTGGCCTCTTTGGGCATCTTATGCAGGTAGTGCACATATATACAAGCTGGCCAGACAAAATAAAAACAAACGTAAAAGCAGAACTTCCATGTGACTCTTCAGTTTCACAACGGATGCTCTATCCAAATGAAGTGAAAGCAGCTGACGAGGAATCTGTAGTCCTTTCTTCACCACAGTTTAGTTTATAAAAGGAATCCTAGTGTCCATCAAATAGATGGGGAGATAGAATGAGATATCTAGACACAACAAAATGCGATTTCGCTATTGGAAGGGGCTGCTGTCCTGAGTGTCGGTGTGCGTGAAATTGAAGGGCAATTGGTAAATGAAATAAGCCAGGCACAATAAGAGCAATTCCAAGTGTTCTCACTCATAACGAAATCATGAAAGGTTGATTGTGTAGAAGGAAAGAGAAGAAAGGTGGTTTCTGTGGCTGGGGTATTTGGGGTAGGTGGTAAGATGTTGATCAAAGATTAGCGTAGTCGTTCTCAACCTTTCTAATGCTGTGGTGACCCCAACCATATAATTATTTTGTTGCTAATTAATAACATGTAATGTGGCCTAGAGGTGTCACAACCTAGATTAGAGTTAGTTTAAGAGATTTGTCATAAAACATGGTGCATATAATTGATGAGATACCGTTTCATGTTGTTACAGAAAAATAAATACATGAGGTGAAACTTGCCAATACTCAGTCATTCTACAATGTATGAATGCTTAAAATATATTGTACATATAATAGTTTAAAGGCTAATGGAACACAATCATCATAATAAATCCTACCTGGAGCAGGACTAAATTTTCTCTGGCTTCTGCCAATAGAGATGCTATACTTGGCAGTAAAATTAAATTTCCTTTTTTTTTTTTGTCAAATCTCCATCTTTTCTTCCTAAAGGATCCTATGAATTCTTTTAAAACTTAAGATATTAAGGTAAACTTTATACAAGGGTAATAAAATATAACTATTCTTTATAGCTCATATAGTTGCTTTTTAAGCATTCATCTCATGTCACTCTCTTATTGATAATCACTATGTTAAATAATGTCTCAGCTCACAGTCAACAGTTGGCATTGCTTATTTCTCAAAGGAGGAATGAAGACTCAGGCTCCTGTCCACCTTTGTATGTCCTAGTGCAACAGAAGATCTCCTGCAAGAGCTCATAGGCTTCAGTTATCTCCTAAACAAGATGTCCATCAGCATTAGCAGGGTGTTCAAGGCCATGGCTGACAAAAACCAACAACATTCTGCGAGCTGCTCCTAAGACCACAAATGACGGCTACTAGGAATCTCTCGAGATCCTCAAGGTTCCACTTCTGATATAGTACTAGATCGCAAAGCACGATAAAGTCAAAGGATACCAAGGTTACCGAATAACATACAGAAAGATGGATTATTTCTCCTCCAATCATTTATCCCCAGTGAAGGGAACCAGGTATTAAGGAACCATTAGGTCTGAAGCCATAAGGATCTGATTTATGATGTATGAACTGAGTAACCTTTGGCAGGCTACTAAATCTCTCCTGAACAGTCATTATCCTTATCAACAACCTGCTAGGCATGGTATCCACAGTTGAGACCTGGAGAGTGACAGGGCCTACTGCATGGTGCATCATTGAGAAATGTAAGGTTTCTTCTGTGGTTTCAAGTAGTTAATCACATATACTTGACGAATTTTGGTCCTGTTCCTACTTTCTACCCTATCCTGGCTAAAAGCCACATTTTTTAAATTTTGCTTCTAATTTGCTTCTGTTTCTGAGGCCTGGTGTGTATTCTATACTTCAGAGGTGACTTAATCATGCTGGCCTTGTTTTACACGCCTTGGCTCTGTTCTCTCTCCCAGCACACATATGCTTTGACACTTACAATGGCTTGCAGCCCTCTGCCCTGATTCTTGGATTATCTCCAAACATGAAAGGCAGAATTTCTTAGGTCTGCCCATTCATCTATTTCCCCAAGAGAGAATGTGTCTGAATACCTTCCAACACCCCCTTCCATTCAGGCTCTCTGTGTGTCAGAGTCCAGGAGCAGACCTTTCTTCTTTATAATTCAATAAATCGTCAAGGAATGTTCCCTTTCCCAAAGTCTGTCTCAGGTTAGTTCTCAATTCAAGGTCAGGGTTTATCTAATTTTCCACTGTGCTTCATGGAGCATTCAGTTACAGGGCAAAACTAAAGTAGTCAGTTTTAAGGCAAGGTAATTAACTATTTTACCTTTTGGCTACTACAAAGATGGTTTGGTGCATAAAGACACAAGTCTCTGGGTGTGCAAGATGCTACAAACTCTTGCCATGAAAGCCTGGTGACTTGAGTTCAAAACCCACATAAAAACCAGATGGATGGTACTAACCTGCACCTCCAGTGCTCCTATAGTCATGAGAGTGGTCAGATAGGAATATAACCCAGAATACCCTGGGCCATCTAACCTAGACTGTGTCACTGGTTGAAACAAGAGAGACTCTACTGCTACAAGGAAGAAGAAAATGATTGATTCTTGAAAGCTGTCCTCTGACATCCATGGGCAAGCCCCGCCCTAAATAATGATCAAAGATACACATAGACTAAATAACTACCCCTGCCATTTTTATTCTTAATAACTCACTAGAAAATTGCTTCATATTTCAAGCAGCTTCATTTTCCCTGAGATCACTTTTCTTTGAGGTCAGGACTTAGGATTTCTAGTGATCTTTTGTATTTTGTATAGTAAGTGTTAAAATACAGTTACACAAATTACAGTTTACCACATGTGTCTGACTTCAGCTCCTGACATGTCTCATTCTGGCCTTTCAGGGAGCCAGTGTTATACTTGAGTCCAAGGCTTACACTCTTGGTCCCAGTTTTCTGTTAACTAGGCTATACTCTTCCTCCCCTGTGTTTCTAGGAAGCCATGGGAAATGTTTTATAGTTTTACTAAAGCATGTAGAATATTATTTTGAATAGAAGTCCCTTGTTAAAACAATAACAACAACCAAAACAAAAAACCAAAACCAAAACTTCATGTGGTGTACTGCTGGAACTGCAGTAGCAGGAGGCCAAGTGTTTCAGTCCACCTGACCTCATTTAAGCCAAGTTCTCTCAGGTTGCCCTTGCAGGGTGGTGAACTCACTTGAACGCCAGCTCCTTGTCACCTACTGTCCTATTTAATGCAGGACCTTGGGAAGGAAGTGACTCACAAATGACATGACTGCATGCCCTTGGAGAGTCATTGTTTAATGGCCTTTCCTTAAGCTTTTGTCAATGACAAAGTATGGGTAAATGACTAGGTCAGATGGAAAAGGGCCTTTGAAAGTCTACACAGGAGAAAGTCTTATTTGGTCTTCTAGCATCCTACAAACAAAACTAAGCAAAATGAGAACAAAATCAAACAGTCAAAGAAAGAAAGAAAGCAAAACTAGAAAAAAGAGAAAAGGACTATTCAGTGTCTTCACAGGAAGAATGAAATACTATTGTGTTCAATAATCCACTGGAAGTTACTCTTCAGAACATGGGAACTAAATCATTATCTAAGTTTTAAGTCTAAGGATGGATTACCAATGAAAAATAAATGTATTTTTCATATATTTTCACAACAGCATTATTTAAGGAAACAGAGAGCAAAATATATGGTAGAAAGGATGCTGTTCCTGAACCCTATTCCGTCTTAATAAACTCATTCCAAGTGGTCTCCAGGTGACTCTTTTCCCAGAATATACCTTGTTAAAAAATGCCAGAATGATATTTAACACATTTGTGGTAATTTGGGTGAAAAATGCCCCCTATAGGGTCCTGTAACATACAGAACATTCTGTGTTCAGTCGGTGGTGCTGCTTGAGAATGCTATGGAGCCTTTAAGACAAAGACTCATCCAAGGGAGTACATCACTGGGGTTGGTTTGAGGGTTTACAGTGTCAACATACCTCTTCCTCCTCCTCCTCCTCCTCCTGCTCCTCCTCCTCCTCCTCTACCACCACCTCCTCCTCCTCCTCTACCACCACCTCCTCTACCACCACCTCCTCTTCCTCCTCTTCCTCCTCCTCTTCATCTTCTCCTCCTCCTCTTCCCCTCCCCCTCCTCCTCCTCCTCTTCTCCTCCCCTTCTTCTCTTCCTTTTTCTCCACCTCTCCTCCTCCCCCTGCTTTCTATAGTTTAATAAAATGTGATCAGCCAGCACCTGATGCTTGCTACATCTCTCTGTCTTGATGGACGTTATCTGGAATCCTAAGCCAAAGTAAACTATTTCTTCCCCAAGTCACTTTTGGTTTTGGTGTCTTATCACAGCACCAGGAAAGTAACTAATACAACATTATGTGCTTACTGGGAAAAAAACCCCAGCTGCATAAGGGTTGCCTTATCACCATCAATTGGAAGGGAGGCCCTGAGTCCTGTGGAGCTTCCCCTAGAAACTGTATCATGGTTTACTAAAGTCAAAGCCCTATGGTGTAGTTACTTCTTTTGTCCTTGACATAAACTTGCATTTCTGGAAAGATGGAAACATTTGAAATGCAAATAAAATATTAAAAAAAATAATAAACCTTGCATTTCAGCTGCAGGCATGGCATCCTTCTTTCTACCTGTAACCCTATCCTGATATTCTTAGCTTTGGCACCCATGGTCTAAGTCTAAAGCAGTGTCTTCAAGTAATTTCCCACTGTATGAGAAGCACTGTGCCAGAGTTCTACAAAGGAATTTTGTAATCTTGAGCATGGCGAATACCTCCTCAGGTTTCAGTGTCAGCTTTAGAAGGGTTAATAATAATCCCAAGGTCTGAATAAACAGATTCCTTAATCCCCTTTCAACTCAGGATGTGTAAAACAAATGAGCAGACAAAACTACCTGGATTGCTAAGAGGAATTCTAAGTGTATTTAGTTTCTTCATCAAAAAACAGGGTTACTCTACTTACTTAACTGACATTTGAATTCATTTACAGGTAGCCAAAAACACTTAGTGGTTTATCTGGGGATATGAATTCATATTTTTGCAGATAATGGCCCATAGGAATTTCCATTGATTTCTATTGTGAATCATAGCTGCGTAAAACCATTCATATCTATTTTCTTAAATAATATATATATATACACGTGCATATATATGTATGTATGTATGTATATATATATAATAGCTAACAGATTAAAAACATCCCAGTGTAAATATTTGGATGTTCTGTATCGCATGGGGAACGCCTGTGGACAAGTATGTAGGTTCATCGGCCTTTCTAATTTGACTCTCTTCTTGGCTTTGAACAAAAGCCTCTAGAGGAAGATGTAGCATTAACAGAGCACACTTTCTCTAGATTTATGTGCAGTTAATAAAAATGTCCATAGGACATTTTATAAGCTGCTACAAGCATTTTCATTAATAATGATAACTAAATGGTGTCATAAAATAATTCTGTTAAGACGTACTTTATAAGCACGGGTTTCTTGGGAGAATGAGAGGGCTGTGGCCATTATACACTGATGGGAGGTTTGCATCATTTCTGATGGATGGGGTCACCAGCTTTGTTTGCATAAAATGCTTTACAGAAATTTTCATTCCTCCTCCACTTGTAAAGTTCTCCGCTCAGGTTATGGACAAGTTTTATATAGGCCTCTGCTTTGTCTACCTTTCAGTTAATGTAGTGGATTACATGAGAAGAGGAATGCTTGTGTCTGTGTCTGGGCTTTGCTTGGAAGGCAAGCAAGACACAGTTGTTCATGAATGACTCCATTCTAATGGGGGGGGGGGGCTGTGTTCTGTGTTCCTGATAAAGTTTTCCATGGGAGTGTTTATTCACCTTGATTCCTGTTCATTTTAATGTTTTTTTTGTTTTTGTTTTTTTTTTTAAATACTTGTTCTGTTGGTCTGGGACTTGAGTCAAAATCACAGCTATTTATGATCAAGCAAAAGTCTGGATCCTAAGCAGATTCACTTATTATTTCAATATGTAATATCCATCAAGTGCCTGGTAAAGTCCTCACTATGTGCACACTGAATTTTATTGAATGAAATTAATGATTACATAAAGTTTATAAACAGTTAACACTGTCAGGTGCTCTAAAGTGTTCTAAAGAAAACACAGAACAGCAAGGAACAGTCTAGTGGACACAGGATGGCAGCAGAAGTCCCTCTGAGCAGATGATGTCCAAGAAGAGACCCAAGAGAAAACTTCTACCAGATAATGGGTCAGCCAGCAATGAGATACGCTAAGTCCTAAGCATTTGACACTATAAACAGTTCCAGGAGAAACCTTTAAAATAACCTGTGTACCTAGACCGTTCAGCCTAGTTTCTTGGAATTATGGGAGAAATGCTGATAAACTGCAATTATAGACATAATATTGGTTTGCTAAGTATTAGGGGAAATATTCATGGAACACACCCATTTACTGAAGAGAAGGAGAAGTAATTGGTGGGGATCATGGGCAGAGATTAGGGAATATGAATAGTACCGTGGGATGAGAGGAGGAAGAGAGGATGTAGGGCCATAACAATTGCTTGCACCATTTGGGGAAGGTGATTGACACTTGTTTTCCTTCCCTCCTTTTCCACTGCCTACAGAAATGAGTACCTTCAGATGGGATAAGATCTTCCCAGGCTCACACCCATTTTTAAAGGGGATTTGTAAGGAAGAGTGGGAATACTTGCTTGTACAGTGACCTAAGAGTATAAAGAGATGCAATGGTATAGACTAGTTGGGTAGCAAGTATAGGCAAAGGGTAGACTTCCCAGAACCTGCAAAGGGAGACATCGTGAACAGGTGGTTCGAGCAACGTTAGTGTAAAGTATAAATGATTGTTGGGCCTTTTGGCTTGCAGAGGTCTGTGGATACAAAGTGTGAACCAGAAGGGATGGAGATATACTGGCTACAGCATAGTATAGAAGAGAAAGTTTCACTGATTTTTCTAAAAGGAGTAGAAAGTATAAAGGCAAGTGTTGGGGATGACATTGGAATGGTGGAATCATCCGGCGCAGTACGTAACTGAGGAGCTGGGCTCAGTTTGTGTAGACCAAGGGGATAGGCAGCCATGTTTGCCACAGTGCATACACTTGGATACAAGACGAACACAGATGGTCTTTGCAACCAGAGTCATCGCCTCCACATCACTGTTTGGAATTTTTTTTTTCATCTTCTTTCCACCTTCTTCTACACCTCTACTGCGTCCATGTGATGCTTATGCAATGCCTGCTTGCAAAGACATCATGCAATTCTGCTCTCCCCTGATGCCTCTTTTCTCCTGTAGTCTTCCTTCTGTGCTATGTTCTTGAGAGTCTGGGTAGCAGTACACTTGCAAATTAGTTCAGTTCTTTCTATTATGAATAGGACAACCCCTTGTTAGTATCACTACTGAGTTTAAGGAAAGGCATCAAAAAATGGGAGTTCCAGTTTTCATGACACGCCATTCTGAGAATGATGGAAGAGAATGTATATATATGTGTGTGTGTGTGTGTGTGTGTGTGTGTGTGTATGTATATGTATATGTATATATATGCATATACATATATATATGTTGGAAAATAGATCATAAAGGACCATTGACAACAAAACATTGGTAATTATCCAAGAAATCATTCTTACAGGTACAGTGAAACAGTTTTGGAGCTTAACAGAAGGAATAACAAGATGCTAATATTACACATTTTTAAAAGTACTTTAACTATCCAGTTTTTATAGCAACAATATTTGACAAGACTCTTCTTACCCTGCAGCGATGTGCCTTGTGCGTGCCCATATTCTCACCCCTCTCTCAGCAACACGCCCATAATCACACCAGGGCTTTAAGCTTCGGTTAAATCACTAACTCTAATCTAGAGGCTCATCCTAACCTACTGGAGAACATCCCTGGCTTTGATAAGCTGGGGAAAAACAGTGGACTGGCATTTTTTGTATGGACTAATTCATGCCTGTGAAGCTCTTATTGCAAGGCTTTACTGTGGCTCTTTTGGCTGTTGGCAGCATGGCCTTTGAGTTGTAGTTGGGGTTGGGTGAGGTCATGGGGGCCATTCTCATAGTGGATTACTAGATGTGTAAGAACGGATTTTCTTCCATTGTTATGAAGGAACAGCAAAGAAACGCTCATTAGCAAACAAGGAAGAGGCCAAGCATCAGAAAACAAACAGTTTGGCTTCTTGCCCTTAAACTTGCAGCCTCCAGACTCTGAGAAAATAAATGTCTGATGCTTAAACTACCCAGACTGCAGTGTTTGCTTATACCAATGCAAAGAGATGGCTAAACCCTTACAAATGTATTGATGTAATTGTCTTTTTCACCACTACTAGCAAGGTTACCACACTGTTTACCTAATAACAAGTAATTATAATATCTACAAGAAAACTTTTATTCACAGACTTACTGATTAGAGCAGAATACTCTAGGTTGTTTACTTATATGGTGCAGTTTATTCTTTCCAAGAAGAACTAAAATTGTTTATCAGAATTTTCTTTAGGTTCCCATTTCTGTGTCACAGTGGGATGAATTCTTAATGCACGCTTAGATGAATTCTGGATTCACAGACTCTAACTGTCCAAAATAAGCTAGATATTTTTCCTTAAAAAGGAAGTTGGGAAACTGGATTCATTCAAAATTAAATTAGTGTTGGATAAATGGGAAATGGTTACTCTGGTTTTCACAGTTCTACAAGAAATGATATATCTTTGGATATTCTTTCTTTTTTCTTTTGATACTTTATTTACATTTCAAATGTTTCCCCCTTTCCAGATCTCCCCTTTGGAACCCCCTATCGCCCCCTGCCTCTATGAGGGTATTACACCCACCCACCCACTCTCGTCGTCCCTCCTTGGCATTCCCCTATACTGGGGCATCTAACACGCTCAGGTCCAAGGGCCTCTCCTCCCCCTGATGGCTAACAAGACCCTCCTCTGCCACATATGTGGCCAGCACCATGGGTCCCTCCATGTGCATTCTTTGGTTGGTGATCCAGACTCCAGGAGCATCGGGAGGTCAGGCCAGTTGGCACTGTTGCTCCATCCATGGGGCTGCAAACTCCCTCAGCTCCTTCAGTCCCTTCTCCAACTCCTCCGTCTGGAATCTCACTCTCAGCCAAATGGTTGCTGTGAAGTGAATCTTGGGTATTCTGAACTTTTGGGCTAATATCCACTTATCAGTGAGTACATATCATGTTCATTCTTTTGTGATTGAGTTACCTCACTCAGGATGATATTTTCAAGTTCCATCCAATTAGCCTGTGAATTTCATGAAGTCATTGGTTTTAATAGCTGAGTAGTATTCCATTGTGTAAATGTACCACATTTTCTGTATCCATTCCTCTGTTGAGGGACATCTGGGTTGTTTCCAGCTTCTGGCTATTATAAATATGACTGCTATGAACATAGTGGAGCATGTGTCTTTATTACATTTTGGAGCATCTTCTGGGTATATATCCAGGAGTGGTATAGCTGGATCCTCAGGTAGTATTATGTTCATTTTTCTGAGGGTCCGCCAAACTAATTTCCAGAGTGGTTGTAACAGCTTGCAATCCCACTAGCAATGGAGGAATGTTCCTTTTTCTCCATATCCTTGCCAGCATCTGCTGTCACCGGAGTTTTAGATCTTAGCCATTCTGACTGGTGTGAGGTAGAATCTCAGGGTTGTTTTGATTTGCATTTCCCTGATGACTAAGGATGTTGAACATTTCTTTAGGTGCTTCTCAGGCCTACGAGTTTCCTCAGTTAGAAATTCTCTGTTTAGCTCTGTTCGCCATTTTTTGATAGGTTATTCAGATCTCTGAAGTCTAACTTCTTGAGTTCTTTGTATATAGTGAATATTAGCTCTCTATCGGACATAGGATTGGTAAAAATCTTTTCCCAATCTGTTGGTTGCCGTTTTGTCCTATTTACAGTGTCCTTTGCCTTACAGAAGTTTTGTAATTTCATGAGCTCCCATTTGTCGATTCTTGATCTTAGAGCATAAGCCATTGGTGTTCTGTTCAGGAACTTTCCCCTGTGCCCATGTGTTTGAGAATTTTCGCCACTTTCTCTTCTATTAGATTCAATGTATCTGGTTTTATGTGGAGGTCCTTGATCCACTTGGACTTGAGCTTTTTACAGGGAGATGGGAATGGATCAATTCACATTCTTCTACATGTAGACTGCCAGTTGAAGCAGCACCATTTGTTGAAAATGCTGTCTTTTTTCCACTGGATGGTTTCAGCTCCTTTGTCAAAGATCAAGAGACCATAAGTGTGTGGGTTCATTTCTGGGTCTTCAATTCTATTCCATTGATCTACCTGCCTGTCACTGTACCAATACCATGCAGTTTTTATCACTACTACTCTATAGTACAGCTTGAGGTCAGGGATGCTGATTACCCCAGAAGTCCTTTTATTGTTGAGAATAGTTTTTGTTATCCTGGGTTTTTTGTTACTCCATATGAATTTGAGAATTGTTCTTTCTAAGTCTATGAAAAATTGAGTTGGAATTTTGATGGGGATTGCATTGAATCTGTAGATTGCTTTCAGCAGGATGGCCATTTTAATTATATTAATCCTGCCAATCCATGAGCATGGCAGATCTTTCCACCTTCTGAGGTCTTCTTCGATTTCTTTCTTCAGAGACTTGAAGTTCTTGTCATACAGATCTTTCAGTTGTTTGGTTAGAGTCACACCAAGATACTTTATATTGTTTGTGACAATTGTGAAGGGTGTCATTTCCCTAATTTCTTTCTCAGCCTGTTTATCCTTTGAGTATAGGAAGGCTATTGATTTGCTTGAGTTAATTTTGTATCTGGCCACTTTGCTGAAGTCGTTTATCAGACGTAGCAGTTCTCTGGTGGAGATTTTCAGGTCACTTAACTATACCATCATATCATCTGCAAAGAGTCATATTTTGATTTCTTTCTTTCCAATTTGTATCCCTTTGACCTCTTTTTGTTGTCTAACTGCTCTAGCTAGAACTTCAAGTACTATATTAAATATATAGGGAGAGAGAGGGCAGCCTTGTCTAGTCCCTGATTTTAGTGGGATTGCTTCAAGTTTCTCTCCATTTAGTTTGATGTTGGCCACTGGTTTGCTGTACATTGCTTTTACTATGCTTAGGTATGGTCCTTGAATTCCTGATCTTTCCAAGACTTTTATCATGAAGGGATGTTGAATTTTGTCAAATGCTTTTTCAGCATCTAATGAAATGACCATGTCGTTTTTTACTTTGAGTTTGTTTATGTAGTGGATTACATTGATGGATTTCAGGGTATTGAACCATCCCTGCATCCATGGAATGAAGCCTACTTGATCATGGTGAATGATCATTTTGATGTGTTCTTGGATTCGGTTTGTGAGAATTTTATTGAGTATTTTTGCATCAATATTCATAAGGGAAATTGGTCTGAAGTTTTGTTTTATTGTTGGGTCTTTGTGAGGTTTTGGTATCAGTGTAACTGTGGCCTCAGAGAAGGAATTGGGTAGTGTTTCTTCTGTTTAGATTTTGTGGACTAGATTAAAGAGTGTTGGTATTAGTTCTTCTTTGAAGGTCTGATAGAATTCTGCAGTGAACCCATCTGGTCCTGGGCTTTTGTTGGTTGGGAGACTTTTAATTACTACTTCTATTTCTTTAGGGGTTATGGGGCTATTTAGATGGTTTATCTGATCCTGACTTAACTTTGGTATTTGGTATCTGTCTAGAAAATTATCCATTTCATCCAGATTTTCCAATTTTGTTGAGTATAGGCTTTTGTAGCAGGACCTGATGATTTTTGAATTTCCTCAGAATCTGTTCTTATATCTCCCTTTTCATTTCTAATTTTGATAATTTGGATATTGTCTCTGTACACTCTGGTTAGTCTAGCTAAGGGTTTATCTATCTTGTTGATTTTCTAAAAGAACTAGCTCCCGGTTTTGTTAATTCTTTGTATAGTTCTTTTAGTTTCTACTTGGTTAATTTCAGTTCTTAATTTGATTATTTCTTGCCTTCTACTCCTCTTGGGTGTATTAGCTTCTTTTTGTTCTAGAGCTTTCAGGTATGCTGTTAAGCTACTAGTGTATGCTTTCTCCAGTTTCTTTTTGGAAGCATTCAGAACTATGAATTTTCCTCTTAATACTGCTTTCATTGTGTCCCATACGTTTGGGTATGTTGTACTTTCATTTTCATTAAATTCTAGGGAGTTTTTAATTTCTTTCTTTATTTCTTCCTTGACCAAATTATCATTGAGCAGAGCATTGTTTATCTTCCATGTGTATATGGGCTTTCTGTTGTTATTGTTGCCATTGAAGACCAGCCTTAATCCGTAGTGAACTGATAGGAGGCATGGGATTATTTCGGTCTTCTTATATCTGTTTAGGTTTGTTTTGTGACCAATTATGTGATCAGTCTTTGAGAAGGTACCATGAGGAGCTGAGAAGAAGCTATATTCTTTTGATTTAGGATGAAATGTTCTATAGAAATCTGTTAAATCCATTTGGTTCATAACATCTGCTAGTTTCACTGTGTCTCTGTTTAGTTTGTGTTTCCAAGATCTGTCCATTGATGATAGTGGAGTGTTGAAGTCTCCTACTATTATTGTGTGAGGTGCAATGTGTGCTTTGAGCTTTAGTAAAGTTTCTTTTATGAATGTGGGTGCCCTTGCATTCGGGGCACAGATGTTCAAAATTGAGAGTTTTTCTTGGTAGACTTTTTCTTTGATGAGTATGAAGTGTCCTTCCTTATCTTTTTTGATGACTTTTGGGTGAAAGTCAATTTTATCCGATATTAGAATGGTTACTCCAGCCTGTTTCTTGCGACCATTTCCCTGGAAAATTGTTTTCCAGCCCTTTACTCTGAGGTAGTGTTTGCCTTTATCACGGAGGTGTGTTTCCTGGATGCAGCCGTTTTATTGATCCAGTCTGTCAGTCTATGTCATTTTATTGGGGAATTGAGTCCACTGATGTTAAGAGATATTAAGGAATAGTGATTGTTGGTTTCTGTTATTTTCGATGTTATTTTTATGTTTGTGTGGCTATCTTCTTTTGAGTTTGTTGAAAGATTACTTTCTTGTGTTTTCTAGGGTGTCGTTTCCCTCTTTCAGTTGATGTTTACCATCTATTATCCTTTGTAGGGCTGGGTCTGTGGAAATATACTGTGTAAATTTGGTTTTTTCATAGAATATTTTGGTTTCACCATTTATGATAATTGAGAGTTTTGCTGGGTATAGCAGCCTGAGATGGCATTTGTTTTCTCTTAGGGTCTGTATGAGTTCTGCCCAGGATCTTCTAGCTTTCATAGTCTCTGGTGAGAAGTTAGGTGTAATTCCGATAGGTTTGCCTTCATATGTTACTTGACCTTTTTCCTTTACTGCTTTTAACATTCTTTCCTTGCTTTGTGTATTTGGTGTTTTGACTATAATTCGACTGGAGGAATTTCTTTTCTGGTCCAAACTATTTGGAGTTCTGTAGGCTTCTTGTACATTTATGTTCATTTCTTTCTTTAGGTTAGGGAAGTTTTCTTCTATAATTTTGTTGAAGATATTTACTGGTCCTTTAAGTTGGGAATCTTCACTCTCTTCTATACCTATTATCCTCGGGTTCTGTCTTTTCATTGTATCCTGGATATCCTGGATGTTTTGGGTTAGGAGCTTTTTGCATTTTGCGATTTCTTTGATTGTTGTGTCAATGTTTTCTATGGTATCTTCCGCACCTGGGATTCTCTCTTCTATCTCTTTTATTTTGTTGGTGATACTTGCATCTATGACTCCTGACCTCTTTCTAGGTTTTCTAACTCCAGGGTTGTCTGCCTTTGTGATTTCTTTATTGTTTCTATTTCTATTTTTAGTTCCTAGTTTGTTCATTTCCTTTGTCTGTTTGATTGTGTTTTTCCTGTTTTTCTGCCTGTTTGATTATGTTTTCCTGTAATTCTTTAAGGGATTTTTGTGTTTCCTCTTTAAGGGCTTCTAGTTGTTTACCTGTGTTCTTTTGTATTTCTTTAAGGGAGTTATTTACTTCCTTCTTAAAATCTATCATCATCATGAGATGTGATTTCAAATCTGAGTCTTGCTTTTCTGGTGTGTTGGGGTATCCAGGGCTTGCTGTGGTGGGAGAGCTGGGTTCTGATGGTGCCAAGTAGCCTTGGTTTCTGTTCCTTATGTTCTTGTCCTTGCCTTTCACCATCTGGTTATCTCTGGTGTTAGCTGGTCTTACTCTCTCTGACTGTGACTTGGCCCTCCTGCCAGCCTCGGTGTTAATACTCCTTGAAGACCAGTTCTCTCTGAGAGGAATTCGGGTTTGGGGAGCTGTGGTACAGGGTCAGCTCCTGGGTGCAGACAGAAACCAGAAAGATCCTGTCCCCAGCTGTCCCTTGGTTCTTGTGTCCTAATGGCTCTGCAAGGGTCCCTCTTCATCCAGTGAATTTGAACAGAAGTGGTGGTCTTGCCTGTGCTTGAAGGTGTGTCGGCACTCCTGGGATACCAGCTTTCTCCTGGCACTTTTTGAGTATGGGAGCCCTGTGTCATAGGATCCGCTCCCTGGCAACCGAAAGAAACCAGAAGACCACTCCTCAGTCCCTGTGTCCTGGGGATTCCAGGTGAGTCCCTCTGAGCAGCCAGGCTTGCCCACACTCCTGCAAGTCTAGCTTTCTCCTGGCACTATTTGGCTATGGAGCCTTGGCGGCCCAGGCAGAGGTTTCCAGCCACAAATGGAAATCAGAAGGCTCCTTCCCCCGGCTGTTCCTCAGTCTCTGTGTTCCAAGGATTCCGGGTGAGTTCTGCTGAGCAGTGAGGCCAGTGGTGCTTGTCTTACCCCCTCTCACAGGCTTTTCCACACTCCTGGGAGACTAGCTTTCTCCCAGCGCTAATGTGGCTATCCCTGGTGACCCAGGCAGAGGTCTCCCGCCACAGATCATCTTTGGATATTCTTAAAATATTTGTATCACGTTGTATGCAAAGGAGAAAAGTACTAGAGCAATTGGCTTCATTTTGGACATTTCTTGTGACTTGTTACAGTAAGAAAAAAACATCAGGCACTGTACTATCTCCATTGCCTGCGTGCCAAATGGACAAACACAATTTAGTTAAGCAGTAAATACTGGCCACCACCCTATGTGCATCAGAGAATATAGCATGTATTGTAGAAGTTAAGATCTGTTTGCCAGCAGAGAGCCAACGTGGGATTAATAATTAATCACACAGCTGAAATGAGTCGCAATAGAGACAAGAACCACAGATCCGGCTAGACTCTGTGAGTCTTGTCTATGTACTTAAAATTTTAAAAATGCACACGGGCAAGAGGAAACCAGGTACATATATATGACTAACAGTAGCAAACATACTTGAAATGCCGTGTCCTGTTATTCAGAAATATTAACGCATAAAGTGCCTCTTGGAAACAATTTTGCATGAAATTCACCAGGGGTAAAATAACTATTCTAAAGAGAGACTCAGATATGCCATCTGCAGAGAGCTCAATGGCTCTACAAACACACCTAAGTATGAAAAACACCCCTCGTGTGGGTCTATTACTGTAGCCGAAGGGCAGCATTTCCCTGTCTCTACATTTGTCTCATCCCATCTTGTTAGAAATCTCTGAAATAGCACAGTATATGCAATGGAAATGCAAGGAATGCATCGCAGATTTTAATCAATTCTACCTCATGCAGCTTTATAAGCAAAACATTTACACAAAAACTTGTATTTTATATGTAATTATATATGCATTTATATATTATATCATATTGTACATATATAATATTATATATATTATATTATACACACACACACATATGTGTGTTTGTGTGTGTGTGTGTGTGTGTGTGTGTGTGTCTTTGTCACTGGTGTCGGGGGATGCCCTCATTGAATGAATCTGGGAGGATTCCACATCTTCCTATTTTAAAATACAATTTGAAGAGAATTGTTGTTAATTTTCAAATGTTTGCTAGAGTTCACTAATGAGGATAATTGGCCTGGGCTTCATTTTCCCAGTCAAAATTTCTAGTTTCATCAACTTTATTTTTTCAAAACCAAACCAAGCTGCCCACCCACTCCCCACCTCCAAAATCTAATCTCTGTTGACCTTTGCTACTTTTTTCTGGTACACAGATCATTTACTTCTATGCTGGCATTTATCACCATCGTCTGTTAATTCTGAGCTTATCTGTTCCTTTCAGTTTTTGAAGTCTAAAGTCAGGGAGATCATTTGAGAGCTTTTTTCTTTCTTGATGCAGCTGTTTATCGTGATACCATTCCCTGCTTGTGGTGGTTTTCTCACATTCTATAGAAATTTCAGTACATTCTTATTAAACCAGTGAGTCTTGAGGATTTTTTGATTTCCCCTTTGGTTTGGCATTTGACCTCACTACTTCAAATATGTGCAGTTCAATTTTCACCAAATATTAAATTTTTAAATTTATCTTGCTATCATTTTTTTGTTTTATAATATTTGTTTAGAAAAGATTATTGAGGCAATGTTAACCTTCATAAATTAGTAGAATTTTTTTTAACAGCGCACATTACCTATTCTGGACAAAGCAACACATGCAGATAAGATTGTTTAATCAGCTGCTGCTACATAGAATATTCTACTGTGTTCTTTCTCTAATAAACATAGATGACAACATCCTGTACAAAACATTAGAAACAAAAGCCAATGACACATAGAAAAGAATTTAGAAAAATTACTGATTTTTTTTCATGAATGGAAGGAGGCTTAACATTTAGGAATCAATAATATGATATGTCACTTTGATTACTATTTATATTATATAATCATCTCAGTGGATATAGAATTAATAAAATTCAACATTCTTTCATTATAAAACATGTCAATAAACTGGGTATAAAAGTACTGTTTCTCAGCATACTAAAGGCCACATTAAAAATCCTAGATGCAGAAAAACTTAAATCATGATGCAGAAAAACTTAAAGCTTCACTTCTATGATAAGGAGCAAGGCCAATATTCCTCTCTTATTACTTATGTTCAACATAATACCGAATCCCTTACCACTGACACTTGGTAAGAACAAGAAGTGAAAAGATTTTTTTCTTCCTGCTTGCAACTGATATGGCTCTATACAAATGAAAAACAAGATTCTATTAAAAATTGTAAGAACTAATAAGCAGATTGATTAAAAGTGCAAATGACAAAAATCAGTGTACCATGAACTTCCGCATACTAACAATGACTTATTTGACTGGAAATTAAGAAATAATGTCAGTTGTGATTTATGAATCAATCAATCAATCAATCAATCAATCAATTAAACAAATGAACAAACAATTGTAATACTCAGGGATACATTTAATCAACAAAGTGAAAGACTTCTACACCCACAAGCTATGCAGCATTATAGAAAGGAATTAAAGGAGACACCAATGGAGTATATCCTGTGCTCAGGTATAAGCAATGTTGCCACAATGTTGCCACAATGTTGCCACAATGTCCATACTACCAAACTTAATCCAGAGAGTAACAGTTACTCTCCTCAAACTTTTAGAGGCATTGCTTACAGAAAGAGAGAAAATCTTCCTAAAATCACATTGAACCACTGTGACAGGTGAGCCAAGGTTACCCAGAAAAAAAGAACAAATCTGGAGGAATCATCATTTTTAATTTCAAACTACATTTAAAATCAGTAATAATTTAAAAAATATGATAGAATAAAGAGAGATATTATAGACAAGAGAATGGTTAGATGTAGGCATTAAAGGAAGACAGAATTGGGAGTTGTTCCTCAACGGGAATAAAGTTTAGTTCTGCAAGATGCATAGGCTCAAGAGATCTGCTATCCACACAAGTCTATACAGTTCCATGCTCCACACTTAAAAGCCCATCAAGTGCACTACACTGGATCACAGGACTTTGAAGAATAAAGTTGGGTCTGACCTAAAAGCCTCCCTGAGGGCAAGCTCTCACTGTACCTAAGGGAATTATGCAAGCTGCCAGAGGAGAAAAGCAATCAATAGTCTTACCATGCTGCAATGACTAGGGACCACAACCCTTACCAGAATGGCAAGATACATCAAAATGTCCAGTAGTGGTAGTTACTGGGCACAAACAACAGCCACCTAATTAAACTGGAGACCTTCTCAATAAGAGAGAATTCATACCCAATCCAGGAAATCGAACTAAGTACCCATGACTGTGCGACCAAGGAGACTAGAGAAGATGCTGATGCCACTCTCTTAAGCCAGAATCATGTCTAACTGCATATTAAATATTTATCTTTATACTCACAAATAGGTGTAGCTCTCACTATGATCAAAAAATCTTACCTTTGCAGTAGACAGAGACCATAACAGAAAGAAACAACCAGTCAAAATGTAGAGAAGAACTAAACATGAGTGTGGAATCCCAGCTGATACAGCAGTGACACAAGCCCAGCACTAAAGGCTCAGGGGATATTGCAGAAGAGGCAGGCAGAACAATTGTAAGAGACGGAGGATAAAGACATTGGCCGAGAAACAATATCTTCTAGATATGACAGGAAAGCTGTACCCATGAAATCTCAATGAAATAGTTTCCTAAATAAGACCTGAAAAATGACACTGCCAATTGACCTACCAACATTGATGGTAGAAATCTCACAAGGCCTTACCCTTGGATGAAGAGCTATAGGCAATTAATGGTTGCTGAGACAGTTGGAATCGGTCTGATCCAGGAGGAAGCCCCATGTTAGGTAGGTGACCCAATCCTAATGAAATCAATAGGTTGTGTGTGTGTGTCTGTGTGTGTGTCTGTGTGTGTGTGTCTGTGTGTACAGGGTTAGGGTTAGGCACACACATGTGCCTAATGTGACGGCTCTGATAATGGTATTTGTATTTGTTTGTTTTGATTTTTGCCAAGATTTTATGTTAGATCCTTTAAGACCCTTGCTCGGCTTCTTTTAAATGTTGATATCAGACCCATGAGCTACAACACCCGGTTACTAAGTCTAGTTTCAAGTTAATCGTATTACATCTTAGACAGGTTATATTAAGATTTTTTAAGTTACCTTTATTTATTTGTAAGTTGTGAGATGGGAGGAAGTGTGGAGTTCATGGGACAAGTTGCAGGACTTGACCAAGTCCTTTTGTACCTCTCAGGGCTTGTGGATGGTCCTTGGTCCTCAGGTTGGCTGCAAGCACCACTAGCCACTGAGCTATCTGAACATCTCAGGATGCTTGTATCTTTACACACCATTAGTGCAATTTTGTTTGTATGTATATATACATTTACATATATATGTGTGTGTATATATATATACACACATTTACATATATAGATACATTCTTTATGGCTTATGATGACATAGAGATATTTTCCCATGTGTTATCATTTAGAAGTTTATATGTAAGTTTACAGCCATGTGACTACTGTGCATAAAGAATTTTAAGATCTCAGAATAAAACTGTCTGATAGGTTAGCCACTTTATTTGCTGCCTACTTTTTAAAATTTAAATATCCACTCAGCTTTGGAAAGAGGGTGAGATTTCCATTTCCCATCAAATAATTCAATGTATGATATTCCATATTACATTGTACTTCAGTGACATGTAAACTTAACTAGAGAATATGCAAAGCCCTGGCTTCAGTCAATAGTATTACAAAAGAAACTAGATATATAAACACAAAAATCAATTTTTAACTAAGGAAGTCACATATAAATTATGATGAGATATGTTTATTTGAGTTATGGCTTCCAGTCAGCAAAAGCAAGAAAAACAATTATTTTGCCACCTAAACTCCAATAACGAGGCCACCTAAAGCCTCTCAAAATAACAGGGAGCCACAGAATGTCACAACTGCCTGCCCTGTTTCCATCTTCAATATTGTGCTTCAAAGAACATTCATTGGCGGCTTCTGCATCTAAGGTCATGGGTATGAGAATGGTATTTTCTAATGTGTAAGTATAAAATCCAATTGACGTAATGTCAAGTTGATGCATCTGGAAGGGAAAGCGTTTACTGGACTAGCCAAGGGAGTTCGAGTCATTTAAATCCTAAGTGACTTTAGAAATCAGTTAAAAATCCTTTTTTAAACCTTTGTGATAGTGCTTAAAACATAACCACATTTTTATTGCATATAACATTCTTGAAAATACGCCCTTGGAATGGGATAAGCCCTGGACTAATTTCCCCTCATTTAAAAAAAGTAATATTTTCCCAGGCTATTGCATATGAGTTATTTAATCCATGCTTTCACAGGATGATTGCTACCCTGACCAAGAAAAGCATGTGGGCTATTGAAAGTCTTTGTCAAATAAAGCCTTGTGCTTTCCTGACCAGTGTTCCCTACTGGAGTGAGAGGATTTCAATTACAGGGAAATCACGCACTGCTAGTGGATGATTCTCTAACACAATTCACTCTTAAAACAGCAAAAAGCTACCAAGACTGCAGATTTTCCTTAAGTTTATGTAACTTATAGCTTTGCCTTTATCATTAAATGACAATATTTCTGCCCTTAGTTTTCACAAATAGCACCATTTCCAGTTATAAAGGCGTGGGAACTAGTGAGGTTTGGAAGACTGCCCTCAGTCTCTTGTTTTGTTTTTTTGTTTGTTTGTTTGTTTGTTTTTTGTTCTGTTTTGTTTTTTTTTTTGTGTGTGTGTGTATGTGTGTGTAATAAATTTACACTTAAAGACTGAACAAAATTACCAACAATGTTGATTTTGTAATGGCCTCATCTAAAGCGGTCTCTGGCCTTTTCATGGTTTCCGGGAGAAAAGTACAATGTCCTGGTACCTGGAAACACCTGACACTTGGACCCAGATAACAGGTCTCCTGGGCAGCATTTCCATGACCTCTAGCATCTTTGTCCCCAGTGCCTAACTCCTACAACCTTGGTCCTTGTATGTAGAGTTCTTCGTGCTGTTCAGAGAGCCATGAAGAGGACAACATAGAGTGAGGACATTGGATGCCAAATAATTTAGGCAGATGTCACACATTGCTTTTAGGGCTACGGTCAGGCAAATGGAAATACAACCAGGAGGGCCTAAAACAAGTTTTATTTTCTGGCTGGCACTATGGCAGCTCCACAGTGGAAGTGAACTTTGGAAGAGAAAATTCATGGAAATACTTTAAGTAGATTGTGAGGTGGGATCAAAAGAACGGTTTTTAAAACGAAGATTATGTTAAGAACCTAGTGCGTTTCATGACCGTGGGGCTTTCATCTGTGAGTATTAGAGTAACAAGGATCTTTCTGAAGGGAATCAAAGGACTGACTTGGGTCAGCGTCATTACCAACTGTGTACTCTTACTGCAGGTCTAGACTCTTGATTTTGCATCCAGTGCAGAAATCAAAGAATAAAATGGCTCTCTGGAAGGTTTATGTGCAAGTGGGAAAGTAACTGGGTGTGGTCACGACTCTGTAGTGATTCTAAGTTGTATATCTGCAGTTTATTAAATGGCTACAGTGTTCTTTAAACTTGAGACTTCTGCACTTACTGCTCCCATCTCTTTTGTAATTTTTGCTTTCCCAACTCCTTACTTTTTCCACTCAGTCCTTCTCTTACACACAAGTCCTCTGGTTTCACCATGGTGCTAACCTCCCTAACAAATACCATATCGTGTCTCTGCTTCCAATTAGATGGCCTTTCAAGGACACTAATACATATTAAATGCAACAGTACATGCTTACTCCTGGCTGCTACATGTCTGCCTCCTCCCTGGAGCTACTAATATCTTCAAAGTAAAGAATAGTGCCTTTCTGGTATACATTATTGCTTTTTTGGTGGTTATTAGGTCAATATGGAGATGTCTATGGTAAATGGAAGAATTTTAAGCAAGACAGACTATGCTTTGAGATATTTCTGCTACAGTTTTTGATATTCGCTAATATTTACTTCAGGATTAAGCTAATATGCATACTTAAAGATAAGCTAACAAAAGAATTCATACATGGACTTGATGGGGGGACTGGAATTCAAGGATCACATGGGGGCAGGGAAGTGGGAGACAAAAGAGAAAATACCAGGGCACCTAAAATTTAGGGCCATTTGAGGGGTAGTATGAAAATCTAATATAGTAGAAACTTCTTCAATTATGTGTGTATATATATATATATATATATATATATATATATATATATATATATACATACAATTATGTGTGTGTGTGTGTGTATATATATATATATATATATATATATATATATATATATATATATATATATATATATGGAAAGACAGAGTCCTAATCTAATTAGTTTTTGGACTAAGAGGTCCAGTGGGAACCCTAAACAACCCAGGCTTTGACAAGACTATAGGTTACCCTTCATAAGCTGACAGCAAGTCCTCATTGCTGAAAACACCTATACAACTCATGAAACATTGAAAAATCTAGTAGGTACCTACGCAAAGCCTTCACACTTATGTGATAGTGTCTCAGGTACAGAAAGGCACTCTGCATACTGCCAAAGGAGAAATGTAAACAGCAACTCTGCCAGAAACTCTTCCACCTATAATTGTTTCCTACCTAAGAGATGGACCAGTATAATGGTGGCACAAATCAACCAATATCTGATTTGACTAAAGGGCTCACTCCATGTGAACCCATACTCAACACTGCTTGGGTGAACAAGAACCTGAGACTAGTTAGCCCACCAACCTAGTGTCAAACCTATGCTACTGTTCTAAAACAAACAGGTAATAATTAAATGATTCCTAAGGACGTTCTGATATACTCATAGTCTGCTATACTCAGGCCTTGCTCAGCTATCATCAGAGAAGCATCCTCCAGCAGCAGATGTGAACAAATACAGAGGCATTATATAAAGAATAAGAATCCTTAGAAGACTCAGACTTAAATAGGCTGTCTCCCTCTCTAGATTCATAAAACCCCATGGAAGAGTAGGAAGAAAGAGTGTAAGAACCAGAAGGGATGAAGGACATCAAGAGGACAAGGGCTTTAAATAAATATGTTCAGTGCTCAAGGGAACTTACTGAGTCCAAGTCAGCACACTCAGGGCCTTCACAGGTCTACACCAGTTGGAGTCCTAGAGCTAAAAAAAGATGTGGACTCATGCCAGGATCACTGACTCAGAAGCTATCTCTAGTTGATAGCCACTTGCAGATGAAAATTTAGTGTTTGCAAAGACTATCTCACTGGGGAAAAAACCTACTCATAAGTGTAGGCAGCATGCCCCTCAGCAGATAAACAACAGAAGACAAACTCAGCAGTGTCTTTGTAGGTTCCTTGTTTCATGATATTGTGTCAGGGCTATTCCCGTTCCTTTATGGTATTTTAATTTATTTATAATTTTTCTTCTCTCTTTTTTTACCCTATAGACCCTTTGCATATATATTATAGCTTCCAATTTAGTGTGTTATATGATTCTTGAGTATGCAAATAAACTCTATTTCTGGGGCTCTTTTCTTTCTGTTTGTTCTGTCTAATTCTGGTGTGATAGTATTGGTTCATTAAATTATATTTTATTTTATTATCCCGTAGAAGCCTATTTACTTTCTAATGAGAGATAGAAAAGTGGTGGGTCTGGGGAGAAGAGGAGGGGCAGCTAAAATAGAGGAGATGGAAACTGTCATCTGGATAGCTTACGTGAGGAAAGTCTATTTCCAATAAAAGGAAGAAAATCCATACACGAGACTCACTTATACAACATCATGGGATCTTTCACTAGAACTAAAATCAGAGATTTCCCTTTCATATTTAGTTTCCTTTATATGTAAGTTATGTAAGTATATGTCCATACACACACACACACACACACACACACACACACACACACACACACACACACACACACATACACACTGTCTTCTCCATACAATATCTCTAGAAGGAAAGGTGCTCGGTAGAGTATATAATAAAATTTGAATTTCCTTAAGATGAAGATGTTGAGGGAAGAAAATAATAACCATAACTAATATTGAAGAAATGTTTCATTATGTAAAACATCTACAAAAACACTTAGGAAAGTTCATCTGTATGAAAATCCTAACTATGTAATTTTCTCAGGGTAATTAGATTTCTGAATGCTTGAAATACTTGTATATTTGGTAGAAAGTTAATTACTGGTACCTATTAGTACCTTTAAATTGTGTGTATATGTGTATATGTCTGAACAGTGTAACAATTCACAAGTAACTCATTGAATTATTTTTAAGAACCTATTCAAAACAATTCCTATAAGTATTTCTGCTTCAGAAAACCCAACCAGAAGCACTTAGAAGTTTTGGGTTTCTGAAGCTTTTGAGTCAGGAAAGGCATTGCTCCTCAGAGGTAGATATATACATTTGTATTCCAGGACAGGGTAGTTCTTTATCACCTCTGTTGAACTTGCACATAAAACCCCAGATACAGCCTCCTGATTGTCAAAGCACATTAGCAATTGAGCTCTCTGCTGAATAATTTCCTTTAAGCCAGGCAAACTTGAAGAAAGAACAAAGGGCATGTGGAAGTCAGACACAAAGCTTCCCAAAACACGAAGCCAGACAGATTTTCAATAATTTAAATGGCCAATTTGGACAAAATTTTATATTAGTTAAATCCTCTGATTGTTCATTATAATCTTTAATCAAATCATAAGTCATCCGAAAAAGGATTACAACATATGCCACATGCTTTATTCTAAGTTATAAATGTATAATTTCCAGTTAATTTAAAAAACTCTCTACATGGAAGACTATTCATCATTGAAATTTCAAAGCTGCGTTAACTAAATATGCTTAGGCACAGAAAGAACAAAGGGATACAGAAAAGAGCCAAATGTGAGCAAATGGAGAAGAGACAGCATGTCCTTGTAGGGTCAGGATGATGCTCCAGTCTTGCACTGGAGGGAAGACGGCCGTTTGCTTTGTTCTAGTGAAGCATCATTAAGAGGTCACAGTGCTCAGCTCTTCTGAGCCCAGAGCTGACCTCAGCATCCTAACACAGAACTGCCATAGCCATGGCCATCCTACTGGACCAGTGAAACTGACCTCTGCCTCTGTTTTAGACTACCTTAGTATTCCTGCTGGAGTGATCTCTTAGTAAGGTCAGAGCAGAATTACAGACTCGTTGGAAAGGGGTTTCAGTTGTCTGGCTTAAATATTTTCTGAAGAATCACCCCCAAACTCATAGCCTCTGCTTAAAGCTTTTTGGAATGGGGACCCTCCGCAGATACCCCAACATCATCTTAGGATAACTCTTAGCAATGTCAAAATGTCTCCTTGTATTGACCTAAGTTATGATTTTCCGTAAAGTCCTCACATGGTAAATTTAAACACTCTAGCAAGGATATACTTCAGGTTTTTACAAAAGGACTTAGCTCATATTTTTTCCTCATCTTCTTTTTGACAAAAATAGATTCAGATGCTTCAACTCTACTTTGTATAGCATAGTCCCAGGCCCTTTATCATTGGAAGGGACAATTATTCTTTTTAATTATAAGCTATAATTAATATTTTAATTAGAACAGTTTCTGATAGAATTCATTTCTCAGCAGTATAAAAAGTAAAGAATAAAGACTGTATGATCTGAGCTCTTTATATTTAGAGAAACTCATAGATCTCTCATCTTTAAAATTTTAAAATAAAATTATGATTTATCTAATTTTGTCTATACAATGCTCTATTTGTCTGTCTCTATGTCGCTGTCTCTATGGAGAGGTCCCACTCTCTGTCTATGTCTGTCTCTGCCTGTCTGTGCCTGTCTCTCTCTGTCTCTCACTGTTTTTTATCTCTCACTCTTTCTGGGTCTCTGTCTTTGCATGTGTCTGTCTCTCTGTCTCCATCTCTGTCTCCATCTCTGTCTCTGTCTCTGTTTGTCTCTGTCTCTGCCCTCCCCCCCTCTCAGACAGTGGCCTCACTCTTTAGCTCAGGATGGTCTGTAACTCGTTCCCTAGCTCCAGATGGCCTTAAACCCATGGTAATCTACCTGTCTTGTCCTCTGAGTGCTAGGATTATAGACATGAGTCAGGTTGGATTCCCATCTTTTTAAAATGGCTTATGAGGCTCTGCTACTGGGGAAAACATAAATATGTTCCATTTCTCCATGAACTAGTGCTGAAACTGGGTTAAAAATATGCACATTATTTAGTTTTCTATGATCGTGTTAAAACACCATGCCCAAGGCAACTTATAAAAGAAAGGGTTTGTTTTGGTTTACTGTTCTACAGGGATAGGAGTCCATCATGGCAGAGAGACATGGCAGCAAGCAGCAGCATGACAGCAGGAGCAGAGCTAAGGGCTCACATCTTGAACCACAAGCACAAGGTAGGGGGGACTTAAAAATGGTGAAAGTCCTTAAATTCTTAAAGCCCACCTCTAGTGTGACACATTGCTTCCAACAAAGCCACATCTCCAAAACCTCTTCAAAAGAGGACGCTAACCAAGAACCAAGTATTTCAATGCCTGATACTACGGGGGGTATCACATTCAAGCCACCACAACATGTCACTCTTATTTTATACATTTAAGCGTACCTGTATGTAAACTCAATCTTTCACCCAGGCTAGAAAGGCAAGCAGAGTTGGTCAAGCCTGTCTAGCCCATCCCCTTTGACCCGGAAGGTAGAAGTGACTGACATCTGCTGTTGAAGAATGTTGCTACTCATATTCCTTAGGCACAAATAGATTGTCAATTTTCATCAGATGATATGAAATCAGAGACATATGGAGCCAAGTGTGCTTAGACGTGAGTAGATGTACCCGTGCTGCAGGACCCTCCCTAACCATTTTGGAGGTATGACAACAGCATAATAAAACAGCCTCAGCTGCACATTCTTGCTTCATCCTGCTCATGAATCTTGGGTGAATATGTATGCTTCTGCAAGGTCTCTGACTACTACTCAACAGTCAAGTAAAACAGTTAAACCTCATTTCTAAAATCCTGGGACTTAGGAATACCTATAGTTTCTACTTCAGAATGTAATTAGTTATGATTTATTGTACATTCTCTCCCCTATCTACTTCAATGTAGGGAACCTATGAAATGGAGTGGAGGACTTTGTTCATTTAAGAGGAATTTATCAACTATGTGTACTCCTTTTTAGTCACAAAGTCCAAGGACTTAATTTATTATTACATCACCAGAAGTGATGGCTCCTCAATTTACATGTGAATTAAAATGACTTCAGATGTGAAGAAAACCAATCGAATTCATGTTCCAGTGATCACTATTACCCCCCGAAACACACTCACTGGAAACAATAACATTGTCCATTGAGTTTCCCTGCAAGGTTCCAGCTAGAACAGACTTAAAAATATTCAACGTCTATCCAAAATGGCTTTTCCAGAAAGATAATTAGTATTGATGTCCAGATATTCTTTTTATATCCACATTACAAAAAAAGGTGGTGAAATTCAACAATGGATCCATTGTAAGAGGTAGCGATGGAGAAGTATCCCATGCCGCCTGGGTTCTGAGCCTGTAGCGCCAGGCAGTAGAGCGTGGATATGTTGCAGGCCTCTTCTATGGCTTTCCTGGTTTCCTTAGAGCGTCAAGCACTGACCCAGAAAGGTCACAGTTGTTCTTGGAAGGGACTAAACCTGAGGATGTTCCTATTGTTGGCAGCTGAATGCTAAAAGTACTTTAACTCACAATCCTTGCTTGTGCATATCTAAACTTTCGTACTGGAAAACAAGGAATACGTGTTATATTGCTCTATTAATTTTTCTTATCTAAGGAAACAGCAGATCATTGTAAAAGTACACCCAAGATATACATATTTATGATTGAGAAAGTGGAACAATCATGGCGATTACCCTTGAAATTATTCTTTCTAGTAAATGCAGTGATGTAACATTAAGGAACGTAGCTATAAACATTTATATAGCTATGAACAGCATGGGGTGAATAACTGGATAATAAGCCTGTGCAAATTCAATTTAAAAAATATAATTACATGATAAGGCTATGAATATCTACAATGGCTACAATAATATATATTTATTTTACTGAAGTATTTGATGTAGTGCCTCATAAAATTTAATTCACAAAATTAACTTATGCTGTCTATTCTAATGTACTGAGTATCATCTGAGAAATCAGCCTTGATCGTGTGTGGGAAGATAGATTAAGAGCAGATAACAAAAGCTTAAATATATGACAAGGAACTATATTTTGAAAAATCTAATCAAGTATCTCAAGCACTCAGCTTTCTTTAATCTTTTGCTGATTTGTGGGGATATAGGGTGAATGCATGCTGTCTAGGAAGATCAAAGGATGCTGGCACACTTCCACTGTGGACACTTCCTGTCTTAGAGTAGGTGCTCAGTTGATACTGACTAGATAATTAGTAATCCCTCAGAGATGCTGTGCATCATAATTTCTACTACACAGAGGAGAATTGAGATCCAGTGAGTTTAAATGATTCACTCAAACCTACAAATCCAGTAAGAGTTGATGCCAGAATCATACCAAAGATTTCTTAAGTCACAAAAAGTACGAACATTTTTCAGTACTTCAAACTTAGGGGTCCTGCCTAAAATATAGTCATTGGTTAATTACCAAGGGGCCTATGTTTTGAGAACTGTGTGGTTTCTAAATTTCACAGTGTATTCTAATACAGACCAGGCAATCACTGTCAGGGGAGAACAAGACCCTCTTGATGCAATCAGGAGATGAAGCAGGCACTAGGTATTTGAAATAACATCATGTGTTGGCTTTCCATAACTATGACAAATACCGAACAGGGAAGGTTTACTTTGGCTCACAGGTGAGGTGGGTTCTGTGCATGGGTTTCAGTTCATTTGTCCTGATGCTTTGAGCTTGTATTATGGCAGTGTGTACCGTTGGGAGTACACGGTAGGAAAGCGATGTTTATGTCCAAGAAATCTCACTTGCTCTCACTTGATGGTACCCTAGCAGCATCATAGTCTGATTATCAAGGCTTTACCATACAGGCATCTTGGAGACAATTCTCAAAGCACAACACATGCGACAGTGCCTTGTAGAACTTTAAAAACATTTAATTTTACTTTTAGTATGTGGTTCTGTCCTTGCTGGGATCTGTTCATGTGAATCCAGTTGCCTGTGTAGGCCAGAAAAGAGCAAACAGCATTGGATCCCTTGGGGCTGGAGCTACAGGTGGTTGTAAGCTGCCTGACATGGGTATTTTTGAAATTAAACTTGGATCCTATGAAAAAGTAGTACATGCTCTTAACTGCCGAGCCATCTCTCTAGTGTTCTGTGTATTTTGTATACATCAAAGGTATATACTCTAAAGTAATAGTGAAAAGTAATGAATAGGAAATAAGTTAACAGTAACATAGCCACTTATAATCACCAAGTGTTATTATGTCATGTTCATTGTTGTACATGTGCTTCTGTATGACTGACAGCAGAGTACATTTGTCTATCATAAATACATGGATTTCACACTGCTTCAAAAGTGTAAGGTCTGCCATTGGCTGAAACATTCATTCAACAGTGCATGGCTGGTCATCCAAACATCAGGGAACTCAGAGTGATATCAGCAAATCACATGTTGGTGAGTCATACATAGCATTGTTCATTGTGGTTGGTGGTAAGAAATACATCTAATTGTGCTATGTTTCAAGAGTAATAATGACTTGTGTCTTTTCTCTTCAGACCTTGTATATCAAGCAAGTCTTGCCACTGAGCTATAAGACCTGCACAGAGATGCTATCTGATCAGCAGCAACCATTGATTTCATCTCTGTTTCCCGGTATGTGCTCTTCAAAGAACACTGACTTAGGACTCATTTTTAATCCCATGTCTCTCTGACATTGTTCTGTGACTGATCACATTGCTTTGGTTTCTGTACGGTAAAATTTAGCTAATGATTAATCCTTTTCTCAGTGTTAATTGGTGGAGGGCAGGTTAAAGTCATGAACGACATGGCATGTACTTTATTAGTGTAGCATCTTTAAAGTCACATGAAGATTTATCAGAGAGGGACTTATCTCCCAAGGTGGACACAAAGATCAAAAGTTATCAAATTTCTAAAAATCAGCCATAACTATACTTCTTTCTAGGTTTTAGTGAGAAGGCCAAAATTCTCTGATTCTTTTATTCTGGGAAGTCTCAGATCATGGCGAAATATAAACTATATGAGGGTGGTATACGATATTTCTTATAGAGATCACTTTAAAGAGTGTTTTGCAATTAAGAGTTGATTAATATATCATGGTATTATCTCTTTGAGTGTAACTGACACTTTGGATAGTGGCAGAGACAAAGGTAGGCATACCTTTGTATAAGGTAGTGAGTGCTAAATAAGACAGCTTTTATCTCTCAGGTCTAGGTGTTTTGATCCAGGTCTAAATTAGGGTTTTAAACAACATAAGCAGAAAATGACTGTCTCGGAAGGTTCTGATGAGGCAGAGAGGCTTTGAAAGTTTTCTTTTAATGGCTTTGAAGTGAGAGTGAGTGGGGCTGCCTTAGGAATTTGAGACTAGCCCTGATCATTTGCACAAGGACAGGATTCCCCATTGAGACAAGTAATAGAAAACACAGGTCAGTGGTTTTTGAAGACTCTTGGGGAAAATTCACAGCAAGTTTCTCTCTATGCAAAATCCTGACACTTCCCTGGGCCTGTCCCTAGGCTGTGCCCCTATGGAGGTGGGGAGCAAGTGTCCTTGATCTAAGTGACTTAAGTTTCATAAGTGTATTGGAGAGGGTGACAGACAACCACCAATGGTTGTAAATGAGGTTTTAATGGGGGACAACAAAACTAACAAACATTTATTTGTTATTGTTTTCCTCTAAAAGGCTGATGTGGCTAGTTATATATGTTTTAGATAGATGAAATGAAATGAAAATAGAATAGCCATTTTGTGGTTATAAGACATTTTAGAAGTAACTTACCATTCATTATTTCCTCTTACATATGAGATAATATGGTCTAGAGCAGCTAAATTATTTGTCTGAGATAAACAGTAATAGTCAGTGTTAAGACTAAGACCCATTGTCTTGATTACTGCCTACATGTTAACAAGACAATTCACCTCTCATTAAGTGACCAATGGTGGAGACATATAAAACATAACACATATTATTTGATTAAAGTACATTCATGAGCCACTTTACGATGGGAATTTGTTCTGAGAAATGAGTCATGAGGTGATTATGTCATTGTGTGAATATCAAGGGTATGCTCTCATAGACTAAGATCAACATGATTTCATTCAGAAGTAATAGGATCGTATCCAATCAAAATTGTACCTGTGTTCTGCTCCTGGCAAAAGCCTTTGTATTGTATGATTAAATTCAGGTCTCTGTTGCACATATTAAGCCTATTAAGAAAATGTTTCTAACTATGAAGACTAAGTACTCTTGAAAATAGGTAAACCATTTTTCTTGGAAGAATTAGAACAAAAGTACATAATGATAGAACTGAACTGTGGGAGAAATGCTGAAATGAGAAGTTTCTTTTGTTTACATTTCTCTGTACTAAGGCTAACCACTCCAGAGAGAACCATTCCAAGATAGCTGTCTTTGCTGGGAACACTGAATAAGAGTTGCCCAGGATGAAAGAACTATGAAGGCTCAGCCTTTGAGGGAGAATGGACAGATGCTGTTTCATCTCTTTTTGAAGTTGCTTCTCATGGCCCTCTTAAACATTTAATAGCACACTATTCTGAAACTCAGTGCAGACAAAGGAAGAAACAAAGAAAGAGTCAAGTGTGCACAAAGCAATTTATCCTGAGACTGTTTGTAAAACTTGCAACTTTAGTTTCAGAAAGTAGAATCTGATATTTTTGTTTCCTAGTTTTCTATGCCATAGTGAGGCAGACATACAGTAAAATACAGGAGCCCTCCCTAGCCAACAGTATCCAAGCTGTTAGTGGATGGATTCTCCATTTGGATCACAAAGAGTTTCTAAATAAAGACGAGTGCAGTTAATATCTTCCTAGGGCAGAGTCAAGCATGCTTTACATGCACAGAACACATGGGTCTCGTAGGGAAACTAGGAAGAGAGAAATTATTCTTCAGCTCTCATTCGCAATTGTTTGGGAAGCTGGAAGAGACAGAAGAGGTCCAAAAATTAACGCTTTCTAAGACTCCCTCCCTGGAGCAGTCAATCACAGCTATCCTTTAATATCCAACAGGGACTCATTTCAGGCCCCTGGTGGATACCTCCATTCACAGATGTTCAAGACCCTTATATACATTGATGAGCTATCTGCATAAAATGTACACAATCCTCTCAAGGGTATCACAGCATGTCTTGATTTCTGTAATTACCAGTGTATTATAAACTCCATATGAATCGTGGTTTACTCCATTGCTTACAAGATAGCGAACAAGAAAAACAGACAAACAAGACAACAAACAAGTGTTAGGACGGATTCAATGTTATAAAGGTTTTTTTTTGTTTTTTGTTTTTGGTTTTTTTTTTTTTACTAGTCTGGCTGGCTGCATACAAGACAGGCATATGGAAAGGTAACATCCTTTCAAACAGACCTGATACCAACCACATAGCATATGTCCAGAATTTCCTAAGAACCGGAAGGAGCATCCTCATACATTTTATGTTTTCTTTGTAAATTTAACAAAAATCCACTCAGATAAAATTTTAGATGTTATTCAATACCTATAGTTGTAAAGTATTAGGCTGAAGATATACCTATGGTTTCCATGTTTCTCTCTACTTATCCTTGTGAAGATATTGAGTGATGTTTGGGCATCTATGATTTAGACTGGTGTGTGATGAGGACTAACTACCCACTGCATGTTGCTGGCCATTTTCCCTCAGTTTCCCCAGTTTCTCCCACCATTTGCCCCATTTTTGGACCATGTATATGTTAACATAGTAGAAAATGCAATCATACCACAGAGATGGAGCCTTAGTTAAAGGTCTAAACACAAGTAAGATTTTATAAATGAAGCTAAATGAAAACTGGATATTGAGGGGAAACAGAACATGGAGATTTGGAGGGTAAGCACGCAGGTCCAGAACAAAGGTGCAACGTTTGCTCTTCCTAGTTCCCCAGTAGTTTGAGCAACAAATAAAACAGGAAGCAATTGCCATAGGAGAGTCCCTGGGTGTTCAGAAGAGCAGACACATTTCTGACATGAGTAACCCCAGGTTTGCTAGGAGATAAGACTTTACATTAAATGTGGGAATGAATTACAGTCCCCTCAGTTGTACACTGGAGGGCTACTCATACTGCAGTAAAAGATTCAAGATCAGTGGGCATCAAGCCGTGTCCAGAGAGTCTGATTCATGTTCCTTTTACCATCACTGAAGATAATTCTCTGACACCTGATTCTTTTTCAAATTTGGCAGGTGTCTAATAGGGCGCCTTGGGCCCTGAAGGGCAGCCAACCTCCTCCTACGTCCTCAGGACACTCTCCCTTCTGGACTTGCTAAGCTCACAACTATGCATCACCAAGCAGGTTTATTTTAAGGACATAGGAGCAAGATAATGACTCAAGCAGGGCACATCAGAGAGGCTGCAAAATCACCCCACAACACGCCATTCTCCTTTCAGGAGTGGCTTCCATGTGCATTGCCCAAGGCTCTCAGATCTGTGCATATTGGGCCATGCCACCTCGATTCACCCTCTGCTACCCATGTGCTGCAAACACAGATACCTCCCTCTGCTTCCTGGGCAAGGAGGGGTTGTGAATATTTATGATAGTCACGATTCTGGCTTCCACGTCTGTCACTGTTGCTCAACTGCTGAAAGCCAGAGAGCAAATCATTGCAAATCTGGCCTTCAATATGGCAGACAACTGTTTTCCTGTCCTGTTTAATAAATCGTGTTTCTTTCATATGAAAATGAACAGAGGTAAAGCGCTCCCTGTTTTATGGGGCAGCGATTTCCGGTAGTAAGATGGGATATAAACTGAACAACAGGGCTGTTTGGAGGCATGTTTACAGAAAGTCCAGCCTTGGATTTCAGGATGAACGTGTTAATCCATGCTAATCTGCTTCAATCTTTGGAAACAATTACATTTATTTACAACCCACCTGGCTCAATGACTAGTATTATGAATATGCTCCATTGCTTACATATTTTTACTTTATTATGCCTGCAGGCAGAGGAAAAGCAAATAAAAAGATAATAATGGCGAATTTGATTAAAGTTGCTCAGTGCTATGTGCAACAGTTTCAGATAGATCAAATTCGATGGCTGAATTTTTAATCAAGTTTAGCAAATTATCCTTTTACAATATGAGAAGCATACACTATTGTGTGAACGTTACACTTTGCAATTGCTTTCAACAGCTCTTTGCAAACTTCAACTATGTTATTCTAATCAGAAAGTTTTCCAAGTTTGTTTTTTTTAATTTATCTGATATTAACACACTCTCAGAAAGACACACGATGATTATATGTACATTTCTAAATATTATCCTTTAATATTAGTGGTGGGTTATTCATGGGTAAGCAACGACCTCTTGGGGCTTAATTACAAAACATGCTCTCTGTCTTTGCAGCATTTATTCTTGTTGGCTTTTGGCTTCTGCTTCGAGATCAAATATGTTGGAATGTTTTATGGAAAAAAAAAGTTTATCAACTCTTTAAACTATGGTGGTATTTCATCTACTATGTTCCAGACAATGTGTTAGGTATTTTCAATACACCATGAAGCAAAACAAAGGACCTTCTCATGGAGCTTATTTTAGCATGTCTAAGATAACAAATACTATCATCTATTTGTATATATATATATGGATTGAGGGAATGATATTGACCGTTGGGAAGGGAGTATGCTAAGGAGATGGATAACTGAAAATAGAGAGGTATACGAAGAGTCTGCGGGGGAAACATTTTTTGTGTTGGCTGTTCTTCATGGAAAACTCAAGGGTATTCTCACCTCCACCTCTGCCTTGAAATGTTTTTCGACAATAGGCCCTAATTTTTCTTTTCTCTACCGTAAGTTGAAAATGCAGAGGGAGATAGTATCTAGGAAAAGGTGGAATGACAACCAACAATAAAGTAGGAATGTGTGAATGAGCATCATGTCTGGCCTGAAAGATGCTACAGTATTCTTAGCATCAAAGGTAGGAAAGAAGGTTGCTGTGGGCTGCATAGTTATGTCGGCTCACAGTTCAGATATTCACACCACACATCTAATGTAAAGGTTTTAGGAGGTGGGGCCTTAGAGAAAAGTAGGTCATGAGGTTGGAGCCCTCACAAATGGATTAATGCTCTCATAAAAGAGACACCTCAGCAGAAGCTTGTTCCCAATTTTGCCACAGTGAGGACAGAGAAAAACTGCTTCTCCAGTACCCAGGAAACGGTTCCTCTCTAGACAACTAAGCCTGTCAGCACACTTATGTTGGATCTTCTATCCCCCAGAACCTTGAGGCATTAATTTCTCTTATTTATAAGTCACCCGGGAATACTTTTGCCATGGTAGCTGAAGAAACTTAAGAAAGAAATGAGGAAATCAGGATGCACACCTGTTCTTGGGTTTCGATTCCCTTTTGTACTGAACACTCTTTCCCTTGTCCCACACGTGTCCCTAAGAACTGACTGCGAGTGTTACAGACAGAACCTTGAGGCTCGGTGAGAGAAGAGCAGTGAGAAGCCCGCGAAGGGTGTGTGTGAAGAATGTCAGAGGAGAGGGGGCTTGAGGGGAAGCACACTTCTGTGCACACACTCTGGGGTATGGTGAGCCTGGGAACAATACATGGCGATCCCAAACCAGAAATTGTTATTTTGCCTAAACAGCAACAGCGACTGATTTCGGGAGAGAGCTGTGTGTTTCCTGGCTACAGGTGTGTTTGTGTGAGTAAATGAACAGCATGTGAATGCGTAATCCTGGGGTTAGCCTTCAAAGTTAAGCTGAATAAGAGATTTTTGTCTTCAAAAAAAAAAAAAAGTAAACAAAATGTAAAGCTCTTTGTTGTTGTCTCATTTTAAAAATCTTTAATCAAGAGAACTCTAAGGTTGAGCCAAGAATTCTGGTTAAACCTTGTGCTTAAAATTCTAAAGACATTTCGAGCATCAACGTTGGGTAATAACATTGTGGCTGAAAGAATGCTGAGTAAGTTTTGGGACAGTGAGCAAGCAGGCCTGTCGCCCTTTCATTCTACGCTGGACCCTTAACTCCTTGGCGTGTGGCTTCACTTGTAGTTGGTTCCCCAAACCTCCAAGGCGAAAGGAGAAAACTCACCACCCAGTGGTAATGTCTCATCACCACGACTCCTCTCCATTTTTTTCAACTGTCCCTCTCATCATGGGCTCAGGGGTCATCAGTCACCTTAATTATTTGTATCCAGGATACTGAGTGTATTTGGAGTGTTTGCTTTCTTGTTTGGGTCATCATGTCATGTAGACATATCAGGCTCTGGTCCTTAGGCAGGATCTAATGTCTGTGCTGCACTGTATTTTTAAAACAATGTCAGCGTGTGCTTTGAAATCATGTGTAACCTATAACCCACTTCAGAGACAACAGCTAGTGCCTGAGGTGATCAGGGGTCAATATCTAGAAGCATCTTCATTGTTCAAATCTCATTTCATTACATGTTCATGTTCATTAACAAAAATGGATTTATAAGTTGTTTCCTGCATGGTGAAATGAAAGCCTAGAGAAGGAGCTGATGAGATGCTATAACCATGGGTAGAAAAGCATCAGAAAATATCCTGTCCATGACCTGTCCATGCTAATAAGAACACTGTGTGCCTACTGGCCACCATGCTGGAGCACTGCCACTTCCCAGGGGAATGTTGTCTGATTCCAGGTGAGGCTGGCTGGTTCTGTGTATCTATAGAGTCAGCCACCCAGCTCAAAGGTCATCTGGAACTGCTCAGAGCTTATAGGAAATAGGGCGTGTGATGCTTATATTCTTTTTTGCATTTGGAACTGGTGTGCCAGATTCTGACAGGGGCCTGGCTTTGTCTGCAACCATCTATGACATATTTCATAATTCCCAAAACATGTAGTCCCTTGGAACAACAAAATACCCTAATAGTTGCTTAACTGCTAAGCCAGCTCTGGTAAATTTGAGAACAATAAGGCTGATCTGTGGAATGACCAGAGGCTTGAAGGAACCTTCTCTAGCAGGCACAGTTGACAATTAAACACTGGAAGGTACTAACTTGGGTTCTTCTATTGGAAGACGAGCGGCCTAACAAATCAGCAAGTCATCCTGGTTACCTTACTTTTAAGTATTTCTGTCTCCAAAGCTATACTAAATGCAGAGGACAGCTGAACACTGCTGTTGAATTTCTAAAGTGAGCTCCATGGAATGTGGAGGACATCCTGCCTGTCAGAAACTCACTTCACAGCGAAGTAAACATTTTAAGAAATAGTTGTCTACAGTATTTTTCTCCTATTTAAAGACCAGTGCAACTCCTGCTAAGATTTGTTTAGTTATTTATGATGTAAATTAGACTTTACTTACAGGGTTTTGAGGTGGCTGTCAGACTCTCTGAGGGTGTGTTCCAGATACTATGTGAAGTTATAAAATTAACTTACTCTCAGGCGTTATCTACGGTGCATTTGGAATAAAGCCAGTCTCCATTTAAAATCTATACAACTAAATGATATCCTGTCTTTTATCAGCTGTCCTGTTTAATTACTTCTGGACTTTGTGTGATGGAGACCATGTGCTCAGCAGACACATTTCGTTTCTGTCAATTCTCTTTCATCCAGTAAGCCTGCTGCTTTTGAAGGTCACACATTCAAACATTTATTCAAAAATCCACGCTGGCACTACATACAGGAAAAGCAGGCTAAGTATGTGACATATTTTACATGGGAAGTTGCTAGTACATGTGTTTCTCTTTTGAGTATAGTATTTGCTCTGTATTTGCCAGTGACAGAAAATAAAATGTGGTCCTTTCCTTTACTGGACTTAATTTGTCATTTTCTGCTACTTAACATTTCATACAAACTCATGAGACAGACAAACATATTCCTGGATAGAATTGCCAGACATACAGATTATCAGAGACTCTATTAGTTTTTTCTTGTTTTGTTTTCCTGGTTTTTGTTTGTTTGTTTGTTTGTTTTGTTTGTTTTATCCAGACAGGTTTTCTCTCTGTGTAGCCCTGGCTGACCTAGAACTCTGTAGACAAAGCTAGCTTTGAACTCAGAGACTTGTCTGCCTCTAATCTAGAGAACTCGGATTAAAGGTCTGGACCACCACTGTATGTGCAATTATATTAGTTTTAATGGACATTGGACAATTACTTTCTGGTAAAATAAAAAAAAAGTCAATATTCTGGGTGTTTTTATCTTTCAATAGAACAAATTTAGATAAATATCTTTCAAAAGTACACATACTCAGAAACTACATTTTTAAAAAGAGAAATGGAGGTAGAAGAGAGATTGTTAAGGAGAAGAAAGGACCAGTGGAGCTGCGGTGGAGAAGACAAGCAGGAGAGGGTAAGAGGAGAGGAGAGTGAACATTTAAAACCACACGGTACACATGTATGTAAAAGCAAAACATCCATGGTTTTGTACAACTAGCACACACTAATAAAATTTAAAGGCAAAGTAAATGCATGTTTCGGCACACATATGTGAACATGGTATGCATGAGTACGTGTATGCATGTTCACACATGTGTGAGTGCTGTGAAAGTTTACATGTATGTGTGTTTAATTCTATCCCCTAGCCCTTTGGATAGAATTAAAAAACTCTTATAGAACAAAGTATTAACTTTGCTCTAACAGACTGTATTATAGATGTGAATATGAGGGATTCCAGCAGAAAAATGCATCTTTAGCAGTTGCTGAGAAAACCTTACCATATGTTTCCAGTGTCTGAAATTTCAGGTACCATTAATGATCCTCCCAAGAGCAGGTTGATGGCCTCTTTGATTCTGTCTTGTCAAGAATAAAGGTTTTGGTTGAATGTATGAAGAGTTGCTGACTTAGAAGACATGTTTTGTTTTAACTACTCGGCCACTCAAATCAGATTTAAGTGTTAGGGGAGAAATTATCATCCTGCTAATGGTTTTTCCAATATTGATCAGTATTACCTCTACTGAATTTTTTTTATAATTAAATATACATCTACTCCTCCCGAGAATAATTATAATAACTATAGGAGATTTGTTTATCTTAACAAGATTACATTGTTGAAATTTGATATGCTTCGTCCAGATTCTCAGATGCTGACTCCCTCCCCTAGCCCTCCGTCCTTCAGGAATCCTTGGAGTCTTAGCAGGAAGGACAAACAATCACTTTCAGGGACCAGTGAGTAAAGAAACATGATTATTCATTAACGTATTTTCAAAGTGACATTCTGTAAGTGTACTGAATTTGCTTGCATAATTTCTTAACTATATGATCATTTTTATTAACTCCCAAATCACTGACTGGTGTGTGCCTAATGCTGTATATTCATGCAAACGTTTAAGATAATAAATTATCATGAAACTTCCCCCGATCAACCATGTGAGAGGCATGTGGTCCAGGCTTTATGAGCTGTCAGTGGATGCACTGGACATAAGATCACCACTGTAGCAAAACTTTGTTGCGCCATTTCTCTCTTCCTTTGCTACTTACCGGTAAAGGAAGTAGGTGTAGGATTGGAAATATTGCCACAGTCACATGCTGATGTTCCATGTGGGGAGTGCTCGGTCACTTGCTTGGCAGAGAGTGAGAAACTGTTATTTGTAAGCCATTCATTAAGATCTGCAGTCGATTGAAGTACAGGGTTGACTCAGGAGTGAGCCCCTGGGGGATTTGGGAAGACTCAAGAGCATCTCTTAAAAGTGCTGCCTAAGACAATGCTGCTGGATGGTGACTCTGCACCCATTGTTCCCTGTGAATTGAGGATTTTGCTTCCCCTACCTGGCTACTTACATTTTATTTGTATGTTGAGGAGCAGCATTAAGTTTTTCATTTTTAATTATGGTGCAACAGAGAAGGTGCACAGAGTATAAATCTTGTGGCCTTGAAGTTCTTGGGCAACATAAGTGAACTTGTACTGTGCATAGATATCCTCTATTGCACCTTTCTCAATGTGGTTTAAGGCCAAGGAGCTCTATCGTCATAATCCTTCTGTCTAATTGTAAAACAGTGGGGCTTGAGCACCTTGTTTCTTCCTTTTAGATGCCCCCATCAGAAGTGAGACCTTAGAGAAAGAGAAGGCAGATCTTCCCGAAAGTAGTTAAAGAAAGGGCTTCTGGGAAGTGAGAAGATATTGTTCCAAAAATCTGGAAAGGGCTAGGAGAACAGGAGAACAGGGGAAGAGCAAAGAACCAGTTCTCAGGATTCCCTATAGGAGACTAACATCCACTCACCTGGAGAGACAGAGGGAACCAAACTGGCCTCTGGCTTTTCTTCCTTTAATTAATGAGGAGGCCAAGGAAACATGCTCTGAGGAGATCAGAAGCTGCTTGTCTGGGGCTCTGGTGAGAAGATGCCATGGTGCTGGTGTAGTCTGTTCCCCTCTCTGCCATTCTGGACAAGATTCCCACTGGAGTCTTACTTTTAGAAAATCCAAGGACAAATGACACAGCCTCAAATTTTGAGTTTGTGTATTAATTTAATTTTTCTAGGGATAGAACTCCCACCTTCTAGATACTTCTCAAAAGAATTTATGATTTCAAACTACTTAAAATCTACTCATTGGGGTTTATTGGACAAACAGTGAAATTATGAATTTTAAAAAACCTATCCAAATACAGGAAGCAGTCATTGCTAAAAATCTAAGTGACAACCCAATGCCCACTTCAGTTTGGTTTGGTTTATGATAGATTCAGAGAGTGACATACTTCTCTTCAAACCACAGGATTATTAAGGGGTCCAAAGAGCCTTGTGTCAAAATCAGGTCGAAAGACATAATGAGGAGATAAATACCACATCGCATCTTCACTTGACTTGAATGAAAACTTGTGACTGTTTTGATGTTCTGAGAGAGGCGGGCTGTCTTTTACCAGGAGCACAAGTTTTGGACTTTTTTCTACAAGACTGCTTTTTCCCTCCTTTCCTTGCTCATGAGGGGAGTTCTCAGCATCATCCTTATCATTCTTGTGGAGTTGAAGCTAATAATTTAAAGTATAACTCTCTAGGCTCAGGTTTTAATGAAAAGATTCTGTGTATGAGTTGGGCTAACCTTGTCCTGGAAAATAGCTCCCACCATGACTAGGGTGAATGCTTAGTTCTTCATGAAGGCCTTCTTGGAGACAAATCCTAATTCTGAAGACTAATTGTACCTGTAGTAGATACTAATATTGTGAAGGACATTCGTCTTTTATGCTTTCAGTGTGGAATGGATTTTGTAGTCTATGCGCCTGGGTGCACAGACACATGAGTGTGCATTCATGATGTGTGCATATGAAAGCAGTTAGTGTCATCTGGCTTTCAGGATCACATTTCATTGAAGTTCTTGGAAACAGTATGAACAAGACATCCTTACTTTAAAGTCAAAACCACTTCTCTATGATTGACATGGACAGACTGATACAAGACATTCTGCGGATTTCCCACAGGTCTCTGGACCACATGATAAATAGGTTCTTATAGAGGGCAAATACACAGTGGCATAGTTGACTCTGTGAGCCACATGGTGGAGATAAGCTCGTCTGAACTCTCTTATCTGAGAGGAAGGTTAGAAGGTCAGTGAGATGGCTGTTGAGGTTTCAAATAGAAGGAAAGGATGACCCTGGGTCTCTGGGGATGCTGGTGGCTGGCTGCCAACGTGTCAGAAGGCAGGATTATGAATCAGTGGTTATAAATTGTGGCTCTTATCAGCAGCATCTGCAGCATCAAGTGCTTGTTAGAAAATCAGGATCCCCACAACAGAGCTACTGAATTACAAGCCCAGGCCTCTGTGGTTTATCAAGTCTTCTACATGGCTCCACAGATCTAAGAACCATTCACCAAGCTTCACCTTTCAGCTTTGCTGGTGAGCCTGGGCTTTCTGAGTAGCAGTTGACCATTTGCCATGAGAGTGGTTCTATCTAGAGTCATATGTTCTGGTAATAGAACTAACAGAAGAAGCAGTATTTGGGCTCAGACAGTGGTGTAGGTCTCCATGTCCAGAGTGAAGTAGGTTACTGAGGTATCCCCAGTAGGGAACCCTGGAAACTCCTATCAACATTCAGAATCGTAGCTGCTGAACATAGAAGAAGCTAGAAGTTTGCGTTATAAGGAGTTACACTCTTTTATCTTTAGGAAGTTCTTTTCAACCCTCTAATTTACCATATTAACACAATATGTTCTGCTCAGACTTTCCTTGAGGAAACATCACTCATTTTAATGGGAATCTTTAATTCCACTACTACATTTAAAAATCTATTTATTAAAATACCCAAGTGAACCATATGATTTTAAAAGCATGACCTGCTGAGTCTGCGAAATAAAAAGTAACTTATGCTAACTTATTGGCTCTCAGCCACATTGTTGTTCTTTATGAAAAATGTGTCAATACACCTCAAAATATCAACACAGAATATTGTCCTTTCCAATCCCAGGAGCCAAACAGTAACATGAAAAATCTTACCACTAACAGCACAAACTGGAACACCATTGCAAACCAAAAGAGGTGATTTATAATTATGCTGCAAAAGAAGGCTAGCTCTGGGTTAACTGTACATGGATCATATTTAAAAAAAAAATGATCTTAGTTAATTATTTTGCTTTTCTTCAAAAGTACTTTGAAGGTTTACTGAGAAACACTTAAAAGAATGAGATTGGAAATTTAAAATAAAATGGAACCAAGTAATACCTTTGCATTTTGGGTTGAATATCCTATAATTTGGATGGTGGAAATGGCTCAGAGACTAAGAAAGCTCGCTGTACAACACAGGGGCCTGAACCCCCTAAAAAAGCTGGGTGCAGAGGTATGATACTGTATCCACAGCAGATGGTCAGCAAAGATGGGAGGATCGCTGGGGCTTTGGGGTACTAACTTCCATCTAGGTTCAGAGAGAGAGCCTGCCTAAGGAAAGAAGGTGGAGCAGGCCACCTAACATCCTCTTCTGTCCTCCACCCAAGTGGGAGTGGGCTAGTACACCACACACACGTGTGTGAATATATCACATACATACCACACGCGCGCACACACACACACACACACACACACACACACACACACACACACACACACACTCCCCCTCCCACATATGCATGCATTCACTGAGTGTGCACACAGACACAAAACCATTATTTGTGAATGGTGACTACAGTCTCTATTGCATTTCAGAAGCAGAGATACTTCTCTAATCCACAGTCTTTAGATCCAGTATTCATCCAAATTGCCCTTTGAATAAAAATAAAACTATCACGGGTCCCTCTGAATTCCACTTTAGTATCTGGGTTGAAAAGCACTGCTTCCATTACACTGCCTTGAGCATAGTTTGAGAGTTTAGCTACATTGAGCAGCAGAATCACGTTGCGTTTGCGCAATTTCATGTGCTTCTGTTGCTAAGATGTGGTGATCCTGTCAATGGCCCATGACAGTTGTTCTCTTCAAAAATGAAGCCACTGGTCTTAAGATCCTCTAAAACCCTTTCTGACATGCTCATTTGGCAGCAACTGAGCACTGAGCAAATGGAAGATAAAGCCTCAGCTCTCTAAAGTAGATGTGCTTGTGGGGTGCCACATTAGAGAGGGTGGAGACTGAACAAAGGAGGAAAAAGGGGTTCCCGCCTCCAGCTTCCTCAGTGGCCAGGGATCCACACCCTCCTGAGATAGAGCTTTACAATTGGGCTTTTAGGGTTTGACTCTGAGAGATTCAGACCCACAGAATTAACTTCCTGGCTCAAATAAGGCCTTAGGAAAATGAAGATTCTGTTTGGAAGAGGAAGATAGAGAAATATATATATTTCTTAACAGAAACGTGTACTTTTCAATGCACATTTACTGGTTAAACTGTGTGCAGACTCTGAAGGACATGCTGTTGAGAATTCTAGAGACCCAGAATTTTTCGCAATGTTTTAAAGTAGCTACATCACCTTAGATGTGTTCTAAGTCAATTAATGGTTTCCCAATCCTAAATCACAAATCTGAATCTCTACGACATAAACACACCAGCTCCATAGTATAACCTGAGGTGGCTCATAACCTGCCCTAACCATTCTCTTAATAAATACGCTCTGAGAATTTTCTGTTTGCCTCATCTGTGGTCTTACCTCTGTGCTCAAAGCTCGGTGAGACCATTTTTTTTTTCCTGGCAGGACAAACATCTTCATTGCCTCATCACTTCACCCTTCTACTCAATGCTGAGTGGTGACATAGTTTGCATCAACTCAATCTCCTGTTACGAATTAGGGTTCAGTTCAAATATCACCACCTATGAAAATGTTTTATTTTTAATTTAATAAAGGTAATCAATCACCTGTTACACCTGTTTATGCCACAGCACTTTCATTTCACATATTTGAACTCATAATTAACAATTTATGCACCTTCTACCCCCACCAAATGGGAAGTCTTGTGTTCAGAGGCCTTATTTGAGTCTTAGACACACTGCTATGTGTCCTGGGCACTTTATGTACTGAGTACTTTATGTATTTGCTGGATATTTTTGAATCACAAAACCTTTCATATAACTAATGGTATTAACTTTCATTTTCATAATAAATCTTTCATAAGAAACATGCATTTAAAAATATACAAAATTAACTAGAAATGTATTTCTACAGTCTGAAATACTATAGACTCAAGTCTTCTGTAGCAGATTTAAGTGGTGAGACAACTCCACCTCGAACTTCTGTTTGATATGGGATGGATTGTCATCCATGCAACAGTATGCTGTTCTTCTTGGTAAAACACAATTACATCTTCTAATGAGAGCCTAGTCATTTCACAGTCACTGCATTCTGTTGTTAAGGGCAGCTTTTAAAACTATTCCTTTAATATAGTATCATGCTTAAGGTACAATCTTTGAGCATATTCAGCTATTTGGGGATTGTCAAACAAGTATTTCCCTTTTTGAAGTACTTATATCTTGGAAAACAAATGAATCCACATAATTTTGGGAGAGAAAATCCCAAACTAGCAATAGTGTATGCCTTAGGTACACATGCTTGCAGATAGATGTGAGATTTTAAATCAAAGACATATCCTATAGATCACAGTCATCTCCCAGAATCCTGAAACACCCTCATGTTTTAAACTGGGATTGGGATGGGCTTCTTAAGTAAGATGCAAGCACAGTGGATTTTCTGAGGGTCAGTGATGGATAGGCTTAAAGAATCATGTTGTGTTAAGATCACAATGCATTTAAAAACTTGACACTTCAACCTTATTAGTCTACAAGAAGCACGGAAGTTTCAGCAATCCTATTCATCAAGGCTAAGCAGCTTATTAAAACCTTCTAATTATTAAGGCAGAGCAATCAATCTAGCAATATTTTATTACCTAGCTCCATGCCCTTGAGAAAACTTTGAGAAATTTGGGCTAAATTGAGAGTATATTGTGCCTACTTTGGTCAAAAGTTGGTATGTGGTTGAAGTAAACAACTTGGGTTTTTGTCATTGAATATAATGCTACTTTTGTGCTTGGTATGGATTCCTGGTGGGAGGCCTGCATTAGATTTGCCTAGTTTAGCTTTAAAAGAGGAGAATGGATTTATAAAACTATTAGATAGGTTATGAATACTTCTGGTACTCACTGCAAGGAGATTGATTCTCACTAAATGACACTATGTGTAACTTCACTGGCAGAGGGACCCGGGAACATTCATAAGCACTGAGCTTATGAATATCTGTCATGAAGCCTATTACTCCCCTCAGAAGAGTGGCAGAGTTCTTGAACTCTTCTAGCTTGTCTCCTTAAGTAGATGAGGAGACAGAAAAATCACGTTGCAGCCAGGTGCACATGCTTATAATCCCAGCACTTGGGAGACTGAGGCAGGAGAGTTGCATATTTAAGATCATCCAGGAGCTGCACAGAAAGACCCCACCTGGAAAATAAAATGAAACAGACAAAAAAACCTAACCCAAACCAAACCAAACAGAAGCCAAAACTTCATGCTGATTTCTGAAGATCAAGGTAGGAACTCATCCCTGGATTCAGGTAACCAAGTAGTCTGTGGCTCCCAAGTCTGCTGGTTGTTAAAAAACAAAACCAAAACAAACAAAACAACAGCAACAAAAACCAAAACAAAACTATTAGGAATCTCAATTTTGCTACTAATAATCTCATGATGTGGCAGTGACTATTCTAGAACAGTCCAACATGGCCGTAGAAAACTTGGAACCATTCCAGGATTGCCCATGAGGGAAAAAAGTGGCGGCAATGCTAATAACACACAACGAAGCTACTGCTGACACCATTAGCAATATGTGAAGCCCTGCCATGTATGCAAGGCACACGGCTTTATCTAATTTTCACAATAATTTATGAAACAGGCAGTATTTTAAAATCCGTACTGTAGAAGATAAAAGAGAACAGAAGAACATGCTGTTATCCACTAACTTACTCAACAAATATGTATTTGGTATGTAATATATAACATAAATAGTTGCTGGACATGCAGAGAATCAGATACAACAGCTCCAAAACCACAAGACAGACCAAAAATGCACAGGGAAAAACATGAGAAAGAGATTAGAATTTAAACCGTGAGAAAGAAAAGAGAGAAACGGATTTGAGCAGGCCGACTTGCAGTAACCAAGTCTCAAGATGAAGTCTTCTGGAGAAAGAAATTTTTGAATAAATCTAATGAAGCTAGCATGTGATATATGAAGGAAGATCAGGATAAATACAAGGATTTCACCTCTGAGAACCTGATGTAAAGCTGTTCCCTTCCAATTGAAACATTCAACCCTAGAGAGATGCCTTTAAGATTCAGGGGACTAACATCACAGCTTGACAAGGCTGGCAATCTCACAAAACTTACTAGTGCCTTGCCAAGGTTATAAAGGCAGCAAACAACTGCAGAGGAGGAGGAGACTCTACCTCTGAGCTGCCTGAGAGTTGGGTGGGGAGCTCCCAGGTTGCAGCTTCTATGATTCATCACACATGCGAAAGTTGGGGAATGTGGTGGTGGGTGGGCCTTCTGGGGCGCAGCTGAGAAGTTACCCAATCTTTGGCCTGCCCCACTCTACTCTGTTAGTATTGTTTCCTTGATCAGCCTTTGTTGCTTTATGTGGAAAGAATGACGCTTTGTGCGCAAACCCCTGGGAAAAGCTCTACAACAAAGCCCGGGGTGAAAATCTACCTAGGAAGACATGGAAAGCACAGGGTCAAGGTCCTTTTCATAGACAACAGTGGACAGAAGAAGCTAAGAAGACAGAGATTACAGAGACCCAGGACATAGTGTCCACATTAACCCAAACAAAGAAAAAGTGGCCTGGCCATTGCAAAACACTGATGATACCATGGTGTCCTGTGTTGGGAACAGCTGGTAAGGAAGACAAACCATAACCCAAGCCTGCCTGTTAGAATCTGTATAATCTTGCCCAGCTCCTCATGACCAACAACTTGATTCATGCTTAGTAAGTCTCCCTTCTGAGCCAGACCTGGTTGACATTAGTTGTCTTGTTTCCTAGGAAGTTCTAGGTCTCTGAAGGAAACCTTTCTTGCATTTCATGGCACAGAGGTAATGGCTAATAAAGTTGCATGAAAATAATGAGTTCATTTAGAACCTGATAGGTAGTAGCAATGGCCATGCCTGTCTGTCACAACAGCACTCAGGAGGCTGGTGTGGGAGGAACTCAAGTCCATGCCCAGTCTGGGTTACACAGCAAAGACTGTTTAAAAAAAAATCAAAATAATCTAAATAAGAAATAAAGCCTAGCCTCTGCCACATGCACACACAAAGCCGCTGGATAAATAAATGCCCCTTAGTGAGAAGCTGGTGACCGGCTCCTCATCTTACACTTATTTCCTTCCCTCCTTCTGCTCACACGGCAGGCTTCTCCTGTCTCCCAATGCTGACTTCACTTCCTGGTTTCTAATTTCTGGGCTTCTGGTGCAGTGTACAAATCAATGCCACCTCTTAACGGGTCTCTTTGACACTTCCCTTCAACCTAATGGCTCTTTCTAAGACTTCAAAAATATTTTTATAAACTTCGTTCTTGCATGCAGCATTATCTGCTCTTCCTGGAATGGGCCCTTCGTGTATTTCTGAACTGAAAGGAGAAAAAGTCCTCATATTTTCCTTTCCAATCACCAAGAACTTCCATGCCTTCACCATGGTTCCCAATTCTTGTGTCCTATGGCTTTCATACAGCTCTCTTCCTACCATGACTCCAACTGAATGATCACAGCCATTTCTTCTGTGTGTGTTCTTAGTCATCAGGGGTTTTAATAAATTTCATTCAAAATGCGAACTCTTTAAAGAACTAATACTTAAAACACTTCTCAAAAGTATTACTTTCCTTCATATTTTAAGTAAGCCTCTGAAATAAATGTTTATTTAGAAAATGATTTCATTAAATGTCAAGATTATAGACCAACTGTATATCTGGAGTCAGATGCTGTGTGATTTGGGCAAACACTTATAGAGGCTCTAGAGTTATTGAGAATCCAATGAAGAAATGTTGGTAAACACGGTGTGATATAAATGTGAAGGGTTGATATTTTACTGGCATCTGGCACAATCATTTAAAAAGGCTTTCGAGTAACCTAATTAAATCAGTCTGACAAAGACCATTTCCACCTTTCAAAACACTTCTCTTTGCTATAACGAGTATCTGCAGTTACTGCATTGGCTTGGGCCCAGAAACATTTTCAAATTCAAGTGGAATCACGTCAGTCCATATTATTCCTAAAACCACCCAATGTTATTTGCTACGGCTGGGTAAGTAAGATCACTGATAACTTTTCACAGTTCTCTTTTGCCATGCCTCTTGGCTTTAGTTGGTGAAAGAAGGTCATGGAGCTATAGCCGAGAACCCAGAAGGATAAGTGGCAGGAAGGTCAAAGGTCATGACTGTAGGGTCACGCGTTTATCCTCTACCTGTGTTCAGCAAACGGTCTTCTGTTAAAGGCTGAGATCTCATTTGATTCATCTGCATCACCAAACAGCGGGGATGAGAATGAATTGAACTATTTTAGTGATATTTGATTTCTTGTTTGGCAGTTTGTAGAACTTAGCAGTTCGTTTTGTTCCTTCATTTTATTTTCCTTTAATGTTATCCAAAGATAATAATACATTGGAAAAGCATCCACTGCCATTCCAAGGTGATCACATTTAGGTGCTCCGAAATGGAAGAAATAATAGGTAGCTTCTAATTATCATTTTGCAATCATTAGTACTATTGAAATAGACTAATGAACTATCATCAGTATTCACAACACCCTCTATAGTTTTCAATTATTGTCTCATTTTAAAGTTATTTCTTAGACAGGCCATCTTTGCCGTGTTTGCTAATCATGGAGACTATTTATTACATGCTTGTATTATATATTTTATACACACTACTTTTGGTCCTACTAAGTAAAAGAGGCAGGCACCTTACAATTAATGAGACAAGATTCAGAGACATTAGACAGCATGCCTAAGGGTGTGCAGAGCAAGTTTATTTAACTACAGTCTCACTGAAAATGCAAACATAGAAAGGAGCACAAATAAAGGAGAAATCCAGGAAGTGAAAAATGATATAATTCTGTCTTATTAAAATCCTATGCTAAGCACATGGAAGTGGGCTGTGCTAGCTGTCACCAGGGTCAAAACAACCACAGACATGTGTTGTTTATGATAATTACATTGACCACTAGATTTCGCCTGACAGCAGATTCTGCTGAGTTTATGTTCAGTGCTTTTTGGCAGGGGTGGGGGCTGGGAAGGGGTTGACCAGTGTAGGATAGTGGAACACTTTCTCCAGGGTGTGTTCACACAAGTTCAATAGGGCTCAGAACCCAGATGGTCCCTGAACAACCCCTCAATGTAGACAGCTCGTAAAACTCCAGAGTATACCTTTGTAAAAGCAAATCGACTACAGAAGTTTAAAACAACCTATCCTGGCTGTTAGTGTTGTGACTGAGAAAAACAGCTCAAAGCCAAGAGGCAGCGAAGGAAGACATTCTATGAAGTCTTTGATCAGGAACCAATAACAATGAGTTCATGTTTATGTTCTTTGGTCCTAGATGGTAGAGCTATAGGGGTGGACAGATTGTATGCTTGGCAAATCTGGCATCTCACACAGTGCCTCTACTGGAGGTATGACCATGACTGTAATGCAAGTCTCTTTTCTGCTGTGTGAAGTGGAGACAATGACTGCACCTATTTCTTACACTGTTATGGTAGTTAGATAAAACAGTGCATGTAAAGAAGTTATGGTTACTAATGCTATTGGTGTTATGTGCATCTTTGCTGAAACTACAGGGCCCCCAAGAGGCTTGTCAAAAGGATTTAATCACGACCACAGTAGGAACAATGCCTTAAGGTAATACTAATTCCTGGAAAATGCTCTATGGGTTTTGGGGATCCCAGTATGGTACACAAAATGCAAGTGGCTTGCTGAAACCCAAATCAGTATTTAGTGTTCTTGCCAAGTCTCCTTTAAATATGTTAACTCGATTCACAGGAATTCACTGCTTACTGAGCCATGCCAATCTCTAATTTTAGAAATAATTCTCTAAGTTATTTTTTTCTTATTTTACTCTAACCCAGTTATCACAAAACACAGATGTTTTAGATAAATATTATATACTACCTGAAGGGCAAGCCCAAAATTATATCTGTAAACAATCATCTTAACATTATTTTACCTTTTTTTAAATTAAAAAGAATTTATGTTTTAACTTCTAAGGAGCTAAATTATCCAAATGTTAACCAAGCAGTTACATTTGGCATGTGTACTTAACAAGCAATTTCCTACGTCCCAAAATATTTATTTTTGGTATCCTGCTTGCTTTTTATGGCCTATCTACTCTATTTGAAATCTGTTCAATTTATACAATCAGAAAATTACTTTTCCATAATTGCTGTAATTACAGTCCTCCTCATATGCTCACACTTGTTCCTGACATTTCTGTAACAGAACAACATTTGTGATGAAGTCCAGACACATCACAAGCATTTAGAAGACAATGAAAATAGTTTTAAATAAACATACATTGACTCAGTTGCTACTCATAGTTTAACATGCATTTCAATCTTTTATTTAATAGTTCATTGTGGAGTTTCCTTGAGTTATTTTAGTAAGAATATCTTAGTTTAGAAAAGTCCTACATGGTGTGTTGGGAGAAAAGGCCTGTTAATTTATTTAGTTAAATGTGCTAAATGGAGTGACTCCCTTTTAGAGAGACCCACACACTTGTTCTTGGGTGTGTCACCTCCCAAAACCACCCCTGCTATTCTTTCTCTTTCTTAACTCTTGTTCCTACATCTGAATGAAAATATCTTTATTACCATCCATCCAAAGTGTCAGAGCGACCAAGAGAGAAATTTTAACCCACAAGGGATAGAAGAATCTCAGCAGAATGCTATTCATCGTGTAAGAACAGGGGTTCTAAGTGACTCACGTTCATCAGGCCATATGCCAGTGTTGAAGGTAGAAGGCAGAGCTGAAAGAAATTGATCACCCTGTATCAGCTATGTCAGAAAAGGATGAACATAAGGAGAAATGGTCTGGTTCAGTGTGGAGAAAACGTGACTCATGTACAGTCTGACACTTAGAGCAATGTTTTCACGGAGTATGCCAATAAAGAAATAACTACAGACAACTAGGATGGAGGAGCCACCAGGAAACACAACCAGCAACAAGTCCAAAGTAACTCGATCACCAAAGGTTATGAGATATTTTAAAAGATAGGTCAAAAAAGATTCCAAGTGACTTTGAGGCAGTATACTTTTCCCATTCCTACAACTCTAATGACAGACAGAACACACATGCACACATTGCACTGCCAATACGCATCTTAAAGGTAATGGCTGGCCATTCTAAAGTACATAAACACATGATTTAACTGTTGGAAAGGATGTCAGAAACCAGAGGAATAGGTAAAGGGAAAATGGATTTCTTAGTACTGAATCAGCATGACTGTGAACTCACTGCTAAACCCTTCAGATAAATGGGTTCCTGGAAATGTGTGTGTGGAGTGGTAAAGAAATGTGCTTTCTAAGTGCATGGAGAGATTTACACTTCAGTAGAGATGCCAGTGTCTTTACATTTTCCAATTGGAGGAATGAGGAGTTCATAGAGAAGAGGTTGATTCTAGGACTGGAGTAGGAAAAACGCCAAGTGATCTTGAAATAGCTAACAGTGGCACAGATGAGAAAATGTTTTCAGAGTATGGGATTTGTGTCAAGGAGACACTGTTAACTGAGAGGAACTCTTAAGGAATAAACATGGGGAAGACATAAGCAATGTGATGAATATTATTGGATCATATCCATGTGATACACATCCATGAATCTGTAGTCATAGATACACATAATGAAATAAATAAGGAATTAGTAGGGAAAAGGGGGCACAGGTGTTTGGGGGGAGAGTGGAATTCTATTAGTGCGTGCACATAGAAGGAAAGAGGAAATGTCGTATCTCTGTCAAACATCGCATTGGCAGCTCTGTCATTCTAAAGGTACCCTGCTAGATGACCAATCAGAGGCCAAGCTGGGGAGAAGGAGCACGTTAGCCTGGACTTAAACTGTCTTGTAGGTTTAGTCTATTTAGTGGTCTGGTAGCAGAAATTACGGCCTGATCTTCTAGAAGCATGTTCTTATTTTCTTAATTGAGGTTCCATCCTCTCTGATGAGTCTAGCTTGTGTTGAGTTGACATAAGACTAGCCACTACACTATCAAGAGTGAGCAAGAGTATGTGCAGAGGCTGAACAAGCTCACACTCATGATAATGCAAAGCTCTCCCTCATGGTCTGAACACCTCCCATGGAGCCTCATTTTCAACCCAGGGGATGACATTTCAACTTTATTGAAACTACAGCATTTCTTAAAAATATATCCATAAGAGAAAGAAAAAGGAGTGAAAGTGAAGAATGCCCAGCAGACACTAAAGAATGCCAGATAAATACAATTTGAGAGAGAATCCTTAGCGTGTGTGTGTGTGTGTGTGTGTGTGTGTGTGTGTGTGTGTGTGTTGACTGTCAAAGTCAAGGACACAGAAGAAAAGGAAGGTGAGAAACTACGAGAGACCAGAGAAGACAAGGAAGCCATGGCATAAAACTTGATGGAGTGCATGGAGTTAGATGCTAAGATAGAAGAAAAGACTCTAGGAAGAATTAGAGGGATGAACTGGGCACGTGGGAAAGGGTTTCTTGTCAAAGTTAATCTTCAGGGTTCTTCCTTCATTGTGCTATGGTTATACGTGTATGATTATATTAGAATCAAGTGAAAAAGAGACATTGAAACTTCTACTCTTTTTGTAGTAATTTAATCAATTTAAAATTGTTTAGAAATAAATGTCAAAAAAAGCTTGATTTTAGGCTCATCAAAATTGTATAGTAACCATTTGGGAGAGCTACTTCTTTTGCACAATCCTTGGGATATAAAGCCTAGAGTTAAACTTAATGTCTACATATTGAGCCCCTGATAAGTAGGAATCTTCTAATGTGAAATTTTATGCAGATAGAGGCTTGGTTAAATAAACCTTTAAATGATCATCAAAGAAGAAGCATGTGGTCAGAAGACTTTTAAGTGAAATAAAGAAACACTCTATGCCAAAAATTATGACCAGTTCAGATTAATTTGGAGATGGGGAAGGAAGTTGCTCTGTGGTTATAGAGCTTACGGCTCCATTATGAGGAAACAGGTTCAGATCACAAGGACCCAGGGAAGGCAGGGTACAGTAGTACACATAGATCATTCTAGAGCTCTTACAGTGAGATGGGAGGTAGACACTGACGTGGGTAGGACAGCTAGCCTAGTATATCCAGCAGTAAACAACTAGATCCTGTGTCACACACGGTAGGAAGCCATGACCATGAACCGACCCTTAAGACTGTCCTTTGACCTCCACATGGGTACCATGGGTTCTACACATATGCGCAAACATGGATTCATTTTTATTACTTGAAGCCAAAAATCATTAATTATGGTATTACATAGCAAATAAGAAGCATCCTTAAAAACGTGTAGTCTAAATTAAAAAATAAATGCCCTGGTGTCTGCTGGACAGCAATAGCCTAATGGGTCTGTTCTCACCCTGTTAATTAGTACAGATGGTTGTGATTTTCCCATATAAATGAATACAGATTTATCAGGGAAGATCACATGACATTTGCTCATTGCCTCTATGGCTCTCAAGTGGTTTTTCTTCTGCTGGATTAAGACGTTTCGGGTTTTAAAAAATTTGATTTCCATCCTGTAATCAATGTGTTGAGTAAGGCTTCTACTTCATCATGCTGAGTTTTCAAACTATTAATTTCTGCATCTCGAAGATGCTGGGATGTAAGTCTGAATTAAATACTTATTGTACATCTTAGAAGTTGATTAAATCAAGTTTCTGATGCATGGGGACACTTTGATAGCCAGGCATCACAGACAGACCAAAAGGAAGAGGAATCGATACACGGCACAGCAGAATTAGTGATTTTTTTAAAAAAAAATCTAGAATTATTTGTGAAAAAGTGGATTTCAACATTTAATTCCACACAGTTAATGTATCCTAATAGCAACTTTATTAAATTCAATTAAAAGGAAATGGAATGGTATTTCAACAACAAAGAGCTACATTTTTAGTGCTACAAGGCCACTATTTTACTGTGTGAAATTTTGATCTTAAAAGCCCAAACTCCCATGAATCTTAAGAAACACAAATGTAAATCCTCACAACAAGAACAGAAGACTGAATGCAGCCTTTGGCCCAGCCTTTTCTCTGAGCCACATACTGCGACTTCAAATTACTGTCCCTAGGCCAGCCTTTCTTCTTACTTTCTTCTGGCAAGCTTCCAAAGAGAGACAGGTGGTTTTAGGGCTTTGTCTTGGGCTAAAAGTCAACTAATATTTCATGGTTTTCACCTTTAATGGGCTAAACAGAAAGCATTTGACAAAAGTCACTACCGAAGCTTTGAGAAATAATTTATACTCTAGGGCCTTCTTAAATCAGAAAGCCTGCAATGTGAAATTCAAAGGATGAGTAAACAAGTGGCTGCTGCTTCAGCGGCTGGGCTGTAAAAGCCGCATTGTGGTGCTGTTTCATAGGGGACTCAGTATACAGAATCCAATGAATAGATTACATTGGTCCCTGTGTTGAGCTTTCTTTGTGACAATTGGGTCACTGGGCATACAATGAAGTCAAGGGTGGCTTTATGATATGGGAAGTTCTTGCCAGAGAGGGGAGTTAATTCCTTTTGGGAATGTTGCCATTGTTTATAAAATTAACCTTTTTTCATGCCTCAACTTGACCTTCAGTACTTGGTAATGGCCAGAAATGAACAAAGAAACCCAAGGCTACCTGTACTGGAAAAGAAGTGACATTTTCTCTTACGTTGACTGTAATTATACAACATCACTGTATGTGATAAAGAAGACCAGCAGATGGGTGGCTGGTGTGAACACCCACTGTGGGAAGCACTCAGACATGTCTCTGTTGAATCATAAGCTGAATGCAACATTCTGGATACATTTAATTTAAAAAGGCTGGGGTGTGTACACACAGGCTGGTTCTGAGAATGTGTATAATGAGCAATCTTTTAAGTGTTTACATTAGTGGTAAAGACAGTACAATTTCTCACAAAAAGAATAGTCAGGCACCTGTGTTAGCCCAGGATTGGGGACTCTAGGCACATCTGTGAGCTTTGATTCAGGAAGTTGGCCACTGAACCCTTCAGGCCTTGGAAACTGTCCAGTGATTCTTGTAATCCTGGCTTCTCCCTTAGGAACAGAGAATACCACCATTTTAAATATCCAATTGAGTGTGACCATTCTTTGGTCTCACAGTCTCTCAGATAAAACAAGCCCTACGTAGATTAAGGAAATCCATCATTTCCATTCCTGGAACTAGCTCCTCTATTTGCTGACACCACCAACTTTTTCTGGAATGCCTATCTGAGCCATAGCTGTTGTGTTGCTCTCTTGCCTCTACATTTAGGCTTCGTTGTCTATCTGGGAGTCTTACAAACTTCCTGTTGCTGCTCTACCATGATGGCTGCTTTCTGCCTCCTCCATGCCACACGTAATCACGTGATGGCGTATCTGCACCCCTGCCATTGTTTTCAGCCATCTGAGTCTATCTTTTACTAGGGTCAGATGGTATCTTAGATTCTGCCATTCCTTGGATAAAAGAGCTCCATAGCTTGTCATTGACTTCAAGACAAAAGAAAGTATTTAGACTGACTTGAAACCTTTATAATGGAATCCTAGCTATCCTGGCCTCCAAGCACATAGCGGCAAGATTACCCTTTTCAATTTGATAGGTTCCTCCTAAATTTTCAACGCTACTAAGCTTGCACTTCCTGCCACTGTTTCTCCGGCTGGCGTCCTTGACTGCTGTTTACCTTCTACCTTCTCTACTGGGAAGGGGCTTGCCTTCAAGGACCCAAGAAAAACCCAGAAAAAGAAATAAGGAACATCTTGGACAGTGAAATGTACCTTTCTCATCTTTTCCTTTCAGTTCTTCTGAGTTAATGACGCTCTAATACATTTCCTTTCCCTCTTTGGTTGGCATACTGATAGTATCTGGATCTCCCTACCCAGTCTTCACAGTAATAAGAGGAAGGCACTCTCATATAGTATTTGTTGATGTGAATAAGGCAATTCATGAAGTTTAAACAGCATCATTTAAGTTGCAAAGACTGTAAATGAGGTCACCAAGAATTAACCGCACAGAGTGACATGAGGACTTGACCTCTCACCTAACCCTCACCCTCCTAATGCAACTCAGCTTTGAAAGCACACAGCACATCTGTTTGGAAAATCCTGTCTCAAGCCTTTTGATGAGCATGGCCTTCTCTGGTGTCTAGTGAACATGTAACTAGTCCATTAATACAAAAGAAATCATCTGAGAAAGATGATTGGAAATAGAATTGGGCATATTGAGACATTGAGTTATATCATGCCAAAACCAGGAATTTTAAGGATCTGAGTCTACATTATCAGTGATAACTGTTATCTACATATAATGGACGTTCGAATGAAATTATTACATTTCATACCTAAGTGTGCAAATATGTTTTTGCCAGGTATGCTTCAATTGGGGTAAGGGAAAAATGATCTTATAAAGATGTGGTCCCTCTGGATCCTAGGACACAACAGCTATATTTGAAGCATTCAACAGCTATTTTTATTAAATGAACACATCTTTAAAAACTCAATTGTGTTTCCAAGATCTGTCCATTGATGATAATGGGGTGTTGAAGTCGCCTACTATTATTGTGTGAGGCGCAATGTGTGCTTTGAGCTTTAGTAAAGTTTCTTTTATGAATATGGGTGCCCTTGCATTTGGAGCATGGATGTTCAGAACTGAGAGTTCTTCTTGGTAGATTTTTGCTTTGATGAGTATGAAGTGTCCTTCCTTATCTTTTTTGATGACTTTTGGGTGAAAGTCAATTTTATCCGATATTAGAATGGCTACTCCAGCCTGTTTCTTGGGACCATTTCCCTGGAAAATTGTTTTCCAGCCCTTTACTCTGAGGTAGTGTTTGTCTTTATCATGGAGATGTGTTTCTTGAATGCAGCAAAATGCTGGGTCCTCTTTATGGATCCAGTCTGTCAGTCTATGTCTTTTTATTGGGGAATTGAGGTCCTCTTGGAGGCTGGACCACCAACCAAAGAATACACGAGGGACCCATGGTTTGGACCACATATGTGGCAGAGGAGGGCCTTGTTGGCCCTCAGGGGGAGGAGAGGCCCCAGTAAAGGGGAATGTCAAGGTGGGAATATGGGAGTGGGTGGGCGGGTGGGTGGGAGGTGGGATTGCCTCATAGAGGTGGGGGAGGGGGAGGGGATAGGTGGCTTCCAAAGAGGAGACCTAGAAAGGGGGAAACATTGGAAATGCAAATAAAGTATCAAAAAAAAAAAAAAAGAAGAAGAAGAAGAAGAAGAAGAAGAAGAAAAAAAACTCAATTGATTCATCTCACTAGACGTACTTTAAAGTGCCACATGCCATAAGTGGGCTATTGGTACTCTACTGGACTACTGAAAATATAGAGAATATTTCCATCATCGAAGACTCTTATCAGAACAGTGTTGATATCACAACCTCAGTTTTCCCCAATACAAGTTATCAATGTCTCTGGACACTATTATGCATTTCCTAAAACCACACTAGGAGTTATCTGGTATAGTAGTTAAGAATCCATGTTCTGAACACAAATCTTACAACTATAGTTTACAAGTTATACAACCACAGTTAATCTTTTTAATTTCTCTGTTCTTGGTTTGAGCATCTGTCAAATGAAGTTTATAATGTTGGCTTCTTAATAGGGCTATTGTAGGGGATTAAAAAGGAAACTAATTCTCATTTTGCCGGAGGTATGGTGTCTAACACATGTCAACTATTAGTGTTTCGACATGATCTTCTCCAAATGGGGTTCAGGATTAAAGAAGTGGATATAAAGTTTCTTATAACTTCGAGGTAGATATGGACCCTGGCATGCTGCTGTGGTTGCAAGCAAGCTGCAAGACGAATGTGAATATTCTCTTATGGATAAGTTGAGGAAGTATATAGCTGAATACTAAATAAGTGAAGTAGAATATTATGCACATGTTCAGTTGTGCCACAAGGGACTTGCCAAATATTTCAAATTCAGCTATGAGATTCAGCCTCAAGCACAGTAAGCTCTCAAATGCAGGTGTGTAGGGAGATTATTCCTAAGGAGCTCTCTCACCATTATTTGTGATTTGAACCCTCCAGCAGGTTGGACCAGACCCCTTGGTTTTTGTCTAGAGAATATGGTTTTGCAATTACATTCCATTCATACGAGTTTGGAACATCAGACCATATCAAAGACAGGGACATCACGGTACAGTAAGCAAAACACTGGATTGCAACAGAGCAAAGTCACTTCTTGAGTTTCTCAATCCGAAAACCACTTCAACCTGGGAATCCAAAAGGTATGTGGGTATGGCAGGATATGGTGTTACTCCAAAGCTTTCTCACCACTTCTGATTTATTTACCCTGTCCAATATAATTCTTCAGCCCCCTCATTAGTCAATCCATCTCCTGAGCATTGGGGTTTTAGCGGTAAATACTGTCAGGTTTCTTTAGCATTTAATTGTCTATATTGGCTTAAAAAAATTCTTGTAGCTTAAAGAAAAAAATTGGAATAAGTACAGGTATGTCAGTACTTGAAGGATGCTACATATTTAGCAACTAATATTTCCTTGTCGTATTTTTTACTTTTCAAAATGAAATAATGGCAATTGTTAGTGTAACAAATTATTAAAATCCATGCAAAGAGAAAAAAACTGAAGACATCCCTTTTATGTGAGATTTATATATAATCTGTTATTTCAAGGACAAAGAATATTTCATGCTCAATCTTAATTTAAATTCTCTCTTGGTTATCTGATGGAGTATTAATAGATACAATATTTTTAGGTGAGTTGTAACCTCAAGGTTTTTACATACCATGAAGTTTCTCAGGAGTTCAAATTACTCTCCCAAACATTTGTATTTACCTCACCTTTAAAGTATCAAATAAAAAATAGGTCTTGACTATCAAAAGAGGTGACCAGAGCCACATCTCTAAAGTTGATTTTTCACCCCTTGTTCCCTGAGGCATGATTGGAATAAATAAATCACAGATTGGGAAGTGGAAGGAATGGGTATTTTTAAAGGTGCCATCTATGACGTACAGAAATAAGCCTAAGGAAAAGAAAAAGTCATTTCAAGAATAACTCAGACATGATCATCACATCTCCCTTTGAGACAACTCTGAATCGAAAAACTGTGTTAGAACAGCTGTCGTCATAACCTATCTGTAGCTGCTGCGTATATGGGTCAAGAAGCCCACACAGTGCTATCATTCGCAGCACCGTCACTGAGATACTCTGATAACTAATGACACACAAAGAGAAGTTATTTTGGTCAAAATAAGGGTTTCCATGGTACCTGACGTCTTGTTACTTTCCTGATACTGTGTCAAAACAGTGTGATGAATGCAATTTATCAGAGAAAGTGCTGAATACAGCTTAGAGTTTCAGACAGTCAGAGTCCATGATGGGGGAGCAAAGCTCTGGTGGGCTTGAAAGCTGAGCGCTCACATCTCAGTGCTGACGTAGGAGGGAGGGTATAGGAGAGGACTAGGAAGGACCCAGCCTTTTGAAATCTCATAGCCCTTCCTTAATGAAACACCATCAACAAGTCCACGCCTCCCAATCCATTTTCGATGCTACAGGCCTACAGATTTTATAAACATGCTATTTCAGGGCATATCAGCAAGGGTAATATAAAACCTACTGTGGGGTGTTCAGTAACTGAAGAACTTCTTATCAGATTTTATGTTATAGAATTTTATGCTTGAGAATGTCTTTGAAATAGTATTATACACAGATGCTTGAAATAGTCTCCCATGTTTATCTTAGAAGCTGTCTAAGAGGCAGACATCATACAGTCTTGTACAGTTTATAAAATAAAACCTGCATTTATTTGCTGTGAACTACACATGCTTATCTTCCCGCTACAAGTATGGTTTCTCTAACGTCATTTTAACCAAACAGAAAGAAGAGTATATATGATTTACATTGAAGACTTTTCTTGTAGCTCCGAGAAAGACATTTGTGTACCAAAGCTTCAATTTATTATGAAATATGTGTCAGTCAACTGACCCAACTCAGTTTCTCTGCAGCCTGCTCTAATTTACAAGTTCGATAGCAGCAGCTGTCACATTCGAAGGTCTAGATTCATTATCTGATATGTTTCAGCCATCCCTGATCTTATAGATTTTGTTAACAACAGGAATACATGAGTTTTAAATTGCTCAGTTATTCAGAATTACATTAAAGATAGAAGACCTAAAGAGGAAAACATAAATGTCTCTATATTGCATTAAACCTTCCAGTCTGGTTTCCACTGATTCCATTTAAAGAGTATATGTTACTGAAACTCACATCAAGCATTAACCATGCTTATCGACTAGTCTATCACATGCTTACACCAAAGCAAAAGTGTTAATGGGCTCTAGGTACACACGCCCTGGAATGATAAAGGAAGGAGGGAAAAAGGAAGGAAAGAATGGAGAGAGGGAGGGAAGGAGGGCGGATGGAAGGAAGGAAAGAAGGAAGAAAGGAAGGAAGGAAGGAAGGAAGGAAGGAAGGAAGGAAGGAAGGAAGGGAGGAAGAGAGGAAGGAAGGAAGGGAGGAAGGAAGGAAGGGAGGAAGGGAGGAAGGGAGGAAGGGAGGAAGGGAGGAAGAAAGGAAGGGAGGAAGGAAGGAAGGGAGGAAGAATAGACACTACAGCAAGACGCTTGGCCTGGCAGAGATATGGTGGGCTCCTAATTGACAGACTCGCCAGTTTCTCTACGTTTGGGCTATCTTGAAACTTACTAATTGGTCAGTCTGGTAAAAAGGGAAGCCCAGCCAGTTTGAAAACACTGGTGGTCAATTCTTTAAGTGTCCAAGGCCTAATAGATAATACAATCTTCTCTGATGCTTTCCCCATATTGGAAGATGAGCTCCAGCTCTTTATCTCTGATTTATACCTAGTCACATCTACTTTGTCGCTCTCAGAGTAGTTCTAGGTTACAAAGTCTATCAGTTCAAGTTAGTAGTATTGAGGTTTGATTATAAAATATATCAAAAATGAAAATAATTATTTTGAGAACTGCATCTAGCCCATGTCAGACTTCCTGAAACTGTGGCTGATACCTATGAGGATTATATATGCTATGGCTGTTCAACATCAGTTCTATTAGATGTTGCTCATTTGATTCCATGATATTCACTATTTCATTCTGTACCTCTCCATGTAAGGCTTCCCTGAGCTTAGTAAACCTCCTTACTGAGTATATCTAGTATCCTAAACTTCTATCACCTTAAAGTACTATATTATAATAAACCACATTAAATCCCCTATAGGCATATATATCTGACATATTCAACATAGTGTTTTGAAATAATATGCTAAAATAATTAAAGTCATATTGACTGGATAAAACTAAACAGGCTATGTAATTGGAACAAAAGCACCCAAAGGTCTTCTATAAATTCTTGTGATTAGAAGCATTGTATGTGATTTTTATGGGATTAAAATGTAGCTTAGAATGAAACAGATTCCCTCCTCTTGTGCTAATCTTTCTTGTCTCATACCAGCAGCTCCTCCACCTCCTTCTTCTTCTCCTTCTTCTTCTTTTTAAAGACTCTTTGTTTGTTCTCATCGTCAATAAACTCTGTAATGGTACCAGATGTTTGAAGGAGACTGTCCCACAAAGCCATGATTTTAAAATATATGCATGATTTATTATAGGCACTTCAACATAATTTGATCTCTGATTTCTGTGTTTATACTCTAGGTGTAAGTTACAGCACAGCCTTTTGTCAAATAAAACAGCTCTTACCTGTAAATTCATGGTATCAGCACTAAATACTCAAATATCAAAAGGATGCTACTAACATGAGTTCTGCACACAAACTGATTCCTTGCAAAAATTTCAAAATTAATCCAAACTTTTTTTTTTAAGAAAATCATTTTGCACGTAGGCACCATTCAGAAGCTTACATGGGACAAATTGTGTGTGCATAGAAAGAAACAGCTGGGCAAAGTGCCTCAGCAGACCTTCCGTGCCTTGACTGGGGTTTCGCCTGCTGTTCCTGGTAGCAAGATCAGGCTCGGAACAGCTTTCGTGTTCCTCACAGGTACTGTCTGGCTTAGGATGTTCACAGATCACCCATTCATTCAGACTGATCACCAAGGATAATGTGGGCTGTGCTTCATTCTGGAATAGTCCACAGGCTGCTAGAGGGCAGTTGAGACACTAGCTAAACTGCTAAGCTGATGTTTTTAAAGCAGATTCAGCTTGGTCTAGCAGACTTCTTTTCAAGGTTGTCAGCAACCTAAAGTTTTGTTTTAATAAAGAGTCCTTCCTTTTCCTTATGATCTTGGTGAGAAGTTTAAGTGCCGCTCCCATGCAGAGTTTCCGGTTAACTTGTTGAAGATGTCGCTAAGAAATTAGCCCTGAAAGGATTCCCGCTCTCCTTTTTTTAAGACTGGAGGGAAACACCCCCACCACAGCTGCAGGCCTTCAGAAGTCGATGGACTTCCTTTGTGGTTTGCACTTGATCACTTAAAACACCTTTCTTCTGACACAATCCAGGCACCAAGTGAATTCTAAGTACTTATCCTTTTTAATTAAGTCTTGACATTGCAAAGACCATGAGAACCAGCACTGAGTTGACTCTTTTGCTGACAGCCAATAGCACACCACAGTTAATATTTTAGATGAGTACATAATAATTGAAGGAAAATAACATGAAAGCTCTAAACAGTTCGTGTAGCATAAACAGCAGATACAATTGAATGTAAGAGAAGTGTAGGTTCTGATGAATAGATACCAGGGTACACGGGAGAAAAGGGCTTCAGGCGATCACCAGAGGAGAAGCGTTTATACAACAATGTTTGCTGGACTACTCATTCTCTTACTGATTTTTGCTGCTGCCTTTGTGGACACGGTGATGCTGTAACACTGGATGTATCTGTACAGATAATGGGATTGGCACTTTGACTACTTCATCTAACAAAAGTGTGACCAGTATTGGACATCCAGATAAGTATTTATCTTGCTCTACTGGTCTATGCTGGTGAGGAATTCTCAATGTCATAGCAAAACAGGTGGAAAAAGACAAACCAGAAGAGTTATCTCATGGAGCATTGAGACTGATGAACGGAGGGAGGAGGGAAGCATTTGAAAGGAAGCTGGCCAGAACCAGTCCCTCATTCTGCTCATCATTGAATATAACCAACACACAGGGGAGCTCATAGTTTAGTTTTTAAAAATCAACTGATTTTGTTTGAGACATTAAATTTCATGTCACACTGGTAGCTAACAACCAGGCATATTGATAGCGTAAAGATTTGTTTTATGTTAGGACATCCAGTGAGCACCAAGGGGAAAGACAGTAAAGGAGTAATGGTTAGAGCATGCGAGGTGACTCACTGGGTACAGGCACTTGCCACCAAGCCTGAGTTAATCCCCCAAGTCACACAGAACAAGGACACACTCATGTTTCCTTTTGACCTCCATGTGAGTGTCTTGGTACAAATACTCCCTCAGAAAACACATACATATGAAAAATATTAAAAGTAACTATTGTTCTTACAAATAAAATCCACACACCAATGTCCATCAATTGTTCAGCTTGACTAAAGGCAGTACTAGTAACGAAGGCCAATTTCAACCCAAAAGTACAAATGATCTATATTTCAAGGGTCTCTAGGATCTTTAATCTCATTAAAAAAAAAAAAAAAAAAAAAAGAATGTCTTTTTTAGATTTCTTTTGGCTGGGATTACATTTTTACAAGCATGATTTGGGTAACGGTGACTTTGCCACAATTAATCCAAATCTTATATTGCGGAAGGATATATTTATTCCTATATTTCACTCATTCATACCACAAAAATCTTAGCAAAGAATCATGTCACTGTGTTTTTATATAAGCTAACCTAAGTCCTAAAGATGTGTTACTCAGTGCAAACAGTTCAGCAAACAGACTTTCACTTCCTCATTCTGAAATGAGTTCTGAGCCTTTTAGATGACTTCCTGTTTAATCTACCTTCTGCTTTTAACTTCAGAAATATTTTCTCAGGTCTTCTTAAACAAAACAGGGAGCTAGCCAAGGGGTTTCAGTAGCAGAGTGGCAGGCAGGTCTGCAATTCAGCCCACTAGAGCAAAGACTGGTGTTCCTAAATCCCACCTCCCCTGCCTCCACCACCAAATCTTATGAACTGCCAGGATGAACAGCATCTTGCTTAGAGGCTTGCATAAATGATGAGGGCCCTCTGAGGATGACAAATTCAGCTGCTATTTTCAACTCTCCGCTTGTCACTCTGTAATTGCAGCAAATGCAACTGAAAGTACTTTTACTTGAAGGCCATTTGACAGAGGGGAAGAAAACACATTTACTCTTTCAAGGCTTGTGTATTTTCTTGGGAGGAGCCTGCCTATAAAATCTGTCCTTTCATCCTTAGAGAGTTATTTGGGAAATATTTCTGTGCAGAGCCAGGATACAGAGCCTGTTCCCGGCATCCTCCGCATCTTCCCTTCTGACCTCTGAACCCTCCGCTGCTTGGAGCGTTCTTTTCTCCAGGATGAGATAGGAAATGTGCACGTGTTACTGAAAATAGTGAGCTGCTTCATTCTGGCAATTTGAGGAATTATTTTGCAAAATCTTCCCCCGGGTTAATTTAGTACAAATAAAAATAATATCATGAGTGGGGTTTTTTTTGTTTGTTTGTTTCTGATAAAAATTCTTTGATTCTTGCTTCTATTCAAGAAATTGAAACTCAGTAAAATAAGCCGACTGTACATTGCTTGCTGGCTTGCATATCTTTATAGGGCACTTACTTATAAAACATAAGGAAATCCTATTTTGGAGGATTTGACAAAAGGGAAAACTGCAAAATAGTATTTTTAAATTGCTAAAACGCTGTTTTAGTCTCTTTAAGTCATCACACCTTCTGAACCTGCAGAAATATCAAGTATCACGATCGCTTTCAGGTCTCAGGTCTTGGTTACCGGACCTGTTGAATGACTCTTACCTATGAAGAGATTCCATTCAGTGTCCAAATCCGCCTGGTTGGCCAGACAGCCCTTCATGACGTTGAGGCAGTAGTTGTTGCAAGGTCTCACAGTGGGCAAGCCTCGGCAGTATGGGCAGTACAACATCTTCATGAGAGCCCGGATGCAGCCAGGGGTGGGGCTCACCTGTAAGTACATAAGACGGGGACGAAAATCAGAATTGGAAAGATGAAGGGGAGCCTAACAAGAAGTCATGTTTCCCTAAATAGCATGATGAAAAAAGGAAAAGTTGTTCTGATAAACAGCCAAGCAGAGGGTTGAAGAATGGTTAGACGCTGAGCCCTTTTGAATTTTTCATACAAGAGCCAGCCGATTCCAATTAAATACCTTTGCTCAGCAAAGTAATAACTTCCTGAGATGTTCCCATCCACATTTTGCTTTTTCTCTCTGTCACTGCAATTCAATCCTAAAACGGACACCGTTTCATTGTAAGAAAACCTGAAGCGAGATCAGGCATAGGCTGCAACTTGAAGAGCAAAGAGCCCCATAAAGGATCTGCTATTAAAGTTTAATGTGACATCTCTAATGAAGTTTCCGACTGGTTACTCGATCCTTTGCTAGCAGAGGCTGGAGGATATCCTTCCGGAGTACATAACTCCTGTAGAGGCTCAATATCACCTTGTCTGGGATCTACGTGACCGAGGCCAGCAATGGACCTGCTAAAGCCCTGTCTTCAGGCCTCTGGGGGTACAGGACTCTAGAAAGTTCTCTTAAAACCAATCCGGCTTGGATTGTAAGGAGGAATTTTTTTTCAGAGATTCAGTCACCACTAACCCACTGACAACGAAGTGCTGTTTGTACAGACCAAGGAATGAAGTGCCCCAAATCAATCCTCACGCAGTAAAGCCGGGGTGCAAAGAGGGTAAGAACTCAAAGACAGGGAGAAAGGCAGAAAGAGCCTTCCTCCTGAGAAGACACTGCTCTCAGAATTTACTACAGCGGTTTCAGCGTTGCTCTGCATAAGAAAGGGCTTCTGAATAGCCATGCTTCCATGAGCCAGGGCAGGAGCCCAGCCCCGCACCCTCAAGCTGTTTACTCCTGACAGATTCAGTGAGAGAAGGATTCACTGTTCTCAGTTGTGTACCCTCTGGGAGCCACACCATGTCCCAACTCAATGCTTGCAGGAGTGGCCATTATCAAACTAAATATGTCACAAAAATAAAAATCAAATGTCCTAAATGTAGAAAGAGACTGGTAAGGAGAAGGGGTGGTGGCGATAGGGGTGGGAGCAAGAGAGGAGTGGCCATGTGCATGGGGTTGGAGTGAGCAGAATATTGTATGTATATGCAAGATGCATGCATGTGTAATTATCAACAAAATTAATCAATAAAACAAAAATGCACGATGATGAGACCTCATTAACAACAGAAGAAAACTGATTTTTGACTTCCAGAGGAAAAACATATTTAAGGCAGCACAAACACGACAGGAAGCTGCTTTTCATGGCTAAATGTGAAATTATTGGATTGCTTCTTTGGTGGCATTTACACGATTTTGATGTTTTAGTCAAGTATCTGGCTAAATGCTACTCTGCTTGTATTTTAGGCATAAGAAAAAGCCTAGGGTGTCATTCAGACCTCCTTGAGAGTGTGGTCTCACTGGCAGGCGTGACTAGGGATGTCCCCCACTGCAGTAGTGTGCTGTGACTGGGACATCAGGAAAATACTTATTTCCAGAGTTTCATTTATCAACGCCATTCCCCAACAATCTGTTTTTTTACCTAGAACCAAACTGAGGGATTTTTAATACAAAGCTACAACCAATACAATACGATTATAACAAATCGTATAAGAACAAAGAACTTCTGGTATATTCTTGAATCAGTTATTTTCTCATTGCTGTAGAAAAATATCTAACTAAACAAACTGTCTTGTTAGGTTTCCTAGTGCTGCAATGAAACACCAAACCAAAAGACAGCTTGGGGGAAGGGGGATTTCGTTCCCTCACAGTTCCACACAACAGTTCATTACCAAAAGCACTGAGGGCAGGAACTCACCCAGGACAGGAACCTGGAGGCCAGAGCGGATACGGAGGCCACGGGGAATTGTTGCTTACTGGCTTTGTGATTTGCCTAGCCTGCTTCCTTACAGAACCCAGGGTCAACAGCCCAGGGATGGCACTATCTACCATCGATCACTAATTTTTAAAAATGCCTTACAGCTAAATTGTGTGGAGACATTTTCTCAATTGAGGGTCTTTTATTTCAGATAGCATTAACTAGTGTCAAATTGACAGAAAACTAGTCAGCATATATTCTCCAGTCTCCATGACTTTCAGTTCAATTCTTCCTTTTAGAATAAGCTATTTTCAGGGTCTATACCCTAACCATGATGTTTCCTCATTAAAGAAAGATGCCAGATACTTTGTTTGCAACCTCACAGCTCTGAGAAATTATTCAGAATATCCAAGTCTGTCTTTGCCGGCCGCCTTTGTATCTGTAGAGTCAACGCATGACTCTATTGAGTGAGATCACAAGCCCCCAGAGTCTTCAGGAGCAGATGATTTAGATGAAGGAGACTCTCTCCAACCCGGGCTCACCTAGATTATGTTAAGAACATAATCTAGTCTCTACCTACAAACACAGCCCCAGGGCAATACCTGCACCTTGAAGTCTACAAGGAGTACACTGGCTTTGTCAGTGGTGTTTGGCAGTGGTGCTTGTAGATGTTTTCTAAGAAATTCCAAAAACCAAAATGCTCATTTAATTTGGTTATCTTGCTTCACAAATTATGCTTTTAAAGAAGCAATCTATTTTGAAATAGGATGTTAAAAAATATGCTTACTACTGTCAGTACATGATGATCTAGAGATTTGTCCATCAGCGAGGTTGCCCTTCGCCTTCTTTGTCAATTTAGCCCGTTACATGTGAGTTATTTATTATGGATTTGATGGGACTAACTGCTTTCATCTTCCGTCTATCTGTTGGTTGAGTGTATGGAATGAAATGTGTAAGCTCTTAATGTTCTGCACAAAGTTGTACATTTGTTATCCCCTTACTTGGGTTCTGGATCTTTGCCAAATGCTAAGCTTTTACACAGCCCCTTGGATGGACTGTCTTCTGAGGTATTCTAACTCCTGCTCCACCTGTTGTCCTCTCCTCAGCCTTAAAACAGAAGAGTCCAGTGCCCCCAAATCCCTAAAAGGAGCTCAGGTGATCCCGGGGAGGGGGATTAATGGGGTACTGGCCACACAGCTCATCCCTCTTCTTGCCTCTCTGGATGTTGTTTCGGGAACTCAGAACTAGAACATTTCCACTGCAGCTTTCTCTGCATCAATTAGCTTCTCTCTGACCAGCTCAGATCAATGAAAGGAGGACCAGCTTGACTCCTTGGCTGCTCCAGTACTCTAAGATTAAAATGGAGTAGATGTAACTGCTGCTGCGGAGGGGAGCTGAGCCCTCTTCTGTGAACAACACGGTTTCCATGCCATCATTCCGAAACGGGGTCTAAAGAGAGGAACCAACATTATTCACCCACAAGCTTCCTTCTATGCATGGGCTTCTGGTCCCCTCGCCCCGCCCCCGTGTCCCCTCCTCCCGCCCTGCACTCTGGCCCCTCCCCTGGATCACTCCTTTCCTCCTCCTTATATTCATGCATATATAGGTTTTTACCCTTGCTTTTAAATCATTAACTTAACTGGACTTCATCCTATACCAAACCAAAATGTTCCACGTACGCTTTCACATAGGGTTTCGTTCTATAATAGCGCCATCTGCTCCCGACACATCTGCAAAAGGACCCTTTTAGCGCTGTGGGGAAACTCTGGCTAACAGGAACCTTCATCCTTTCACCCCAAACCGGATACAGTTCATTAGTCCTCTCTTGGCTCCTGTTCTCTTCCTGGGATGCTCTGTAGCTCCCTGCTGCTTCTGCTATCTCATTTTGATGTAAACAGTACTGGTAGTGGAACCAATCACTGTCACATTGAATGTACTTTTACTGGCCCACTTCGTGTCTCCCACCTCTCATCTAACCCTCCCATGGCAGTCCCAGAAAACCTTTCAGTTCTACTCTACAACGAAATCCTGTTTACGGCCCTTAATAATCATTTTCCAAGTCTCTTCAGAAATGTGGATGACAGTCTCCTGATGTATTGCAGCAGATCAAGTCAAGACTCTCTCCCTTGTACATGACCAGAGGAGCCACACTTTAATGATGCAGAACTACCCTCTCCCACAAGGATCATCCTCAGCAGAAAACAGCTTTATTGTCCCTGCACTGCATTTTTATACCTTCTCAGAATTAGGAATGTTTCCTGTTGAAAGACTACACTTCCCAGGTTCCTTGCAGACTACAAGAGTCACTTCCGCCCTGATAAGGGGCCGCATCCATCCTGTCTTCTTCTGTAGATCTTGGCCATCCACACTCTTGGGTGACAAGAAGTCCCTTGCTGTGAATAAATATGGTCCACCTAAGGTCACACCAAGCCTGTCTTGCTTTCTTCGTTCCATCTCTCTACAGCTGCTCTTAAATAATCTAACGTGTGAGTTAAATTTTCTTACGTTCACATTTCCATAATCTCTCCATACTTAAACACACAGCAATATCCTTCTGATTGTTAACTTTTTCCTGGCAATACAATGGCTTGAATAAAACCATCATCACCATCAACTGTAGCAGCCAGTGTGTTAACAACTCCCTGTCAAAGTGTGAGTTAAGCATCAGGGGTAAAGGAAGAGTAGCGGAGGGGGCAGCGATCCTACACCGGAAGATTTCCACTGAAAAGGGAAAGCAGACATAGAACACGGAACAACGCGAATTCTAGTGACTCTGTTAGGGATGTGCCACCATGGCATCGTCTTTAGGTTGAGAATGCCAAATTAAGCAGAATTTCTTTAAAGAAATATTCTCTATCCACAGGTATTACAGAGATAGTGACCGAGGACGAGCGAGGCCCAACGAGAGAAAGAAGCAGAAGCCGTTCTGCTACTAGACTGTGCTAACGAGGACTATAAAATCCCTCCTCGTTTTCATCCCCAGGCCTGGCTGTCTCTCGCATCCTTTGCTTAAGGATTTTGTTACCAAGCTTTGCTTTGCACAGTTTTCCTTCTTCCTCTGATCTGGATTCTTTTCTTTGGAGACTCGTCCTGTTGTCACTCAGACTGACTAAGCTATGTTCCCCTCTGATCGTCAGCTTTCTGTTTGCTTCCTTTCACTCAGGGTCACGGTATAAAACCCAGGAAGTATCCGGGATTTGTGTTGCCTCAGACAGCCTTGGTCTCCTTGGTCAGCACTATCATCTGGATCACTCTGCACAGTAGGCACGTACTATTATGTTCCATCTTAGAATTGGGCTGTGACGTTTCTTTCTTTCTTTTTTTTTTTTCTTATTAAGTGCTTTTTGAAGCAACTTATCTATTACCTTTGCCAGCTTCTTGGCCAAATTGATATTCCAAGAAGAAGAAGAAGAAGAAGAAGAAGAAGAAAAAGAACAGGATGAATTCGTGGGTTTTAACGTTTAGTTACTGCTTTTTAACTTTGCCATCAAAGGCTATTGATTGCATTAATTCTAAAGCTATCCTTTTTAATTTTTTTTTTTTTTATAATTGTGTTGGAACTGGTACAATTTCCTCAGTATGACATTTCAGAAGAGTCTCCAAATCAGAGTAGCAACCAACAGAGAAAATTGAATATCCTTAATAATGTAAAAGAACAATGTTGTTCAAGTTAACTGTGGGTCCCTGAGCTCTTTTGGAAATGACATCCTTCTTGGTCAAAGAAAGGGCATTGGAAAAAGAAAACGGAGCATGCAGTTGAGAGCTGAAAATTTTATATTCAAACGTTGCAGTTTTTTGAGTGTATGCAACTGCATGCCCAAATTAAAAATAATTTCAAAAAAAACAAGAAACAATCAATTCAACCTGGAGGCTTTTGCGAGCCTTTGGAAAGGAAGTTATTTCCAATTCCAGGTGTGCTAGAGCCTATTTCTATTTTTTAAAAAAATATTACTTTTATTTGTTTTTTACAGCCTAGTCATTACCCTCTCTACCTGCCTCCCACAGTTCCTCATCTTATTCCTCCTGCCTCTCCCAGTCTCCAAGAGGATGTCCCCACCCCCACCCTCCCTGCCAGGCCTCCCCATTCCCTGGGGCCTCAAGTCTCTCAAGGGTTAGGTGCATCTTTTCTGACTGAGTCCATACCCACAGTCCTCTGCTGTATATGTGTCAGAAGCCTCATATCAGCTGGTGTATGCTGCCTGGTTGGTGGCTTAGTGTCTGAGATATCTCGGGGATCCAGGTTAGTTGAACTGCTGGTCTTGCTATGGGGTCACCCTCCTCCACAGCTTCCTCTAGCCTTTCCCTAATTCAACCACTGGGGTCCCCAGCTTCTGTCCATTGGTTGGGTGTAAGTGTCAGTCAGCTGTCATCAGCTGTTTTAGTCAGCTGCTTCTTGGGCCTCTCAGAAGACAGTCGTGTGAGGCTCCTGTTTTCAACAGGAAAATTTTATAATTATAGTATTAGCAATTTTTCAGGATCTTTTTCCTTTGGAATGAATGTAGATTGATGAGAAGCTGAGCGGACGGCACGGTCAGGGGACAACCTTCGTGGGTCCCAGGATGGCTGCCTCACAACTGTCGAATTTCTCTTAACCAAAGGAGAGATCTGTTTATTGTTCATGACTGCTTGCTTTCATTTGTGAGTTTGCATGTATATGGGTTTGTGCAGTTGCACTCCAGGCATGGATTTGTATACTTAATACCACAATCAACATATCGGACCATTCTCTCTTCGTGGAACTCTTCTGGGTTGGCTGTTCCTTCCCTCTGTCTCCGTCCCATGATAATCACTAGCCTGTAATCTTCTCAACAGCAGAACGCAGTGTAGATAGAAACAGTCACACAGAAGGTGACATTTTGGTCTTGGCTTTCTTCCCCTTTCCCGCTCAGTACAATGTTCTTGAGGCCAAATACACGTTATCTCAAGCATTGCTAGCTCGTTCCTCTTTAATTATTCATTTATTTGTAAAGATTTTCCTTTTAAAAACATTCATTATTTGTGTGTGTGTGTGTGTGTGTGGGTGTGTGTGTGTGGGTGTGTGTGTACACCACAATGTATGTCTGGTGACCAGAAGACAGTATCCTAAGTTGATTGTCCCCTGTTCCCTTTATGTGGGTTCTGAGAAGTGATCTTGCAGGCCCTGCCTTCCTCTTCGAGGCTGTATAGCTATTTGAGGTTTGGAGTTATGGGAGTTTACACAGCTCCTCTGTGACTGGAGGATAGTCGGGCTGTTCCTGGTACTTAACTATGAAGAGGAAGCTGCTGTAAATATTCATGTATAGGCTTTACATAACATAAGTTCTCATTTATCTAGGGTTGAACCAAAGGGTTAAAATGATAGTGATGAATGTGTGAGAAATTGCTAAGTATTTCCTAAAGTTTCTGCGACAGTTTACATTTCTAACAGCTGCATGTGAGAGAGCAAGTTTTCTACATTTTCATTAGTGTTTGAGTTAGCACTTAAATTTTTTTGGCTATTCTAATAGGCATGCTATCTGCTTTTGATGTCACTGTATGGTCTTCCTGGATCGTACCCCAATAGCAGTCCAGCTAGGATAAGTTCTAAGAATCATCAGATTCCAAATCATTCCCCAGCAGATGCAGGTCAATATGCAAAATAAAAAGTCTGAAGCATTAGTTAATCCTGGAGATCTCAGCAAAACCAAGACAAACCTCCTACCTGTAATGGACAAGAGCACTGCTCAGACTCAGACACTCACAGCTTTGCAAATGTTACCAACTGCCCCCAAATAATTTCCCAAAGAAGAAAATTGTTTTCTTTACACAAAAAAGAAAGAATAGAATCCCCTTTGAGAAATAAAACTTTGAAATGGTTCTTGTAGTTGATGTCCAAGATTCCTATGACAGAAAGACATAGAATTTACATTAACATAGGAAAAGTAGCCTGGGAAACCTGGTTGTGTGAAACTTTGAGTTCATGGAGGTAATATTTTTATTTTGTGTTGATTTGTGCTTTCTTCTTAAGTCCTTTGCCAATATTCATAATCCTTTAATCAAGAATTTCAACTCTTAGGAAGAACCAAAACCAACACTTTCTCTTCTGTTATCTGCACTCTTGAGATTTTGGCATAAACTCTTTCATCCTGATTTGGACCAATTTGAACCTGTCAGCTTGTATGATGACTTCATTGATTATGTTTTATATTTAACATTGTAATATAATTGATAAAACAGGATCCTTGTTACAGGAATGAAAAGGGAATAAAGATAAACAGGGTACTGGAGCTCTTATTTTTGAGCACCATGATTTCATTGATATACTTGGTTTATTGGATTATTATTTAACATTGTAATATAATTGATAAAACAGGATCCTTGTTACAGGAATGAAAAGGGAATAAAGATAAACAGGGTACTGGAGCTCTTATTTTTGAGCACCATGATTTCATTGATATACTTGGCTTATTGGATTATTAGAAGGAATACAAGATGATTATAACAATGTATAGAGACAGAGATTTTCTATCTAGATGTTTATGTCTGTCAAAATGTTACAGCAGTAATTCTTGGGTTTAATGAATGATATTTGAAGCATATAAACTACTGCATGTTGTAGTAGAAATCTCAACTTTCTAATAATACAAGATTTCTCTACCTGGACCAATATTCAGGCATTGATGCTCACATCAATAACTTCTGGTAGTCACTAGTATAAAATAAGACTTTTAAAATATTTTTAAAAAGAGAGAGAAAACATGAGAAAGTTACAAATCTGAATGTACACACTGACCATATACACAGAAGTCACTAGTAGATTTAAAACAGCACAACCATAATAAACGAACACAGCTGTCTCTTACTCTCAAGGACAAACATGTTTATGAAAGTGATTTAGCTTAAATTAGACTCTTTTTGTGAAAGAGTTGAATACATTTCCATTCTCTATAATGTGTAACTTTTCTAAATGGTGAGCTGTGTCTACTCATGATCTTGCTATATATTAACTAATATGTATTCAGATACTAACATTTCCTCCCCAGCCTTTAAATATGATCGACTTACCTTCAGGCTAGTTTCCATGTTAACTAGTTTTAATTATAATTCCTCAACATCCAATAATCTGAGTATGCTTTATAGTAAATTCATGGGAATTTTAATTTGCATTTACATTAGGGGAACACAGTGAAATGGGGGCTCTTGAAGGGCTCTGGGCTCAGAACTGGGAACTGGGGATCACCAGGGAGGCTCCTGAAGAAGCCCTGTAACAGATGCCTTTGGGCAAAAATGGACCAGAAGCATCCCAGAAATGCAGGCTGGAAGTGTGACAAATTAGTCTCTTTGCTGAAGGAATTAGGGGAGAGAGAGAGAGAGAGAGAGAGAGAGAGAGAGAGAGAGAGAGAACCAAGTTTTCAGAAATCTGAAATCTAATTCTATAATTTTAAACCTTATACCAATGAGGGGTGTGCTTAGTCAAGAAAGAGATGGCTTCATGTAAGAGAAAAAGGCGTTGTTCCCAAATTCCAAGTCGTCAGGAATTTTTAAAAGACTGAAATCATCCGAAATATTTTCTCCAACCACAGTGGAATTGAAACCAGGGATCAATAACAGAAACCAAGCTGCAAAAGTGTCAAGTGTGGAAAACAATACGTTCAAATGCAACTGTGGGGAGCAACAAGAATGCTTACGGAAATTAGAAATTACTTAGATGAATGGAAATAAAAACACAACATGCCCAAACATATAGCAGTAACTGTCTATGTGCCAAAAGAAGAAAGATCGCAAATCGATAGCCCGACTTTATATGTTAAAGGAGCAAAGCTCCCAGAAGGAACGGGATAATAAAGACAAGCAACAATGTAATGAAAGGTGCGATCAGCAACAACAGACCTTGGGAGAGGTGAACAACGTTGTCAGGCCCTGAGCCAAACAAGAAGAAATGAGTGCCTGAGATCAGACATGAAAGCAATGTCATTACTATCCCTGTGGTGCAAATGAAAAACAAACGAACAAATCCCCAAAACCAAAAAAACTCAAAATAGAACAATTCAGGCCTTGGGGTGTGGCTCAGCAGTGGAAAACGTGACTATGGACTAGCACACTCCTGGGTATGTAGAGCCTTTGTATGGAGATAGCTCCTACTGTAGTCTGCCTTGGTTCCATACTCAATAATGAAGAACAACAAAACTATACCCAGTTGCGTGCTGTGATAGGTAGACCAGACTAACCTAAAGTGTACATCTATATGGAGATTCCAAATTTGCCCTTTAAAAATGAGGTATGAGTAAACAGAACGATGAGGACAGATATAAAATGTGATGAGTGAACCCATCCTTGAGAGACCGAAAGGGGTCGAAACAGAAAAAGTTATGTCAAGATTGCGGGAGGAGTCGCAGCAGTGTAGGTAAAAGCCAGGATTCCTGGAGATTCATCAGTCCCAAACTGTTAAAGATGCCCATCAGCAAAGGACAGCTAGGGCTTCCTTTGGTCGTGAGAACTCAGAAACCAAACATTACTGAATGAATGTAAGAAGTTCAGAGACCTTGAAACGATGGAGCAAACACATGATCCAGCAATTCTATTCCAAGTTACACTGGAGAGAGTGCTAACAAACCACCCAAAAAGGGAGGGGCCCATGAATGCAGCAGGGGCATGTTTTAATAGCCCCTAACTGAAAACAAGCAGAATCGTGTATCAGCTGATTAATGAATAAGAAAGCCATATGCCCATAAAGTGGAATTCAATTTAGCTACCAAAAGGAATTCCATTTATATGTGCCACCCCATGGATGGATTTTGAAAACCGATCCCATTCACAGAAAATGTCAGCCAGATCTGATGCCGCAGTCTTGTAATTAAAAGATGCTGAGAAGCTGTAGAAAGAAAAAAACTAGTTCAAGGCCTGCCTGGGTGTCAGAGCAAATTCACGGTCAACTTATTTAGACCCTGTTTAAACAGTAATGGTAAAGGGCTGAAGATACAGCTTAATGGAAGGAAGCTTGTCTAAGCTGAACAAGAAGCAAGGTTTAATTTGAGGAACCAAGTGAGAGAAAGGAAAGAACAAACCCCAAAACTACACAGGTGGGAACCAGGTATTGTCTGTCAGGGCTGGGACACGGAAGGCATAGCAGGACTTGGTTCTAGACAGTGATTGCTGGTCCGCATAAGTTGTCTTTCACATGGCGCGAGAGTTCCAGTTTAGTTTATGGAAACAGTGATGTCAGTCAACACTGCACATATATTAAAACTATTGACACCTTCACTTCAAGTGGATGTCCCTTATGGCATGTAAACTGCCTCAATAAAGTCGTCTAAAGCGATAGTAGCATATATTCCTATAACAAATGCATGCCTGCTACCATACTTGTGAGCAGGAAAGGCCCTTAACTGGGCATTTTGCTTCATGGTATGTGCTAAGCCTAAGGGAGATTGGGCTCAATACACAACCTACAAAACCAAAGGATTTCAGAGCAAGTAACACAATTTCTCTCCTCAGCCAGAGACTTTAGACACATGACTATCTACAGAACTAGAAAAAGTACCGTTAACTGTAAATTAAATGACAACAAAACAATTGTATGTGTGTGACTTGGATGATCATACACAGCAGGTAAACAGCCGAGGTTTTCCTTTTTAAAGCATTTTTTTAAAAAAAGATTTATTTATTTTTATTTATATGAGTGCACTGTAGCTGTCAGACATACCAGAAGAGGGCGTCAGATCCCATTACATGCTGTGAGCCACCATGTGGTTGCTGGGAATTGAACTCAGGACCTCTGGAAGAGTAGCCAGTGCTCTTAACCACCGAGCCATCTCTCCAGCCCCCATTATTTATTCTCAATGACTCTCCTTGTTCATCTCCCCACTCACTTGTCTAAAAAAAGTCATTCATCATTTCAAATCTCAAACGTTGTTCTCTGTGGGTGCCGGGGTATATACACGCTTGCGTGGGCTGTGCATGCATGTGGGAGGATGTGTATGTGCGTGATTGTGTGTGTATGAGTGTGTGTGTGTGTGTGTATGAGTATGCGTGTGAGTGTGTGTGTATGAGTGTGTGTGTGTATGAGTATGTGTGTGAGTGTATGTGTGTGAGTGTATGTGTGTGAGTGTGGGTGTGAGTGTGTGTATATATGAGTGTGTGTGTATCTCTGAATCTCTGAGTGTGTATGAGTGTGTGTGTATGTGTGTATGAGTGTGTGTGTGTGTGTACACATGTGTTTGGGAGTATATGTGCATGTAAAAGCCAGAGATTGATGTCTGGTATCCACCTAAGTCTCTTTCTACTTAACTGTTGAGACATTGTATCTCACTCCTCCTGAAGTTCACCTACACTGACTGGCCAGGGGGCTCCAGGAATTAATTTGTCTCGTTCCCTTACACTTAGATTACAGACATGCTTTGCCAAGCTGAGCCTGGCTCTTTTTTTATATGAGCACTGGGGGATCTGGCCTCAGGTCTTCCTTTTTATTGGCAGATTTGTGTACACCCCACTGCTAGCAGTGGGGATGTGGAACTTGAAGTGGCCACTTCCTGTAGCCAGCCATGATTGTCAGTGGAGGAAAAGGGACAGCAAACCACCCAGAAAACTTTTGGCCCCAAATATGTCCTGTCTACAAGAAATGCAGGGACAAAGATGGAGCAGAGACTGGAGGAATGGCTAACCAATTACTGGCCCAACTTGAGACCCATTCCAAGGGTAAACACCAAAGCTTGACACTATTAATGATACTCTGTTATCTTGCAGACAGGAGTCTAGCATGGCTGTCCTCTGAGAGGCTCCACCTAGCAGATGACTCAGACAGAAGCAGAGACCACAGCCAAACAGTGGGCAGAGCTTGAGGAATCTTATGAGAGAGCTGAGGGAATGGTTGAGGGCCTAAAGGGGATAGAAACTCCACAGGAAGACCAACTGAGTCAACTAATCTGGGTCTTTGGGGGCTCTCAGAGACTGAACCACCAACCAAAGAGTTGGACCTAGGTCTCTTTACACATATGTAGCAGATGTGCAGCTCTGTCTTCATGTGGGTACCACAACAACTGGAGTGGGGGTTGTCTCTAAATCTGTTGCCTGTCTGTGGATTCTGTTCCCCTAACTGGGCTGCCTTGTCTGTCCTCAGTGGGAGAGGATACGCCTAGCCTTACAGAGACTTGATGTGTCAGCGTGGGTGGATACACAATGGGGGCCTTCCTTCTCAGGGAAGAGAGGGAGGGATTTGAGGAGGGGCTGTGTGAGGGGAGGGGGACCTGAGAGTCTTAGAATCGATTGGGATGTAAACTGAATAAATAAATTAATGGGGAAAAATTGTGTGCACCCAGGAAAGTGTTGGGCTCTTCAATTCAGTTTGAATACTGATTAGAATGTGAATGCTTCAGAACTATCTCCTCTTCATCTTGTACCATTGAGAAAGAACAAGGAAAAGACAGGGAATCAGAGCATGAAGAAGACACGTGCCTTCCAAGGCAGAGGAATGTTTATGGCACCACTGTGATAAAATTCAGCCTAATTTAAAAACTTTTGGTTTTTTTTAAATTTTCTTACTAACTAGAAACCTCCTTTGAGAAGCATGGGACGTATGAAGCATTGCGAGCCGAGAAGTGATGACTGAACTTTCTGGATTTGAGAGACGAGCAATGGACGTAATTTGCATACCTAAAAGACATGAGTGCAGAATTTCTAAGGCCAAACATGAATAGCATAAATACTGTGAAGCACTTAAAAACAAAACTGGGACTCAAGAAATCAGTTTTAAAAGTTCTCTGTCTATCTGCTGGTCTGGTGCTGATGTTAGGAGGATTAGGTGGTCATGGGGTCCTTGCTACTGAGATCCAGCTTCTGCATCTAATTTCATTTCTCAGAGTAGAAATAAAATTCCTGTAGACGTTAGTAAATGTGTGTTATTGTTCACTTGATAGACTGGAATATTTCCAAGTAGCACTTAAATAAATTATGCGCACACACACACACACACACACACATACACACACACACATACACACACACACACATACACACACACACACACACACACACACACACACACACACACACACAGACACAGACACACACAGACACAAATGGCTATTTTCATCCATTAGAAAGAAACACCTCTTTCTCCTAGGTAAGTGCGTGCTTCCAGTGGCTCCTTAATGCGTTTACCCAATAGGTCATTTACCCAATAGAACATAACCTTATTTTAATTTTACCTTACTGTATCATAATGAGGTCTTGGTGATATTACTTTTTATTTGTGCAGTCAGCTTGACATTCTGAACTTTGCTCAGTTGTAAATTTTTAAAATTCGGGCATAGAATATAAAACAGTATCTCTAAGTGTCTCTGGGGAACTGCTGTCTTCCTAAGTTAGAAATTATAGTTTAAATATTACTTCATTTAGAAGAAACATTTTAGCAGTGACTTTCAATATGAGTAATTGAAGTGAAAATCCACTCTGGTAAGAGCTATGAATTTGCAGCCTCTGTATAGTAATACGAACATTCATATCTGCTTTGGAATCCGCACAGCCTGAATTTAAAATAAGGAGGTGTAGCAACTTCAAGAATGCAAAACCAAATCAATCACCCAGGAACATGTGCAACTTCGAATGCTTAGTGCAAGAAGCTGGCATATGGCAAGAGGTGAACAATATTCAAACAAGTCTGCTACACAGAGGAACAGAGGCAAACACCATATTGTAGTGTTTGGGTAGATTTGATGTACTGTACCTAGACAAGTCTGTGATAGAACGTTTGTTCATCTGTCTACCTTTTGTTGGTGTGTCTATCTTTTGCTATCTATCATCTATCTGTCTATCTATCATCTATCTACCAATCTATCCTCTATATCTATCTAGTTATCTTCTATAATCTATCTCTATTATGTATCTTTTTATCTGTCCATCCATCCATACACCTACCTACTTACCTACTTATCATCTATCTATCTATCTATCTATCTATCTATCTATCTATCTATCTACCTACCTATCATCTACCTATCTACCTACCTACCTACTTACCTACCTTCCTACTCTCATCTATCTATCATATCAAACATCATGTTAAGTGGGATGTAGAAGACCAGTTAAGCCCTGCTCAAACCAGTTAACTGACAATTAAGTAGTGGACTATTGCTGGCAGTAAAAAGACTGGTGCTTGAACTTTCCATAGTCCTGGGAAAATAAGACTATAAAAAACAAAAACAATCTTATAGATTAAACCAATGGTGGCCCTACTCTTCAAAAATGAATAAAAAAATAAAGGGCCAAAGAAAACATATTAATGGTTGTTTTTGTGAGGAAAGCAAAAAGACAGAATCACAATAAAAGAATAGTTTCCCTCCTTTCTTCCTTTCCTATTAAAGTAGCGGCCACAACTAAATTCATTCTAAAAATTTATTCCCAAAATATGTACCGAGCAGTCACATGCTGTCATTTTAATGGATTATAATGGAAATGAGAGGCCATTTTCAGTTAAGAAGAACAGAAGGTCACAGTGCAGGAAAGGTGGGCAAAGGCTGCCTGGTTCTTGAATGATGAAGAGCCAGATTCCACAAATAACTGGTGGCGAGAATCATGCCAGAGGAAAGTTCTTGGGCTAACAACTCCAGAAAAACAGGAAGAAACTGGAATGAACTGGAAATAAGGGTAGTGAGCCCGTGAGGGATCCAGCATCCTCAGATAGTCCACCCACCTAAAGTCTCTGCTATTGTTAATTTATCTTTATTTTAATTAATTAGTTAATTAATTAATTTACATCCCCACTGCAGTTTTCCCTCCCTCCTTTTGTCCTGGTCCTCCCCATTCCCATACACTCCTCCTCCCTTTCTCTTCAGAGAAGGGGAGGTCTCCCAGGGACATCAATTAGCCCTAGCATATCCAGTTTCAGTAAGAGTAGGGACATCTACTGCAGCCAGAGGAGGCAGCCCAATAGGGGGAAAGGGTGCCACAGGCAGGTAGCAGAGTCAGAGAAGGCCCCTGATGGCATGGTTAGGAGTCCCACAAGAAGACCAAGCTGCAGAACTGTTACATAGTGCAGAGGACTTAAGTCAGTCCCATGCGTAGTCTCTAGTTGGTGGGTCAGTCTTTATGGGCTCCTCTGGGCCCAGGTTAGTTGGTTCTGTAGTATTTCTTGGGATGTCCTTGATCCCTTTGGCTTCTACAATCCTTCCTCCCCCTCTTGCCAAGGATTCCCTGAGTTCCAAAGTAGAATATACTTTGTGGGTTGACAAGGGGAGGGTGGGAAGTGAGGTATTGGGGGATCGCGGTAGGAATAGGAAAGGTCAGGGAATGGGAAGATAGGGGGAGGGAGGGAGGACAGAGGTGGAAAGAGGGAGGGAGTATTGGGAGAGACAACTGGGATGGGAGTAGGGTTTGGATATCTTTGGGATGAGCTAGAAACCTAAGGCAATGGAAACTCCCAGGAATCTCTGAGAGTGACCCTAGCTAAGACTCCTAGCAATGGAGAATCTGGAGCCTGAATTGGCCATGGACATTTCCTTGACTTCCAGTGGAGGGACTGCGGTGCCAACCCAGCTACAAAACCTACAATTTGTATTGTCTACAAGATGTGAAATTTAGGGAGTGGCCAGCAAACGAATGGTCCAGCTTGAGATCCATTCCAGGAGAGGCAGCCCACCCCTGACACTGTTAGTGATACTCTGCTATACTCGCAGTCTGGAGCATGGCATAATATGATGAAATGTAAAGGGACCAGCTTTGGTTGACGTCCCCAACTTTCCTATGGTCTTTTACGTCCTGCTCTAGGGAAGCTCTGAGGACCCGTGGCTCTGACACACTTGTCCTTACCTAGAAGGGCAGACACTCCGAGGAAGCAAAGTTCAAGTGTGCACTGTGATGGCATGCAGCTAAATAAATACCATGCAATGTATTATGGAGTTGGCTCATAAGTCTTTTGGAAAACTTTGGTAGAAACGTAGGTCTTAACAATCGGGTTCTATTAAGCACTTCAACTGTAGCTACTAACCCCTGTTAAGAATATATTCCCCATGATATCCTTCTCCTATGAGAAATTCTATTAGCATTATTATTTCAATTCAGAGTGCTGGCTTTAGGAAGACTATCCACCATTAATTCTTATATTTAAAAAAGAATTATATAAAACTGGTGATTAGTCTCAGGTCAAAGCTTAAACGAAAATATGGAGCGTGATTTCACTGAAGTGCAAAGACATTTCTCACCTTATTGTCGGTCCTGTGTGGAACTAAAACGGATGACTATTAATAAAATTTGTTGTGTCAATCATGAATACTACATAGTTTACATGCCATAAAAAGGCTGCCAGCACTTTATTAGCTTACTGCTGCATGTTGACTGGGACATGTTTGTACCTAAGAGTTCCACTTTCACTCACATATATACAAGCTTTTGATAGGCACATATGGTATACATTTTAAGATATGCCTTTTAGGACAATGGATTAAACTTCTGAAATATGGATTAGTGAAGAGATTCAGTGAAAATTATCTTTTCAGAAATCTTTTTCATAGTTACTAAAAAAAAAATACTGAAACAGATGTAAAATGTTAGTTTTGTAATACCTTTTGGTCAGTGTTTTCATTACCTTTGGCCATCTGATGCTAATCTTTGTCTGAAGTAGAATGTTTCATGGGCTTCCTGCACTGGGAAGAATAATTAAATCAATCTTTCCGAGTCCTTTCTCTTTGAGGTTCGAGGATTCCTAAATTTTCTAAATTTACCTTGGCACTCAGATTTGAAACCTTTTTCTCTCCTCTGTTTTACCAAGAAAATCTTATTAATATATCTGGATAACAGAAAACATAATTTCTCTTATAATAAGCATAGAACTGTTGACTTGCAATTTTAGTTTGCTTGTTTTAGGCTTTGAACATATATTTTAAATGAGTCCAATCCTCTGTGCTTACTATGCCTTAAGGGAAAATTAATCAATTATCTGTAACAAATAGAGCTTTTTAATGAAATTATCTCTCTAAGACTATTATAGAAATTCTAATAGCGTTGCTAGCCAAACTCATACATTGTTGTTATTAATAGTAGCTGTGTTATGGTTGCTGGACCAGAGCATCAGTGTTCACACAGATCAATGCTGGAGAAATGGTAGTTGCTTCTCCATCACCTATCATTAAACACACATGATGTTCCTCTGGTGGGCCTCCCGAGTTCCTAGCTCCATTCTTCGCCCACCACTCAGCTTCTAGAAACACAGATCTGGTCGCTGGCCTGCATGCTGGGTTATTTTGTACTCTAAAGCCTTCCTGGGGAGTAAGGGCAGAGATAGTTTTAGCTAACCCCACCCCTACATCTTCAACCTCTATATGAATTCTCTCCTAACAAGGATCCGAGACTGAACCTACTGACAACATCATCAGGGTTCTGTTTGTTGCTGTTGTTGATGGTTTTTGTCAGCTTATCATGAATCACAAAAATACCTTCTTCCCTCCCTGGTAAATGCAATAGGATGAATTATGACAAAATATAAATACTCAAAGCCTAGAAACTGAGGTGATAGAAGCATACCTTGGCATGGCTTAGAACAATTTGGTCTCCATTGCAATTGTAGTAATATCACAACTCAAAGCTATTGGAGTTGAGGCTTATTATGGTCATACAAACTTCAAAAGTTATTGTTTCTCATACGTATATGACATGCTTTTACTTTTGGAAGTGATATGAGGTCATTAAACCTTTTATGTGGCTGAAAGAAAGATCACACGTTTCTTGAAACTTAGACTTTCACCGCATTGGACATGTATGAAGGAGCGGTATACTATTTTGTTTGGAGTGTCAATGTTTATAACGTGGCACGAAAATCATCCTTTGCAACTATTTCAGTTCATGGAAAGGACATTGTGGGTAACCACATCACAAGAATCATCAATACAAACACAATTTCAAAATTCTTTTAGAGGAGATAAAACAAAGAGTGTGAAGACATTCGATGTTGGATCTACACTTCTAGTTCTGTTCTAGGTTGTACCTTGAAGGGACTTTATTTCATGTAACATCAGAAAGGTTAGAGTCACTGAACAATCCCAGGCTGTTGTATGTGAATGTATCTGAGATGTGGAAATCCCTCTTATTATGTGGAAGGCGAAACAGAATCAAGCAACTGAACACTGCAGCATTGTTTCAGATATATATATAATCTCATTTAAAACTTCTAACCACTCATTGGGTTGCCCAACTTCTATCTCAGCACCGAAGTGAAGCCAGATAGCTTGTCCAAAGTTAAGCAGATAGTGGATTGAAAGGACTACAGTAAAAACAGACAGGGTGCCTTGTTACATTTCAATTTCAGCGTCATTAGAGTGCAATATACCCAGGAAATACTTCATTTCACAAATATACTTCAGAATATACCCAGGAAAATGTGTCTCCCCTCCCTTTTTACTGCTTTTGAAGAATGTGGGTTTGATATGGATCAGCCTAACAGGGATTCTTGCTTAACATGCCTGCTTGTCTGCGTAAAAAAATGTTAAAACACAGAAATGTGTTGCTATCTGTCACGTCCACTTACTGTGGCTATTAACTAGAGCCAATAAACAAGTGGGTGGTTAGCATCTTTGTACCCTCAGGAAAGGGGAGTCTCAATATCATTTGCATTTCTAAATTGAAGTACTTGAACGAGCCTGCTTTTTAAAGCAGGGAGTAGGGAGGATTATAGGAAAAGAATAACTGATCTAATTTAAACACTTAGAAAGAAATCAAGCCCCTGGATATGACTTGCTGTCTGAGGGTGTACAGTTTTCCTGAGAAAATGACTTCGAAGAGACAGATAAGCCAGGTAGATGGGATGGGGAATAAGATAATAAACCAGTTTAATCTTTAAAGTTTCCTGTTTGTAGCTGAGTATTCTGAGCAGCACTTGAGAATCCAGATAGATCAAAGAAAGCACAGAGGTGAGGAACTGGATGATGAGGGGATCACGTTATAAGCTATGGGACTCATTTGTGTCGCCTGCCCTGATATTGTCTCTCTAGACGAGGCCCTATTTCTACAGTTTCAGCCTCGCTAAACACAAAGTGCTTTTCTTTTCTTTTCTTTTCTTTTCTTTTCTTTTCTTTTCTTTTCTTTTCTTTTCTTTTCTTTTTGGTATTGAGGATATAAAGTGTGTGTATGTGTGTGTGTGTGTGTGTGTGTGTGTGTGTGTGTTATGTGGGTGTACTCTGTGTATCTGAATACATAAAGCAAGAGTTATATGGCAGGACTCTTCCCTTGTGACTCTCCAGGTTCTTTTTATTGCTATTACTATTATTTTAAGACAGAAGTTCTCCGATTTGGCTAAACTCGACAGCATATCCCAGGGATCTGCTTGTCCTCACCTTCACTCCTCACAGTGCCTGAGTTACAGGTCTGTGGCACTGTGTCCGACTTTCACAAGGGAACTGGGGATCTTAAGTGAGGTTTTTATGTCCACACAACAAGCACTTTATGCACAGAGCCGCTACACCAGGCTACTATTGTAATTTTTAGAGCAGAGGGTTTGAAAGATTGGAATAAGTGATTAGTCCGACTAAGAATTCTAGGAGGCAAGGGGAATATAGGTTTCAGTGAGATCCGGACCTTTTCCAGGTCATTGCAAAATGCTCTACAAGGATCACCAGTGGGAGCCTGAAATGGACTTTGTAACTTACTGTGTCAATGATGACATGCTACGCATAGTAATACACAAACAAACTGAAACATAGCTCTGTAAAGCAGTGATCTGCAAATGAGGTGAAGAACATCTGCGTATAGGGGAGTCTTCATAAAAAATCAATTTCATCTTCCCATGATCTCAAAGTTATTTCCAAACCCCTCTAAATTGCATTTCATCTTCAGACATGAAGACAAGGCAGAAAAGTTGCAACAATGTGACAACTGGTAGGCTCATCACTTCAAGTAGACCTGTCAAGTGACTCAGTCACTCAGTCCTTGATGTTACCTCTAACCTTCATGTGACTGTCACTATAATTACCTAAGAATGGGATGCAAATAAGAGAAAAATCATGCAAATAGATTTCTTTTACCATTCTCTATACTAACATGTCAAATTTACATTTGCTATAAATAAAAGAAATCTCTTCATCGCAGCATTTATCATAGAAGGCAGAGCAAGATGGGGAGGAAGCGAGAGAAGCCCGTGGAAGTGCCAATCACGAGTGCACCATTGCTAATGCGACACTGAGATACATAGAAAAACCAATTATCGTCGGTCTTATTTATTCTCCTTAATAAACTAGATAATTCATCAGTTTATATTCCTGATTTCGAACTATTAATAGCAAAGTATGTTCATTTGAGTGCCATGCAGACTGGAAAGATGAACTTAGGTCCTTAGAGCAGGGCAGAATGATAATTTGACCATTTTTCTGGCCCCTCAAATAGAGAAAGATTCACTGTGATTTCCTTGAAGCTTCTCGTCTTGTGATCATCACATGGGCTAATTCAGTTATGACAATGTCTATCATCATTAGAAAACAAATTTGCAGGCAATTGGATGGATCTTGAAAATATCATCCTGAGTGAGGTAACTCAGTCACAAAAGAACACACATGGTATGTACTCACTGATAAGTGGATATTAGCCCAAAAGTTCGGAATACCCAAGATTCAATTCACAGACTATATGAGGCCTAAGAAGAAGGAAGTCCAAATATGGATGCTTCAGTGTTTCTTAGAAGGGTGAACAAAATACTCACTGGAAGAAATATGGAGACAAAGTGTGGACCAGAGACTGAAGGAAAGACCATCCAGAGACTGCCCCACTTGGGAATACATCCCATATATAGCCACCAAACCCAGACATTCTTGTGGATGCTGGGAAGTGCTCTCTGATGGAAGCATAATAAGCTGTCTCCTGAGAGGCTTAGGCAGAACCTGGCAATTACAGAAGCAGACACTCGAAGCCAACCATTGGACTGAGCGTGGTGTCCTGGATGGAGGAGTTGGAGAAGGGACTAAAGGAGCTGAGGGGGTTTGCAGTCCCATGGATTGTCAACTGACCAGACCCCCCGGAGCTCCTGGAGACTGAACCACCAACCAAAGAATACACATGGAGGGATTCATGGCGCTGGCCACATATGTGGCAAAGGAGAGCCTTGCTGGCCATCAGTGGGAGGAGAGGCCCTTGGGCCTGAGGGTGTTAGAGGCCCCAGTGTAGGGGAATGCTAGGGAGGGAAGATGGGAGTATGTGGGTGGGTGGGGGAGCACCCTCATAGAGGCAGGGGGTGGGGGGATGGGATAGAGGATTTCCAAAGGGGAGACCTGGAAAGGGGAAAACATTTGAAATGTAAATAAAGTAAATATTCAAAAAGAAAAAAGAAAAAAAACTTATAACACATTCTGTATATTCTTATCATAGGGTAGACTTTACATCTTACTTCCATTCTACTTGTAGTATAAAATGATCTTCCTTGAGTGTCTAGAAAATGAGAAGTAAATACTAGGCTGTCCACTGGATGGCCATGCACCCCACAGGCACAAAGACACATGGGTCCCATTTATTGATTTAGTGGAGGGTGCCTACCTCCAAAGGAGGGTGACTGAAGCAGCCATTTAGCCTGGTGACAGTCCATGTAGTTCAACCTTCCCTCTAATTACCAAGTGTGAAGCTTCTCTTTCTGATATTGACACATCCTCTCCACTCCGATAGCTCTATTGATGGAAGCTATCATGTCCCAGACTTGCAAGTCATTTTCAGAGTAGATTTACAGTGCTCAAACTTTTAAAGTTCTTCGACTCCACACAAACACTTCAGCAGCCGAGTTTCTGCTTAAATACACCTCTGACACACTACCTTCTTGGCAGCCTCCAATTATACTTTATTGACTGGAGTTGCCAACAGTGGAGACAGCACACATGCTGCTCTCCTAGCTGTGGCTTGCTGTTATTGACCACATTTGCTGACACTGAAGAAGGAGAATGTGGCTTTGTTACCTGTGGCTTTAGGTTGTTCTAATTCACAGCTGGGGAGGAACTGTTCACTTTTCTCATTTTTTGTCACCTTTGAGATGACTGTCTTGCAGTTGGTTTCATTTAACTGTCTCACATAGAAACAATACAGGACGTTGCCGCAAGCCCATTGCAAGTGTTCTTTCATTAGGACTTTGCAAAGCCAATTAAGATAAATAGAAGTACTTAATGATTGGCTTCCCCCTTTTCGGGCCTCAATGGGGTATATTCAGCTTCAATTGATACAGCTTAGGATCAAACACTACAAAGCATATTTGAAATCTATAGGCCCTCTCCAGGCATCTTCCTGAAGACCAATGTCTTTTGGTAAAAATTTAAGATGAGCTATGTCTGCATGTATTTCAAGACACAGAACGTTTTTCCCTTCTTGTATAGATTTTGTATATGGACAGAATCAGAACAGATCTGAAGTGTGACAGCATTCAGGATGCTGTTGATTTTGAGATACGGTCTTATGTATTTCAGGCTGTCCCAACTCTTGATGAAGCTGAGGATGATCTTGAACTTCTACTTTCTGCTTCCAGAGTCATGCACTACCACAGTGAGTTTGCATGGTGCTGGGGCTCAGACCCGGGGCATCATGCATAGGCAAGCACTCTGTGGACTAAGTTATGTCTTCAGACCTAGGTTTCTCATACACTATTTTATTCTACAACTGTCTTTGCTTGTATAATATTAGTCTATGTGTGTCTTTTTGATATATTGATAATTCATTTGTAATAATGAAATGTTCTGGTAAAGAAAAGATAGATTAATATCTAGAATTAACATAAATTAGATCAATATTGAGATAATCTAAGTAATAGCTTTGGCCAATTCATATATTGCTGTGTTGTTTTCCCTGGGGGCATAAGCAATGGGCAATGAGATGTATCTTAATATCATTTTTAAGGTACTTGGTCTCCCTTCTGTTTCCATGTCTGGACTGAGCTTCCCACATTTATGGGGGAGGGGGGATACTAGCCAAGATGATCTTGATGTTCCCTTCTTCTTGATTAATTTCAACAGCTTTTAATTTCTTCATATGTTTACTTTAGAAGACTATAATTATATGATTTTCCTCTGCCTGTGCTGAGGTTTGAATGTGGTTTGTCCATACAGAAACTCATGGTGATGTTGAATTATCCAATGTGATGGTAGTGAAGTGCTTGGGCCTTTCAGTGGGATGTCTAAGTGGCACTTCTGGAAAGGAGGGAGTACCATTAAAGTGGGGGGGGTGTTAATCAAGGTTGCCACCTCCTCTTGGTCTGTGTCTTTCACATATGCTTTATCCTTCACACTTCCTGCAGGCAGGAGGTCTCTGTTACACACTGTCCCCAGGTTGCTTGGCCTATTCCACAACCAGATTCATGTCTTTTCAGTGTCCTAGCCCAGGGTAATCTGTTATCATAAAACAAATCATACCAATGTAACCTGCAATGATTCATCTTGGTTCTTGGCTTGATGGGGGTTGGAATAACTGAGTCACATGGAAATGAATCTCTGGGCTGCCCCGCCCCCGTGTGTGTGTGTGTGTGTGTGTGTGTGTGTGTGTGTGTGTGTGTGTGTATGTGTGTGTGTGTGTCTGTGATATCTGGAATAGGTTGAGGTTGGGTAGAAGCATTTCATGGGATGGACTTGGACTCATGAAAGAGAAAAAACAAACTGAGCACAGGCGTTCATGCTCTGTTGCCTGACTGTGGACACAGTGCGAGCAGCACCCCACGTTCCTGCCCCCCCCAACTCTTCTCTGCCATGAAGGACCAGATCCCTTGGAATTGAAGCCAGACACCAACTCTTCTTTCTCTTAAGTCTTATCAGGTATTTTGTAGTCATAACTAGATAAATTATTAATATATAGCTTTTCAAATATAAAGCTTATCTGTGAATCAGATTTTTGCTTTATTGTTTACATTTATTTTGTTTCTTTTTCTTAATATTTTTGTTCAACCCTAGGAACTTCTTTTTAGTTTTCTTTATTTTTATCTTATTTTTGCAGTGTTTCATATTGTAGTCAAGGTTCTACAAAAGTTAAACAAGCTCTCTACCCCTGGATTATCATGCACCCCTACCCTTACAATCTAGGAATTTCTTTTCAATCATCTGGGCACTTCCCCTTTGAAAAGTAATCAACACCAGAGATAGACTCCCCTTTTTCAGTCTCTGTGGGAGGGTAAGTGACTAACATCAATGAGCTCAACTTCAATTAGCAATCACAGATGGCTCAATCACATTGACCAGCCTCCCTCTGGCCTCTCCCACATTTTTCCAATAGCTCACTTGCTGCTTAAAGTACTCTTCAGTCTTTTGCTGCAAAGGAACTGAATTCAACTTTTCTCCCCCACTGCAACTATCTTTCTTTACTATAGTCTTGAGTGAACCCTTCCATCACTGTTTAAGTGCATGGAGTTTTTTTTTTGGGGGGGTCTTTGTCACTGTATTTAGTCTGACCTACACAGCTCTAAACTTTAATAAGCACATCTCTTCCTTCCTTCATGTATACAGCACATATTTGTGAATCTACTAATCTACTTGGGTCCTGCTTTCATTCTCTCTGGGTTCTTTATGTCATGGACGTAGCTAACTGGCATGTTCTGGCTAAACCTATTTGAGCACAGTCATCCTTTCCTGGTTGGTGTCTACTATGATCCTGCACACGCTATCCACAAGGTCGCTTCAGATATGGCAGCATTTACCTGAGGGAGAGGAATGCCCCTGTGCTTGAAGTAAAGTAGGAATCTTAACTGACCTGTGCTAGTTCGCAGCAGGCTCCTTCCCCAAGTCTCTCTGTGCAAGTGACAAATCCCCTGGCAGTGTCTCAGGAGACCATGTGAACAGCTGCAAAGTCCCACCCCAGAAGACACTCCCTGGGACTCAGCCAACTGATCCATCCCAAAACCATATGAAAACTGCTTTGGAATTCACTTTGCTGCAAAGTGGTATGTAAATTCAAAGTGATTATCTTTATTATAATTATAACTGAAGTCATGTACCTTTTACAATTCCCACCATTCCTCTTTGGTAGATGTTTTATACTGATATTCATCATGGTCACATTTTCTTTATTACACTGTCATTTCTCAGCCTCCAGACTCAATTGTCCAAATAAAAGTAATATTCATAAAGACACACTTCATTGCTATATACAGGACCTATGAGAGATGCTCAAATAAAGAGAAGTATTTAGAAAACTCCTGATAGAAGAGTTATGTAAGGCCGAAGCTTTGTGTAGAGAGGTGGCCGTGGCATGTGCTGGTCTCAAGGGGCTTCAGTCTAGACTGACACACACAGACAAAAGTCTCATCCTTGTTTATTTGCATAATTTTCAGTAAACAAAGTATAAATTACAATTTTGAACACATTTTTTTCAAATGAAGAAAAATCAAGCTATTAGTGCCTTGAAGGAAAATTAAATTGTATCGCTTTGACATTTAAAATGTATATCGATCATCTATAAATATTTAAGTTTGGTCACTCTCCCAGGTCTCAGAAAATATACTCAGGTACCTATAGGAAAATCTCTAATATGATGCATTTATCAGAAGAATGAAAGTGTTCAAAATAAAGTGCGCCCATGTTCACTGTTACTGCTGACTGCGTGCACCCATGTTCACTGTTACTGCTGACTGCGTACACCCATGTTCACTGTTACTGCTGACTGTGTGCACCCATGTTCACTGTTACTGCTGACTGTTTGCACCCATGTTCACTGTTACTGCTGACTGCGTGCACCCATGTTCACTGTTACTGCTGACTGCGTGCACCCATGTTCACTGTTACTGTTGACTGCGTGCACCCATGTTCACTGTTACTGTTGCCTGTGTGCTCCCATGTACACTGTTACTGCTGACTGTGTGCACCCATGTTCACTGTTACTGCTGACTGCGTGCTCCCATGTACACTGTTACTGCTGACTGTGTGCACCCATGATCACTGTTACTGCTGACTGTGTGCACCCATGTTCACTGTTACTGCGGACTGTGTGCACCCATGTTCACTGTTACTGCTGACTGCGTGCTCCCATGTTCACTGTTACTGCTGACCGCGTGCTCCCATGTTCACTGTTACTGCTGACTGTGTGCACCCATGTTCACTGTTACTGTTGACTGCATGCACCCATGTTTACTGTTACTGCTGACTGTGTGCACCCATGTTCACTGTTACTGCTGACTGCGTGCACCCATGTTCACTGTTACTGCTGACTGCGTGCACCCATGTTCACTGTTACTGCTGACTGTGTGCACCCATGTTCACTGTTACTGCTGACTGTGTGCACCCATGTTCACTGTTACTGTGGACTGTGTGCACCCATGTTCACTGTTACTGCTGACGGCCAGCATATGGAATAAAGTTATTGTCCAGTGTCCACTAGTGAAAGGATGGGAGAGCACGAAATGGTAGAGTGAAATACTACATAAAATTTGCTAGAAGTGAAAGCCTGCCATTTGTTATGACATAGATGAATCTAGAGGTTACTCTGTTCAGTGAAATATGCTAAGAACATCACAACAAAACAAAGCAAAACAAAAAATAAGACAAAAGAACCAACAACAAAAAATAGAAAAGAACAAAGAAACAAACAAAAAACCAAGAAAACAAAACAGCAAAAACCAAAACCAAACAAACAAAAAAACAACCAAAACAAAACAAACAAGAAAACAAACAAACAACCCCAGAAAACAAGCAAAACAAAAACCCTAATCTGACCTAATTCATATGTCGCGTCTGAATATTCATAGAAACAGAATGGTCCATACTCACCAGGGTTGCTTATGGTGAGGAGGGTCAGCAAGATTGGAGAATGAGTTCAAGAGATACCCAGTTAACAGCAGTGTCTCTATTCTCAAAAATCACCAAAAGGGGTAGAATTTCAGTGTTCTTCTCTCAAATCACAAATACTTGCAGGAATACTTATTATGACGGTAAGATTAGTTTAACCATCTCACCGTGTTAGTCACCACATTCTGTATATGATGTGTAAATATGTAGAATATTTACAGGTCTATAGAAACATGTGAAATATATAAATATATATAAAGAGACTTTGACTCAATTGAATTTAATTTTTAGTTAAAATAGTTTGATATACTTCAGATAACTAGAGATACAGCATGGTAACAGCTGCCGGTTTCTTGCGACATACAAGCAGACGTTTCTTCCCTTCTTCCCGCCTACTCCATGCTACCCTTGTTGGAACCAGAGATGTCACAGCAGGAGCCTTTCAGAATAGTTGGGTTACAAGAGGTGAATAGAGAGTGTAAAGATGAGATGAAGCATACACTTTTCCTTGGCTCTTCTTCCAGGACTATTTCTAGAAGGGACAGAGCTCACTCCTGCTTGATTAATGGTTGAGGCTTCTAAGTCAATATTGAATCTAGAGGAATTTGGTGAGCAAGGGGTTCACTATGAACATTAATAAAAATTATGTAGACTTGTAATTACATAAATTACATAAAAACCAACTACTATTCAGGGCTCATCCGTACCTGAGCTCTCTGTGTTTTGTTGACAGGCATGCTTATGAGGTCATTTATATCTGTTGTCTGTGCATGGCAGAGTCACTGTATAGCGACATACCACTGCACATCACTGCTTAATCATCAGTGACGCTAACACATTTCAAGAGAATTCACAGCGAATATCTGCAAACTCTGTTCCTGGGGACTTTCATCATGAAGCCTTTGTAGTCATTGACTAGGGCTAGGTACATGGTAGCACTTGAAATCAGCATGGCCTGGAGACATAGTAAAGCTGAACATGGCTGTCAGCTTTATGGGTCTAATTTCTGATGTCCCCATGTTTAACTTCCCATGTCCATCAAGCAGGACACTTTCTAGTTCTATTCAGAATCATTTGCTTATCAGCAACAGTTAATTAACAGTGATTCAATGGGAGACAAGTCAGAAATAAGGCAACTCAAAGTCTGACTTCTTTCTTTACTATTCTAGCTTCTAGGCATTCCTTTTCTGAATGAAATAGGCAATGATATACTGTAGTGACCTTCTTTTCCCAAAGCTCCTGAAGTTTGATTCATACATCCATATCTACAAAATAGAATATGTTTACTGAGATACAACAGTGTCTAAGAAGAGGCATAAAGTTTACTTTGCATTTGGGGGGAGAGGAGAAGGGTCTGTCATAGGTCTTGTACCAGGTCTTCAAGGTTCTGGGGATAAAGAATATAGCATTCTCAACCTTTTTTCTTCCACAAAGTTATGCTTTTGAGTTGAGACCAGTTCTCTAGAATAGCTACTTAGCCAGTGGGGTAAGATACTTGAAAGGAAGCCCAATTTATTTTAATAATCTAAGCAGAGAGAACACAATTACTTCAAAAGACGAAATGTCTCTAAGGGAGTAAGTTATTATTACCCATTTTTGAAATAATTTGGCTTAAAGTGATGTCCCTATTACATTTTAGAGCCAAAAACAACAACCAAAAAATTTGTTCATTTGCCCATTCATTCATCAAATCCCATGTTAAAAAGATGCTGCTAAGAAGGAAACATTTTTAAAGAGGAAAAATGAAGAAGTAGAAGTTAAAATGCTGCACAGACCCAGAACGCCCATTGTCAGGCAGCTTGACAGACCTTAGCCTGTCAAATGTAGGTATCCTTGGTCAGAACTAACCAGCCCCTTGGCTTCACTCTTGACTCAGTAACAAAGACGATTTCCTCCGAGTTTAGTCAAGCTAAGAGTCAGAAATCAGTTTCTCTTTCCTGACTCAGGAATCTTACAAACCAGAATCTATATAGATGACTATTTTTGTAGAAAATGAAAAACTAATGAAATTCCACTTAAATATATATTACAAAAAGACAAATGAAATGCCATGAATAAAGGCATTCTTCCAAATAATTCACAGGAGCTGCATGTTCATTTATTTTAAATTGTTCATTTGGATCAGTTCTTGTGAAGTCCAAGAAATTCTCTAGTATGATTTTGGTTGTAACATTGGACTCCTACAGTGAGTTAGAGTGGCCTTTAGTAACAAGAAGAATAGATTGTTTTTCTCAACTATTAAATGTTTGAGAAGAGCAGACGTGGGTGGAAACAAGAAAGTATTAACAGTTGAGGAGAGTCTCACAAATCCTTGTCTCAAAGGTCCTGAACCTTAATGTTGAATGTTGCCATACTTCCCTGGAAATAAGGGTCACTATCTTATTCGAAAAATTTATTGAAACCAAATATGATAATCCCAAAGACACTATATACTGAAAGCAGTTTTCTTCATACATATTCAAACTTACTGTTTTTTAAAATATGGTCCTTGAAAACCTTGTATTATTATACAAATTGTTGTATAATAATTTATTGTATTATTGTACAAATAGCATTAAAATATCAAGTTTTAAAACTAAACTCTCTAAATGGGGCATCTCTATCATGCCCCTTCCTACACCAAGGTTTATGGAATATCAAAAAAGGGGAGATTGGAAGAATGAGAACCAGAGGACATCGAGGGATGCTGAGAAATATCTTTTGAATCACACTCGTGAACCCCAAGTATCTGAGGTTACCTGCAGAAACGTGCACGAGATCAAGCCATTGAAGAATTGAGCATTGGTCGGGGTGGCACTCTCTAGCCTCCACCCTTTATTGAGAACCTACTGCCAGTTAAGAGCTGTCAAGGGAGGAAGAGCCATTTGTCTTTCAATGTGTAGCCACAGATAGGTTTCCCACACTCCGTTGTATGGTTCCACACCCATGCACAGAATCGCATCAGTAATTAGACTTAGTGGACTATCACAGATACATATAAAAAGAAAACCTGAGTGGGGAGAAATGATAGAGGAGATACGTGGGGTCTGGAGAGGGAGATTTGGGGTGCATTGGATCGAGTTTCACTGTATAGAAGCATGAAGTTGGCAAAGAAATAAACAGAACTAAAATAGAAAGTAAAGTCATTCAGTTGTGGACTGTGCCTTCGAAGTGATGAGAGAACGACGCCAAAATTCAAATAAGACTGACTCCAGGAAATTAATAATAAATCCAGGAAAATAATAATAAATTATATTGGTTAACACCGCTTTCATGGAACTTCAAGAAAGTAACACTATTCTTTAATTATCTTCTGAAACCAGTATTTCTTAGGAACATCATCGTGGAGAAGTGCATTCATAATTATTTTCTTTTCCCTTCATCTTTTCTGTGAATGATTATAAAATAGACATGCACCAGTCCTTCAAGAGGTTAAGCTTTAGTTAAGACTGGCTATCTCAGGTTGGATTATGAATCTCAAGGAAAATATTCATGCCACATTTCTGAGAACTATTATTAAAATGCTTTTAATAAAATTACATTTTCTTAAACAATATTCTGGGGGTATTTTAAAATAAATAAAATATTTTCCATGAAGTTGGAGAAAACTATTTTTTCATAAGACATTATGGTTACTTTCATAGTATTTGTTTGTGCATGTAACTGCAAATGTGTTTTACCAAGTTTCTGAAACTCTGGTCTCCAGGGCCACACTTGAATCAGGATTATAGAGAAAAATCCCATGATAAACACCAAGTCAGTCATACTTAACATGTGGAAGGATCGGATGACCCGAGGTGAATGGATTTGATAGAAAATGCAATATGACACAAAAAGTTAGCAGAAGACATGAAAATGAATTTGAAAAATAGGGCAAAAGGCCACATATGTGGCAGAGGAAGGCCTTGTGGGCCATCAGTGGGAGGAGAGGCCCTTGGGTCTGAGAGTGTTAGATGCCACTGTGTAGGGGAATGCCAGGGAGGGAAGATGGGAGTGGGTGGGTGGGTGGGGGAGCACCCTCATAGAAGCTGGGGGAGGTGGGATGGGATAAGGGGTTTCCAAAGGGGAGACCTGGAAAGAGGAAAACATTTGAAATGTAAATAAAATATCAAGAATAAAAAATATATATTAAAAAAGAGAATAGCCAAGAAAAAGAAAACTAGAGCAAAAACTTAAAAATGATTTGTAAGATTATAATCATCAAATTATAACACATCACATAGCATTGCAGTTGCTTGCAGGCTACAGACGCCCCATAAGATTTTAATGGAGAATGTCGTGGCCCTGAATATGAAAGATCCCTTTGGGACTGTATTTTGAATGCTTATCCCTGGTAATGGTGATACGTGAGAAGGCTGTGGATCCTGTAGGAGACGGGGCTTAGTTAGTGATGGCCGGTGACTAGAGATGGACTATTGACTGCTATAAATGACTGCCTTGTTCTTGTTCCTCTCTGGCTGCTCAGCTATCATGATATGGATTAGCTTCTGCTGTAGGCTCCTGCATGGTGGGCTGAGGTGAATCACATTCTTTCCCCATGATGATGTATGAAAGCCAGCTAAAACTGTGAGCCGAAATTATCTCTCCCCTTTATGAGGTCACCCTAATACAACGACCCCAGCAACAAACAGAAGCTAATACAGTGCTGAAGAATCCACCCACTCATTTTTATTGTATGTTTTACTCTGCAAATATTTTCCACTCTGTTCTAACTGCCTACAATACTTAGTTTAGTTAAGTGCTGTATGTTAGTAGCCTCAAAGTAATAAGTTATAGCATAAATCCTAGGTGCAAACATCTAGCATTGCATAAGGGTACTTTTACAACATTCACATGGAGAGAAAATGACCTAATGCTTTGGGGTGTTGCTAAGAATAAGTCCATAGCATTCAGTATATCAAATGTGTTTTCCAATCAGTTGGAATTAGGCCAGAACAGGTACATAGTAGATGTTTACTCAAAAGCCATGTCAGTGAAGAGGTTAGACCTATACTTCAAAACCACTATGCATTAGCTTTAGTGGAACACAGGCTATGCCTGTCATATATACGCCATATGTTTTCATGGGCATACTCTATGTAGTATAGAAACTGACAACCCACTACACGTTTGAAGTACGTTTAAGTGAATGAATCAAGGCATCATGTGGACTACATAGAGACCTTCAGTATAAACTGACATAAAGTTCTAACTAAGAAAGCAAAATACCGTCACACAGAAGAGTTATTTCTTTTCTAAACTGAAGCTCCAGTGATTCCAGTGAAAGGCACCATTAGTTCAGCCTCCCCATGGCTAATGTCGTCAGTGGGGCCTTCACTCATTGCCAGTGCTACCCCAGTGGGAGAAATGGAAGGAACATACTGCTTCCTGGCACCTCAGGTGTAAGGAATGCCCGTACCACCTTTCTAGAATTAGCGCTGACTCTACACTTATTTGAGGAAAAAGAAATAGGAACTGATTTATCAGGACTGAAACAAAAATGGCCTCTATATGAACAAATAATTCACAATGTCTAACATTCTAATGGACTAGTAATATTTGGGAAGATCAATTTAGTAAGTTGGCATTAAAATTATGGGATAATGTAATTTTTAAGGTCAAATATTTCTACACATGCAATTATATTTCAGAGCAAAAGGTTATCATACAGTAGTGAATCTCACAAAGAAGAAGCACCTGGGGTTAGGCCATGTTCATTTGCTCATTTAAGTAGAACATTCTAGTTTTTAAGTGGGTAAACTAAAGTGTCATTTTTGAATTGGTCTAGGAAAATGATAACTCACATAAACTTGAAAAGGTCGTATTTCCTGTGAATATTCTTGAAATAATAATTTTAAAATTCCTGTTATATATAATTATTTGGTTTTACTACAATAAGTTGCTATGGCTTCTTAATTAAAACAAAGAAACAACATATCATTTTATACCTGGAAGGCAGTAATTATCTACTTTGAAGTTATTTACAATTTTAAAGTGCCAAATACAATGTTTTCTTTAAGAATCTGGGCTATCTCCCCTCCTAATTTACCACTAATAAAATTCATCTCCCAATATCTAAATTGGATTTTAAAATATGATACATAGTTATTTTAGGAATATGTAGCTAAATATATACCAGTTTTATATACCAGTTCACAGGAAGCAGTGGATAGTTATTTAGGCATAAGCCAAATTTTATTCTATAATGTCGGTAAATCAAATATGTTCTTTTTTTATACTTGATTAAGATAAAAATCCGTCACTTTAGAGAAAGTAAGAATTTCTATAAATTGCAATTTCTTATTTACTCCAAACAGACAGATGTCCCCCAGAGCAAGGGAACAAAAAAGATTGGGCCCTAGGGTCATTGTTATTTCCACATGGTTTTCCAGAACACATTGCTCCAGAAAGTAAAGAAGAAAGCAAGTTGATAATGAATTATTTTGAAAAACAGAATTTTATGAATTCAACCTATTTTTAAGTAACCTTCTAAAAATGATATTTTCCTATGTTCATTGTCTATTAAAATTTAGAAGGGATAATAGAAGTGCCAGCATTCAAGCTAAAGACAGTATATTCTGAGAAACACTTGTGAATATAACTAAAAGTCCAATTAAATGACGATTTAATACCTGATCCTGATGCAGGTACTTACAGCCAACCATTGGACTGAGGTCATGGACCCCTACGGGACAGTTAGGAAGGACTGAAGGAAGTGAGGGGATGTCAACCCCACAGGAGGAACAACGATGTCAACTAATCTCGAGTCCTAGAAGCTCCCCGAGACTAATCCACCAACCCAAGCGCATACATGGGCTTGTCCATAGGCAGCAGAGGACTGCCTTGTCTGGCCTCAGTGGGGGAGGATGGGCCTAACCCTGTAGAGACTTGAGGCCCCAGGGAAGAGGGATGCCGGAGGATGAGGTAGGGGAGGTGGGGTGTGGATGGGTTGGGAAGCACCCTCTCAGAGGCAAAGGAGAGAGGGATTGGGTAAAGAATTCTGAGAGGGGGCAACATTTGCAATGTAAATAAACAAAATAATTTTAAAAATAATGACAATTTCACCAAGATCTTATGAACAGAATCAACATCCAAGGTACATATCTTACATTAATTTGCCCTGTAATCATTAAATCTTACCACAGTTACATCTTCCTGTTACCTTGAATTAACCTTCTGCAAAATGAAATAAAATAAAAGCAAGGGCATTATTCTGCAAGGCTATGAAATAAGCAAACTTCTCTATCTCCGGGTTTTGGTGGTTATAACGTGACAGGTAACACAGTATGTGAAGTTTATAAGAGCACTACTTCCACAGAAAAGTAATTAAACTGATCCAATCGGAAATGAATGAGAAGGCACTTTAGGTCACGGAGAAGCCACGCTCTTCCCTACCTCACTTGTTCAGATTCAGCACTTTAATGTAATGGTTGATATGAATCGTAAGTGTATGCAGTTTCAAAACAAAGCTTACAAGAGAATGCATGTCGGTCTAATATATAAGAATATAAAAATGAAAATTGGTAAAAATTACACAAGACACACCCATGTATGAGATATATACATAGAAAGCACAAATATAATTATGCACAAAGATTATACACAGAAATCATACCGATGCAAATCATAAAACTATATCTCGCTCTGTATATCTTATTGTTATATACGCGCATCTGTATAAAATTTGCAAATTGACTGTAGGTAGATACCTTATATAAGATTTACACATACATGCGTGTATACATGATTTTATGACAATAAAACTCAATTCAGGATATATAGGTGAGAGAATAGTTTTTAAATCTCCAGCCTTCTACTATTAAAAACTTTATGGCATAAGACTGACAAAGAGTGATGTTGTATTGTTACACACACGGAGGCGTCCATTATCCCTTAAGTGATGTGCAATGGTGATTTATCCAGGCAATTTCACCTGTCAGAACTTGAGAGCATGCCTCAGCACTCACCCTGCCCTTCGCTCTCACCACTTCCTGTGTGCTGATCTGTTTTGATGGCTGCAGTTGAGGACTTTGACAATTACCTCATATCCCTGGAAGCAATCCATAAAAACTGATTCTACTGTAGAATTGCATGAAAATATTTAATTGAGTTTCTGATAAATCAGATGTGAGTAGTGGTCGTTAAGGAGATGCAGTGGGAATGGACCAAAGGGAGGGGGAGCTGATGTACACTTGGAAGATGCATTGAGAGGGAATGAGAGAATCCGTTGACTTTCTCGGTGGAAGTGAAAATATGGCGTGGTAGACAAAACTGATTCTGTTTTTTATTAATAGTAAAGTCTGCAGGGGATAAAGAGATACAGCATGGTATGTAATAAAAATCTCTTTGCTAGAATTACTTTTCCTAGAAAATGGAGCTAAGAATAGGTTTATATAGTTAGCTCTTCTTCGCAAGTAATATGCCTTAAATGAACTGAGTGAACGATATCCAAACATCTTACAATAATTTTTTCTGATATGGTTCCCCTTTAGTTTATTAAATGGGATGTTTAAGCAGGGACTGCTCACTCTCCTGTAGGAGATTATTAAGAATCCTTAGCTAGCTGGATATGCTGGCACACATCTGGAACCTCAGCGCTTGGAAGACGAGGCAAGGGGACCATCACAAGTTTGGTGGCCCACTGATAGACACAGGAAGCCCTGGGATTAAGTAACCAGCGCTACAGACATTCCTGACTCACAAAGTATCCCCAAAAAATGAGGAGGGGAAAAGAATTTTTAGTTGAGCCCTGGGCAGGATAACACAGCTGTAATCTCAGAACTTGGAAATCAAGTGTTAATATCACAGGCATTTGCAGTGTCCTTTACTGACAAAACCATTGGTACTCTAGGCCCTATCAGCACTGAGAACACAAACAAGCAAACATTTGAATACTTCCCCCTGTGACGTTGCACATATTTTAAACCATATGGCTTCCTCTCGGTGTTACATTTGATTTTTGAGGAAGATTACGCTTCAGCGGTCCCTATGGGGTTATTCTAATTCACACATATTTGTGCCCTCCAAGTCACAGCGTTCCTCTAGAATCTTTCCTTTGCCCTCTGCTCAGGATTTGTGCAGAGAAGAAATTCAATTTTAAAAGGAGGTTGACACGGATTTTCTCAGAATATTACTAGAGTAGACTTTTTATTTAAGTGCAAAGAACATAATCCGAGTTTGTTCTTAATGAAACGAGAACTAGAATTAAGTGGATTTAAAATATTACTAAGATAATAAGCTACCATCCTACTTTGACAATGAGATGAAACACTTTTCTTGGAGAGTTTTATTAATTAATTAATTAATTTACATATCAAATGTTTCCCCCTTTCCAGGTCTCCCCTTTGGAAACCCCCTATCCCATCCCCTTCCCCCTGTCTCTATGAGGGTGCTCCCCCACCCACCTACCCACCCACAAAACACTCCCTAGCATTCCCCTACACTAGGGCATCAAACACCCTCAGGCCCAAGGGCCTCTCCTCCCTCTGATGCCCAACAAGGCCCTCCTCTGCCACATGTGTGGCCAGCGCCATGGGTCCCTCTATCTGTATTCTTTGGTTGGTGGGAGGTGTGGCCTGTTGACACTGTTGCTCCCTCCCCTGGAGAGTTTGAAGGCATTTATAATTCCATTAGTTGTAATAGTTCATTTCAAACGTGTGACTCTCACATAGCTTTACTTTCTCTTTACCTTTACATGTTACTTTCCCCTAAATAGTTAAAGAATCTCAGGTTTATGCAAAACTCACATTTTGGTTTGCAGTCTTTAAAAATCTATTTCATTTCGGAATGATGTTGAATATATGAGGAAAGTTGACTAACTCAGTCACCTTTTTAATTCTAATTTGAGAAAACCCTTTCCTCTAGTATGCCCTAAGGAAAGATCAATGGCCCAATCTAAAGATCACCCTAGATAGCTCTGACATCATTTAAAGCTCAGTCTAGCTCATTACTGAGTTTTAAACTCTGACCAGAGAGAGATAGTGCATGTATCTCCAACATCCCCACCCTAGTCCCAGCTAGAACTATGTGACCGCGCTGGGTCCTGGAGTCTGTCTTAGCTACTTTTCTGTTATAAAAGACGATGACCAAAGCAACTTCGTGAAGAAAGGTTGCCATTAGCTTATGTTTCCAGAAAGATGGTGTTCACTGATAACATGGAGGCATGGCATGCAGGTAGGAGCAAGAAGCTGCCTGGCCCCATATTCACCCATAAACCGGAAGCAGAGAGCAAGAACAGGAAGTGGGGTGAGGCCATGGCTCTTCGAAGCCCACCGTCGGTGATGTACTTTCATCAAGGCGTCACCTTCTACAGATTTCATAATCTTTCCCAACTGCCCCTCCAGTAGTGCCAAGTGTCTAAATACATGAGCCCGGGGAGCACATTTCTCATTCAGACAATCACAGGGCACCTACTTCACAGTGGAATCCTTTTTGACATTGTGCTCTAGAAAGCCACCACCAGATGAGCAAGGGTGATGGTAGAGCTGAGTCGCCTGCTGACCCTTGCAATGGGGCAGGTGAACTGAGTCGCTGTTCACTCCTACAATGGTGCAGGGGGTGGGGGAGCTGAGTCCTCTGGTCACCCCTGCAATAGTGTGGGCGAGCTGAGTTGTCTGTTCATCCCTACAATGGTGCGGGGGGTGGGGTGGAGGACTGAGTATCCTAGTCACCCCTGCAATGGTGAAGGTGAGCTGAATGATCTGGTCACCCCTTCAATGGTGCGGGCAAGTTGTCTATTCATCCTTACAGTGGTGTGGGCTAGCTGAGTCACCTGTTTACCCCTGTAACGGTGCGGGGGTGGGGTGGGCGGAGTTGAGTTGCCTGCTTACTCCTGCAATGGTGCAGGCAAGCTGAGACGCCTGCTCACCCCTGCAATGGTGCGGGCTTCAACCTGAGATTTCCCCAGCGGTCACTGGGCAGCTCCTTTCATCAAATACGGACTATGTGTTCATTTATTACCAACAGAGGGGCCCAGTGTTCAAGAAATGCATAATTCATTGGTAACACAGAATGCTAAAACAGACACTCGCAGTCGGAGAGGCCTGAAACGGGTCTATAGAAGTTATGGACCAAGGGAGATAGGGCAGAAAACAATCTACAGTTTCCCTTCTAATCCGGGGGACAGAAGCTAAAGCATATTTAAGGAATTACAAATGTCCTGCATTGGGCTATACTTTCCTGTTCTGTTTTGATGATTAGATTATTGGCTTACATTTTCCTGGTTATGAGGACAACGCAGTGTGCTCATCTACGAAATGTTGGAGATAATGAATACTGAGCTAGAGTTGTTATGAAGATTAAAAGAACACATCTGTAAATTTCTACCCATTTAACATGCTGAGCATATTTAATATTATATATTATATAATTACACACTATAACAGAAATATGTATATATATCTTAAATATGTACACACACACACACACACACACACACATATGCACCATAAAGAGAACATAAAACGTTCTTTACACACTTCCTATGTGTCAGGCATGGTTCTAACACAACTTGCGTACACATGTAGAACACACAGGCATACATACGAATACGGTGACTTAAATTTACATGTTCAAGCGTAACTTCCAAATCTGTAGTAGATGGAGAGGCTTTGTGAGACACCAAGTCATGAGGGGATTGCTGCTCTTACAGTGGCAGAGTCCTTCTGTCCTGTTGTGACCCAGGACACTGACTCTCCTGCATCTGGATCTTAGACTGCACAGCTGCCTGACTGTGTTAATGGTATTTTATTATCGCAGCGCCCAAGTAGGAAGACAATGTTATGTATTGAATATAATACTGCCATGCAGTTGAAATCTGTATCAATGGAACAGACACACTGGATAAACGTCTCTCATCATCATGGCTGAGATGTGCTGAGACACACTGGATAAATGTTGTCTTCATAATTATAGTTGAGACGTGCCATACAAAGGGGCTGAGAGGATATCACAGGAGACTGGACAGGAAGAAGCTCTGCGTCACTGGCAAGATTCTGACAGGAGGCAGTTAGGGCTTCCAAATATCAGTCCGTGGATCACATGGGGTCATCTAGAGTACTTTGTAAGAATAACAGACTGCACACCCCGTTGCAGTTATGTGTCGCTGAGTGTTTACGGTGGGGATCCAAGGATTTGTAGTGTCTTTTAAATGGTATTAATATTATTAGGCGTAGTATACTACAGTATATGTGTGCGGTCATTTTTGAGGTGTCCATACTGTTCTTCCACTTATGTATGGGTTCTGGAGAAGGAATTCAGGTCACCAGGCTTGTGACTTGAGCTCCTTTCTACCCTGAGTTATCTCACAGGCCTGGATCTGTAGTTTTAGGTCACTGAGTGTGCTTAATTCAGCTCAGTTGGGGATCCTCTGAACCGAGTCTAGGGGGACCTGAGCTTACCTCAGTAAGAGCCTCTGCAGTGTGGGAGAATTTGGAAGTCCAGGAGAGAAGGTGGAGAGAAAAGGGAACATGTGTAAGGGGAGGCTCCTGCTGCTTTTGGAGATCTTTTCACAAATTTTTTTTTCTGCTAAGTTTTATTAATCATTTTATTTGTTTACATTTCAATAATATCCCCCTTTCTGGTTACCCCTCCACAACCCCCAATCTCATCCTCTTTCACCCCATTCCCTTTGCCTCTATGAGGGTGCTCCTCCACCTACTCACCCACTCCTACCTCACCCCTCTAGCATTCCCTTACACTGGGGCATCAAACCTCCACAGGACCAAGGGCCTCCCCTTCCATTGAGGCAGATAAGGCTATCCTCTGCTACATATGTATCTGGAGTCCTAGCTCCTTCCCTGTATACTCTTTGGTTGGTGGTTTAGTCCCTGGGAGCTCTGGATGGGCCATTTAGTTGATATTGTTCTTCTTATGGGGTTGCTATCTCCTTCAGCTCCTTCAGTCCTTCCCCTAGCTCTCCCTTTGGGGTCCCCGAGAGGAGGGGGAGGGAAAAAGGGGGCAGGAACGGGTATTAGAAGGGACAGGAGAGAAGTACAGAAGGAAAATTGAATAGAAAGATGTTGCAGAGGGGGATGTGGATCTGGGGTAGCCACTAGAAAGTTCCAGACTCTAGGGAAGCAAGAGGCTCCCAGGAGCCAATGGCGATAACTTTAGCCGAAATACCCAACAAAGAGGAGATAGAATCTGTAGAGACCACCTCCTGTGGATAGGCACTGCCCTCAGTTGAGGGATGGGGCCACCCATGCACCTCAAAATTTTAAAATCACAGATATTTCTTTAAAGGTTTCCTCCTGAAGGAATAAAAGTAGAGAACAGATGAATGACCACCAACTCCGTTATTGGACAGGACTTTTCAAATAGGCAAATTTAGAAAAGCCCTGTATGGCGTTTAAGCACCCCAGCGCCATGACTACTGAGAACTTTGAGAATGACATGCGCACTTCACTTTTTCTCATCCTTGCATGTAGTAAAGTGACACTTGTTTCATCACAGTGATCAAAACAAAGCTCTGACTACTGGGAAATCTTTGTGAAGGAGCATTTGCATAGTCACATTTAAAACTACTTTTACATTTTTCTGGAAACGTGTCTTTTCATAGAATCTTTACTAGATATATTAAATTACATTTATTTAAACAGTTAACCTTAAAATAACGGCAGCTAGGACTTTCAGTCAAAACTTTAAAAATCGGATTGTTAGGCAATATAAGAGAATTATCATGAAAACTATTAAGTGCCTTGTAAACTATGAGTGCCTCATGAATGTTTCTTGAACCAAATCCATAGCTTTAGATGGATCCCACAGTGTTCTAGGTAAATAAGTCATTCATTATGTGTATGGAGATATTCTAATGTCAACATAATATTTTATTACATGTTCTCCTTCTTGTGAGTTGGGCACTGCTTTGGTCACTGATCTTTCTGAGAACTCCCTCTTCACAAATCAGAAACTGAGGATTAAGGTTGACTTACACCTGTGTAAATTAGGGTGTTGCCAGCATCATCTGGCAGCACACAGGCGACTAGTGCATTCAGAGTGCGACGACACAGGACTTGTCCAATGTGAGACTGCTGAAATGATGGTGTGGACACACAGCTTTAATAAAACCTTACATCATCATTGAATTCATGCTCTACAAGGTGCCTTGGTGCTCTTACTACAGCAGTTTCTCAGGTTAATTGACAAAAGGTAATTTACCAAAGAGTAGGTGATTTGCAAAGCGGCGTGCACAATATTAACTCAATTAAAAACTACATGCCATAATAATGTATGCAGAGTACTGAAATAATAAAGCATTAACAATTTTTATTTCTCCTGAGTGACAAACTGGTGAATGATAATTATTTAGTTCTTTATATTCTTTGTAATTGAGAAGTACTGGAATCACAATGAAAGGAGAGTATTCGTAGTATAATGGCTGTTTAAATAAGCACTTACCAGGTTTTTATTTAATTTAATTTTTGATAATTTCACATGAGTATTGTATTTCTACCACTTCCACCTTTCACTGTCCCCCAACTTCTTCTGTGTTCCCCTCTCTAGTGTAGTATCATCTTAACTTTTGTTACACACCCACACAGGCACACACACACATACACACACAAACACACACATGTACACACACACACACATGCACTCACCTACACATACGCACACATACACACAGTCACATGCACACACATATACACATGCACACACACACAGACACAGACACATGCACACACACACTCCCACACATGCACACACAACCTTACCTACTCTATTCAGTGTTGCTCTGTTACTTGTATGTCCTGACCACCAGGGATAATATATCAGGGGGCTTGTTCCTGAAAAACCCCTGATTCTTTTTTCTTTCCATAGCCACTGATTGCCTGAATGTCCCCATTTAGGGGTGGGGCCTTGTGAAATGTCCCCATCCACATTCTACAGTATTATTTAGCATTCACTTATATTCCGTTGCCTGTCTTGTGAAATGCACCCAAATTTCTGTTATTTCAATGTTCTTCACCTTTTTTTAAGACTTGTCCCCTCCATCCTCACACTGAAGGTTGTATTGATCTTATTTGATTTTTTGTTCAAAATACAACTTTCTTTTGTTAAAAAATGTATTTAGCTTGTGTCTCCATGTACTGAGGCCAGAAGAATGCATCAGAGCCCTTGGAACTAGAGTTTCAGAAGGTTGCAAGCTGCCCTGTGGGCGCTTGGAATCAAACCTGGTTCCTCTGCAAGAGCAGTCTGAGATTAAAATTAATAATGAAATTGGAATACAAGGCTTGGGAGGAATTCTGTTGTTGTGACTCCTCCTTGGCCCTAAGAATATATTTTGGGATGAATTATTTGCAACATCACAGTTAAATTTCATACTGACTTCAACTTATTAGATGTTACTAAATAACACATAGAAGAATGAGTAAGTAAATAGAGCAGGCAGCTTCAAGGGCGACATTCACTTAACTCTGGTAACACTATGACCTGAGTCCTTCAAGGGCAAAAGATATGACATTATGTTTCACAATGCCAGGCCAGCCAGGACTACTTGGTGAGATGCTCCCTCTCCCTCAAAGAACTACTAATATGCCTTAAAAATCATCTGCTATTTGCAAAGGGAAAGGTAAAACCAATCAGTGGAAAGCCCAAGCCACTTTGTCGAGGTATGTGGGTGATTCAATGTGTCCTAAGTCTATTCCTCCAAGAGAATCTCAGATATTCAGATGACCACATGGCCATTGAACAAAAAAGTAGACATTCTGTGGCCTGCTCGGCATTCTAGTCAGCATAAGCTACAATGTATGGAAAACTTTTGCAAAGTATACTTCTACTCAAAGTTATGCCTTCTAAGGAAGGGGGAGATAATAGCCAAGTTCATTCAGACATCCTGGGCTATGAGGTGATCACATGACCAGAATAGGAGAGCCAGATACAGGATGACACAGATTTTGTGTGTTACAGTACTCAAGTGTTGACTTTGTACCAACAACTGGCAGACCCCTTTCACTTAAGAGAAATGCATTTTATTTTGATATGTCTGTCATTACTTTGGTTCTTCTGTTACTTAAAAATAAGAAAAAATAGAAAAAGTTATTAAATACAAAAGTAATTTGGGGTCTGTATCCAAATTTACTGAACTCACAGCCAATTATTTAAGAGACTTTTTTCATTTATAAATAAGTAACATTTTTACTTTTTGCTAATATTTATAGTGATGATGATAAAATATATCCTTCAGTAGCTTCAACTTAGGAATGGTTCATTTTCTGTTACTGCTGTCTCCAAGAATCAAGAAAATTATATCTGAGGAGTCTTTAATAAAAGTCAGTTACATGTGGTTTTCTTTGCTCAATGCTTCATTTACTGTGAGCTTGGTTTGTAACACAAATATCCCCATCTTTTAGGGAAAGCATTCCAACAAATTTGAATTTGAGTATTTCTTCATTGTAAGGAGCAGTTTTTCCAAATGTGTTTAATGAGTGCACTGTGCAAAGCAAATGGATTTTTGATTTCTGGGATCCTTTTCCAAACCTTTGATTCATTTTGGTCATGGGGCATTCCTTTTGTGCTATTATTTTATTGTAGGGATAAAGATGGAGTGGAGAGTTTCTTTACCACTTGTGTGAAACCCACTTCATACATTACATAATGCTCACAATAATGTCAGAATGTGTACAGGAAGAAAAATAGTACCCACCTCCTCAATAATAATGACACCTCAGACCTCTGTCATGAAGTGTGTTTTTGGAAGCTACCGAAGTCAATCAATCCAGCAAAGATGAATCAGAGTCCTGGAGTTAAGGAGAGCCCAGAATTACCTTGAGCTGCACATAGGCGGTGCCATTGTTTGGAAAAATGGCGGCTTTTGATAATTTTTTTAAACACCCCAACAAAATTATTGCAATAGTCTCTACACTTCTAAATGAATTATTCAAATGTTCATTTTGGTTTTTTTTTTAATGTTATTCATTTTTGTCTCTTATGGGGAAAACCCATGCCATTTCAGAAAAACAAACAAACAAGCAAACAATCAGTAAAACCCATTTGTTGCTAATATCACAAATCTGTAGTAGTTTGTGAACCAAAGAGCCAGCCACTCACTCTCTGGATTTCTCATCATTCAGAGCTACTGGGATGGGTTTTGATTGTTGATATGTACAATCTGCCATGGAAATCTGAAGAACCTACAGATGCCCAGAGAGGTTCAGCATCGCAAACCCGGAGGCTCGAGGGTGTTCCTTTCTCCCACGCTTATTATGTTTAGAAACTGCACAGCTACTCTTGACGTAGGATGGGCTTACAACTTATTAAGCCTATTTATGGCAAACATGCTATAAGAGAAAAATGCATTGGATACATCACCCCAGGGAGCACAATTTATCCAGCCCAGTCTTAAGCACCTTCATATAATTTGCATTTGCAGATGGCCACCCAACAATGTCCCCTAATTATATAAGCTGTAGTATCATCTGTGATATTACATTTTTTTGACTGAAAGTAGAAAACAATGTGTTTTGGGAGTGTTTTTACATAATGTAAATGTAGAGGTATAATACATTTGCTAAAATTTCTTGCATGTATATAAGGTCTCTTAGTTTATTCAGTTATTGATTGATCCTAGCCACTAAGTACTATATGAAATATGATTCAGTTTAATGTTCAGAAAAAAATATGGAGTCAGATTGTAACTATTGCCCAGACTGGCCTAAAGTTACCACCCTCCTGTGTCAGCCTCCTCAGTGTTGGAATCCAGCCATGTGACATCAACTTCTTGCTGGTATGGATTTACTTGTTCACGAATTCTACACTTAAGGTTACCTCTCAATTAATCTGGCAGAGGAATCTAAAATTTCAACCGTGCCAAATCTATACTGTAGAATGAGCAACTATCAGTCATATAAATCTCTTCAGATTGTGATAATAATTGGATTTCCTAAACATTAATACTCTTAACAGCTTACCCAACAGCCTTTTACATGTGACCATGAGAACTGGAAAAGCCTTCGGGTAATGGGAACAGACTTTGCTTGCATAAATCCAACTCATCACCTTTGACAGAGGTAATGCTGAAGGGAAAACCAAGCTTCATAGGTTCAGCCAGGACATTTTTCACCTTACAGCTCATGGGAGGCAATATCTGATTTTCCTATGTAGACTATTACTATTTGGGGTTTCTTGTAACTAGATTATATCTAACCCTTAAGTGATTTGGAGGGTTTGGAAGGAAGGCACTTATGAGAAAGAATCAAAGACCACAATAAGTTCTGTGTTTTACTGCTAGAGAAAAGAATTTTTCAAGTAAAGATAAATATAGAAATTAAATAATTTAGTTAGTATCTTGAAATCATCTTTTCAATTAAAGTAACAAACCACGCCAACTAAAGACCTAACATCCCTTCTTTCTCGGCCTCCTGCAGACAACAGATGAGCAAGTTTTCCATGACTCTCAGCCCCCAGAGAGCCTAGTTCAAACATCTGGAACCAATCACGTTGCATTAGGATTTCCTGTCTGTCTCCTCTCTTAGAATTTGATCATGTATAGGGATTGCATTTTTGAATCCCATTGACTAACAATAAGTATATATTTCATATCTTCTCTATGGGAAAAACGTTAGTTTCAAGCTTGGGAGATTATGGGTCCCATGAGCACAGGATGAAAATGAGAAATACTGAGAAGCGAGTCTGCTTTTCCTCAACAGCACAGAACATTTCTAGTTCAGTTGTATTTACCCCACGTGAATCATCCATGGATTTAACTCTGGGAATTCAACACACTAAGAAGGACAGTGGCCGCACACTCATGGTTTTTAGGGGAAAAAGAAGAAAAGGAAGAGACCCTTTCCTACCCATTTTTTGAATGTACAGTAATGTAATAAAGAGGGATATGACAGTATTGAAGACAGAGATTAGAAATTTAGTGTCTCGGTCACCATTTCTAAATCTTTGGTGTAAATAGTTACTAAAGGAGCGTATCAACCAGATTTAGTAACAAGCACATGTGACTGTAAGATGACCTGGAGAAAAATGGAAGAGTGTGCTATTTTTACATTAGCTTAAGTGCATATTTTGTTTGGGATCCACAGAGATTTGGGAATGCAAAAGGCTTAGGTTGGTGAATGAGCATCAGAAAGCCAAGTTAAGCCAGGCTGTAGCAAGAAGCAGCCAGATTTTGCTCTTGCTTCAGCTGCAGAAAATTATGTAAATAGCTGCAGCATTTTCCTTAATAAATTCAATTTCTTATACTACTGACATGATTAGAATATAAAATTGAAAATTAAGTTTTCCCAAGTTTGTTATTTTAAACAAACTTTTATTCATCACAAGTTAATAAATCTTGCTTACCCTCAACCATAGAAAAGGACAAACATTTGGATAATTAGCTCCCCCACTGAATGGCAGAGTTAAAAATCTTCCAGCTTTAAAAAAATGGGCTATTTTGTATTTGCCTAGAAAACAGCGGTGCACTTGAGAAATGCTAAGTTCTTGCAAAGAAACTTTTACAATGGTCTCATCAGATAAGAAATAGCAATTAACACGTGCTCAGAAATAGCTACATGTTCTATAATAAAGCAGAAGATTTCCCATGAAATCAGTGATCAAAGATAATAAGGAGTCCAAACTTGGGAGATGAAGACTTTTCAAGATATTTTAAACGGGTCTAAAATTTAGATATGTGGGTGGGATTTTTATTTTTGTGGTTTTGTGTGTGTGTGTGTGTGTGTGCGTGTGTGTTGTTTTGTTTTTTTGGTTTTTTTTTTTTAGAGTACGATAATTAGATTTTATTCTTAGTGCAAACCAAACAAGAAAACAAAATACTTGAGGCAATAAAAAGAGCTACTAGGGAGATTTTAGTTTGCCCACACTGTCTCTGGTCAAATCTCTTAGCAGGAGGCGCTGCAATGGGGATTCTCTTGTAACTTGTATCTTAAAGGCCTTCTCGAGCACCATCCTAAGGAAGTGAGATGATACAGGTTAAGGAAAGAGGCGGAGGAAACACAGAGAAGCTTTCCTGCTGAACACGCATGGAACTCAATAGCATGAACTGTGCGTCTCACTTTGAGGCAAAAGGCCAGCCGTTCTTACCCCATTGATGCAGGTTCCAAAGTCAAAGGCACACCTCTTGGCTAGGGGGTTCTGAAAATACCAGTATTTAAGAGAGTCTTGAAAAATACCAGCCATAGTTACTCAATCAAGCACTTTCCCTATTTTACATACAGAGAATGCCAGTTTGCCATGCACAGGTCGAGTTCCTTGTGGGAAGTACTAAGGATCGACAGTCCAGCATCGCTTTATCAGCTATTCAAGGGGAAATCAGAAAGGATAATCGAAGCACAAAACCACCGTTTTTCTGATTCAGAAAAACAAACTGACAGTTTGTTTAAAACCTTAAACTTTAGAGGAGAGGCTGTTTTCAATTGGTTTGATTATCTAACGGCACCAGGACCATATGGGTACCCTGTCTACACTGATATTTAAAAATTCCCTATGGTGGCAACCCATGAAAAGCAGAACGCCCCAGCTGGCACAGACACAAGCTGCCAATGTCGTGGGTTTTATGCAAGTGTTGTAACAATATTCCCAGACTTCCATTTGTTCTGTGAGGAAATCTTAAGATCTTTCTTGGGCCAAATCCATTTGGCAAGGCGTAAAAAGAGCTTTCCTGGAGCCAGGAAGGGAGTTCCTAGAGCTCTGATGGGAGCCGTGACGGGTGCCACAGCTCTCCCTGGCTTCTCCATGTATAAATCAAGACGTTTGCAGTGCATACTACGTCAACGGATGTTATTGTTTTTAAGTCTTCTCATTCGGCGAGGTTAGTTTGTTCTATGCAGTTTATTTTAGTCAGTGTATCATAAACAGATGAGATCCCAAGCCACGAATACTAGTCACCCAAGCCAGGACTTCTCTGCAATCTGTAACTGGTCTATGAAAAGATATATTTTCCCCCCTCTTTTAGTTTTCAAATTTTATGGACCATGTGTGATTCCTCAGTGCCTGACTGCTGCTGCGAGAGACAGGCTTGATGGAACTTCAAATGTCTTCTTCAAGGTGAGGTCATTCATTCCCCAGCAAGCATCACATCAATGCCAGGTTGTCTATGGAAGTTTCCACATGCTGACTCCTGTTCTAGAACTAACTCTGCTGTAGGCTAGTAACAGTTTATTGAGCAGTCGGAGTTACACACTCCTCTCCACATAGCATGAATGGATCATTATTGACTATTTGAGAAATGAAAAGGAACAGGGAAAAATCACCCTCATTATTCATCTCAATGACCATCAGAACTTGAGGAGTCCACTTGGATGTCTAACAGGATAAGTAGGAGGTGCCAATGGATATCTTTATTTAAAAACTAAAGTGAAACATTGAATCACATTGTAAGAGTATTACTTTGTAGGCGCTGCATCCTGTCCTTGGATCCTGGCACCTTTCTCCACCTTCTGGGTCAATAGCAAATGAGGTCTCCTCTTCTGCTTTTAAGGATTCTTGTGATCACAGAGGTGCAAACTTTACCCCATGATTTGGGATAATCTTTCTGCGCTAAATCATCTAATCCCAGCAGTGGCAAGCCAATGTCTATGAATTCAAGGCCAGTCAGATCTACATAGTAAGCTCTAGACTAGCCAGTGCTACACAATGAAGCCTTATCTCAAAGAGACAAACAATCAAAGAAATAAATAACAGAAAATTAGCACTGAATTGTCTGCTTTCAGGCTGAGTAATTTAAAAAGCAGAAGGAAAGCAAAAGATAAATACAGTAATATGTTTGGCAGCTGAACAAACAATCTTATGCTAAGATAGTTTCAGACCCAGGTTTCTAAAACACATGAGCAATGGCTCCAAAACTATATGCAAATCATGAATGAGACAGAAGTTCATGAGAGAGGCAAGAATAGGTTCTAGTGTTGAGAATCAAGTCCAAACAAAAACACAAAGAATATGAATGCTTTTAATCATAAGTTTTGTCTAATGTTTTTTATATCACCACCAGATGATATCAATAGGTTGTGTTTTATAACTCCTTGTGTACTATTATCATATTGTGCTCAGTTAGCTCTGTCACACAACAAAAAGAAAAGCAGCACAGGAGAGAAATAAGTAATGTGAAAAACCCACACACATTAATATACAAATATATATACACAAAGACATATACATTAATATGCAAATATATATGCACAAAGACATATACACATCACACAAACATACACAGAGACATCTACATATATATATATATATATATATATATATATATATATATATATATATATACACACACATACACACACACACACAGGCAAATGCATATACACCTAGACATATACACATAGAGACATATATATATACACATAGATATACATATATACACCAAGACATATGTATACACACAGACATATACACATAGAGACATATACAAATATACACACAGACATATACATATACACCAAGACACACACACACACATATATATGTATATATATACACACACACATACACACACCCATAGACATATATACATATACACACACATACCATCTTGACAAATCTTAGAACTAAACTTTTGTGGAATGACAACACAAGTTTTCATAAATTTAAATCAGAAAGCCAAGTTCAGGGAGGTGTGACAAGTCACTAACTGCTCATGTCATGAGACCACCACATTGGTCACCTCAGTCTCCTTCTCTTTCAGGACGCCAATTCCAACAGTGAGCTTGCAGTCTTTGGATTATTTACTACTTCTTCTAATACAATTGAAGCAGGGCTGGAGAGGTGACTCAAGGAGTAGAACACTTGCTTCACAAGTTTGGGTAATTGCATTTGGTTGCCTTTTAACCGTGTAACAGCTGGGTGGTTTTTAGGCTCTCATAATCTCCTCACTTAGAGGCAGAGATGGGCAGACCCCCAGGGCTCCCTGGCCAGCTAATCTAGCAAACAGTGAACTTCAAATTCAGTTTGGACAGCCTGCCTAACAAAGTATGTCAGGCAAGAGAGGAAAACATCCCAACATCAGCCTTTCATCTCTACACGTGCTCACACTTATGTGTACACATGTGGAGATCACACACACACACACACACACACACACACACACACACACACACACACACACGTAGTACAGAAGTAAAAACAATGGTAAGCAAACAGTCTATGGGAGTAGCAGGCATCCAGTGTTTTGGGTGGCTTTAGTGGTTTTAAGAGGCAGTTAAAAGCCAAATAATAAAAATAATGAGAATCCAGAGTACAACAATTGGACACTACCTCTGATCAAATGAACCCTGGATGTCTGTTTTTACACGTACAAATCCATGTCTCGCCAACTGTAGGCTAGGGTCTCTTATTTATTTTAATTTAACAGTATGCTCTGTATTTGCTATAAGTGGAGTGGGGAGTACAATTAAAGACCATTAAAACTTGGAAAACGTCTTGTTTAGATTCTTGTGCTGTTTCTGATTTGGAGCATTAAAACCAAACTGGAAACATGGTTATGCTAATTCCAAGTAATTAGGAGCCCACAGGCTGGCAAACAGCGCCTTGGGACAAGTAAAGGCTGCAGGTGCTCATCTCTGTCTTGGCATAAGTGCCAAGGTTCCCTGGGAGCACTTGCATATAAGAGAATCAGCCGCTCACACCGGGGAGGGGATACCATGCACATCCACTCCCAGCTTCCTATGCTGTCCCCAGTGAAGGACTCCAGCAATGGAAAGCAACCTCACCCACTTCTTCTCCTATTTCGTTGAAAATGTGGTTGTGATTACACTTTCAAGCAGTTGTATTAATTTGCACTTGACCTTTATTTTTATACAAAGATGTGTGTTTTCTTTATATATTTATGTAGTCATCTGTGTTTTGTTTTCCAAAAGCCTTCTGTTTTCAATTATGAATGATCAGCATGGTTAAAATTATATAACAAGCTCAACAAACCATCAAAAGTCTACATTTCGAACTAGAAGGGCTATAATTAGCATGTTTAATAATATTCATAAGAACTGCATTAAAATGCATATCAGATTTGATGGGTCTTATCACAAATGAATGAGCACTCTAATATACCAGGACAATGGAGTCTAATAGCGTCTGAGGAGTCAGGGAAAGAATATATTTCTGAGTTGAAGGCATGTGAACTGTCAGGGCAGAAAAAAGGGCAGCTAAATTGGCTCTATTGAGGAGTGCTGGACTCCTAGGAGGACCACTTGAAAATTACATTTAATATGCTAACACTATTAGGAGAATATTTCTATTCTTCCCATAAAGGTCTTGCTAACAGTAATTAAATTTTAAGACAGTCAGATCTGGAAAGGAATAAAAAATACAGTGAAAATCTGATTACAGTGGCTGTAGGAGACCTTCCCCTTCAAACACTAATTAAAAAAAATTGAATTTTGGCTACCCAGGGACACTAACTCTGGCCATATCTATATTAAATTACACCTGATCACACCTAAGTTCTTAAAATTCTAATACGCTGAACACCAACACGCCTTGGACTTGAGAAATATGTAAATGGTGTCCTGTATGTACACATTTCTCACGCCAGTAGTCACACGCAAGGTGAAGAGCCAAAGAAACAACCCAAGATCATACGACAACATTGTACTGAGCCAACTGAACCAGGCTCAGGGAGGTGTTCCACAGCCCTACATGTGTGAACACCTTGCCTACGGGCTCTTCAGTTAAGATGATTGGTGCTTTGCTACCAAAGTCTCCAATCCAGATCTGTTTCATAGTGTCTGCTGATATTCATCTGTTCATCTCTAGCATCATCTAGTCTCATTCAGAAATAATTTGAGAACAATATGGAAGCTATCACAGCACCACACAGTGTGGCTCTACGAAGTTCATTTTAAATGGGAGCTATCAGTGCTTGTTCTTAAGCCTGGATTATTATGAACCAATAAGGATACCCAAAATAAAATTCTATAAAAACCATGAAAACAGTAAAACACACACCTATTAGTGAATTCTTTATTTTTTTTTGAAATATATTTGTCAATAGATTTGTAATGAATTGCATAGTGAAACAAACCATATCTTTAGGAAAGAAAGTAAACAAAATAAAGCTGATTAAATCTTAATAAATTAAAACTCATGTTCTAAATATGCAATTTATAAAGAAAAGAAAACAGAAAATGTATAACATTTCATTTTATAACATATTACTGGAATGTATTTTCTTTCATGAATGTGTGTTTTAACTGACTTATTGTCATTAAGTACATCAATTTTCAGTAAGATTTATTTTATTTCACGTTATTTAATATTTTCTTATTTTGTTATGGATACTTATCTTTATAAATTATAACTCAATGACATGATTATCTTTGGCAAGACTCTAACATGATGTTCTTTAAAAACGGATGTAAAGGGTGTCACACTCTTAATCATCTTTTAACATTTAGGGCAGGCTTTTCTAGATCAGTGGTCTTTAAAGTTTTAAAATCTGGTTGTCGGATCCCAACCCTAGAATTCCTTATTCAACAGGTCCAAGGTAAGAGGCTGAAAGTATAACTGACCCCTGAGGGTGGGGTCGCTGGCCTGGGGACCAAACTTTAAGAACCCTGTGCATGAAAGGAAAAAACCCTGGCTTTCAAGGTGGAAAGAAAACTTTCCTGGCTCTGCAAATAGCAGCTTTATGATCTTAGAAGACACTGAAGCTCATTTTTTTTTTTTTTCATCTACAAAACCATGATAAAAGCATCACTTTCATTACAGGATCTTTGTATAGACTTAAAGGAGAAAAACGCAGAGTTTCTTAGAATACAATAAAAGCCAATGATAATTAGCTTCTACTCTGAATATAAGAAATGGGCTAAAAGGACATTTTCCATACGTATCTTCTGTGGTACGCCTTTCCTGTCAGAGGACTGCATATAGCTGAGAAAGGATATTTTGCCTTTATTTTAGAAATGAACCTTAAACATATATTAACTGATACAATCCATTCTAATAAAGTAGTCTAAGCTCCGTGCTGATATTAAAACTGTTTGCCACGAGGACATATTTTATGGTTTGTTTAAAACTCAACTATTATGCATTGGAACACAGAGTGTACCCTACATTCTTAGTTTTAATGTTCAGAATCACATATAATAAATTAATATATTATAGAAATTTAGATAGCACTATAGTTATATGGAATAAAGAATTAGAATAGTAGGTCTTATATAGCATTATTTCTACATTTCCGGTCACACTGTTCTGACATGTTCTCCGTATTCCAGAATTTTTGTATTATCTCATTAATGGGTATAATCTTTAAATCACCTCTGAACAAATGGCTTCTAAGAATCATGTACCCCCAAGATACTGCTGCTGAGTAACTTCTCTGCACAAAGAGAATTAAGAGAGCATATGTGAGCTACAGAAGGGCACATTTGGGGAAGTTTAACTTCTCTTTGCGACCCTTGGCCACGCCAGTGACCTTGGCTTGACACTAGAAGACAGTATTTAAGTAACGAGAGAACAAGCTATTCTGGAGCCAGTGGTAGTAGAATCAAGCACTTGTAACTGATGACGCAAATGGAAGGATTCAGAGCTACTGTTAGGAAAAGACACTGGTTACTGCTTCAGCCCCCTTCTGCTCAGAGGGGTGGACAGAGTACGTGCTCTGAAAGCACATGTTAGTCTTTCTTGGATCATGTGCTCCTTTGAGAGCCTGTTCAGAACTACAGATGCTCTTTTCACTAAGGGCACATGTGGAAGACTTACGACTCTGCAGGAGATTCCACTGTCTCCCTGGTCTTTGACATCCGAATTTCAGAGATGAACCTCAGATAACTGGAACAAGATAGCTAATAGCGAGGAATGGCTGCACCTGATCTTCAGAGATACTATTATTTTTGTATGTCTTCTTTCCTCTGATATTATTTTAAGCATTCATTCTGCAATGACTATGCTGTTTCACCATAAGTGAAGTCAAACTGCCTTTTAAAAAAAAATAAATAGAAGATTATAGCTATGTGGAAAATCATGTTGGCAGCAAACCTGAGGCCTTAATGCCAATAAGACAGTAGAATTTTGACACTTATGAACCTAACGTTTCTGAGATTTGACCATAAAAGATTGAGAGATGATATATTTTAGAGTCCACAGGAATCTTATATCTTGCTGAAATCAAAATATACAAGATTCCTATGGAATAACCAGTTAGATATGGAGGCATTTCAGGTAAGGACCTAAACTCTTCATCTTATCTGGGCAAAGGGGCTGCTATCAGTGTCTTGGATCTTCAAAAGTTTTCCAATATCACTTTCTCCTTGGAAGGAATAAGATGCTGTAGGATAGAGCATGCTTGTATATGATGTATGTATGTATGTATCTATGTATATAGGATATGCAATTATGTGTATGTCTGGGGATACATGTGGGCCACAGTATGCATACAGTGGTTTCAGGAATTATCCTATTCTGATTCTTACCTCACAGTAGAATCACTCATATGACACATGTATGCTACCACATGGAGCTGCATTCAGGTTATGGGCATCTAGGCTCAAATCCTCAAGCCTGTGTGGCAAATGCTATACACAGAGGCATCACCTGCACTCTAGGATGAAGCAAAAATAAATGCTGTACGTCACTTGGGAAGCTGGAAAGTCTAACTTTAGGTTGCAAAGCATCTCTACAGATAATTATGTCCATTTCTCTGTTTCCCAGGTAGTCTGTATTCATTGTATCTATAAAATCCCAAGGCTTTTCATGGTTTTCCTGGAGAAACTAAATAATCCCAAATGAAAACTCAATCTATATAAAACCTTTAAATCTTTAGGCCTTTTATTTGCTCAACAGAATCAATGAAGACCTTTAGCTACTCCTGCCTTCATCCAGTAGACCAGCCCTAGCAAGCTGCTGCATCACATTTGATAGCTGATGGCTGATAAATCTTGCCAATCCTGAGTGAAGTGTGTTTGGGGAGAGTTTACCATTTTGCAGCCAGACTTCATTTGCCTAATCTGTGTGATTAGATGGGTCTTCGGTGGCCTCATCTGTGAGCCAAGGCAACACTTCTGTCTGGGTTGGGCTCCAAACACTATCTGATTTTTCAGCCTTTTGTGCCTGAGGATGGCCCAGTTCTCTCTCTGACCTGAACAACCAGGCTGAGCTTCCCAGTATCAGCATGGCTGCTGACTTGATGTTGGGTACTTTAACATCTAGCATAATGCTCAATCTGTTAAGTCAGGTTAGACATCAAAGTTAGATAGTAAAGACACTGGGGAACGTCTCTGGAGCTGAGGCCACACCATGGGGTAGGAGGCGTTAACTAGCTCACAGCAGAGTGGTTTCCTTGCTTGCAACCATCAATGCTCTTCAAGCTTCCCAAGAGGGAGCAAGCTTGCCAAGGAAGACAAAGGCCACATAATTTCCATTTTTCTGAGTTGAATTCAGCATCTATGTTAATTTATGCTATGCCATGGGGAGGAAAAAAAAGTTCTGTAGGGTTCCATTAATTAATGGACCAATGACAGTTCTGTAGGGTCTCATTGATCTTCAGTCAATACTATACCTTCTGTAGGGTTGTTCATGACTGTGGGATATTTTTTCTTGCAAGTATAAAATTCAATAACAGTATATAAATTGTTCTAATGATATTCAGCAGTATGTATGCCATAGAACGTGCGTGTTTTTTAACTAGTAATTCCCATATCTTTAAAAAGTTGCATGTTAAAATTGTGTTAGTAATTTTATGCTTGGGTTTAGGCTGTATGTTTTCAGAGAAAATAAAATGTTTGTGATTGGTTAAAAAAACTTGCCAATTTATTTCACATATTTTAGTTTCTTTCAAGTGTGCTATATAATGAATTCTAGGGAGAATGTAAGTGTTCTTCAGATTTCTGTCAATAAATTGCTAAATGAACAGCAAGTTTTCTAGAAATTTTCTGTGAACACATTTAGCCATGCCAGAGTCGAGGAGAGGAAGAGTTAGTGTCTTGGTTTTTAAGGCAGTGAAATAATTCGTTTTGATTAAATTGGACAGATATGGCTGATATACAGTTGTGTGTCCTCATGAAACTCATGTTCAGTGAATAATAATGTATAGTGTAATTGAAAATTGTTTTTAAAGACGATGTCTGAGCAAAAATCTAACTCACTTGCCTACCAACACTACTTATAATTACATGACTCTTACTTTGGATAAGTGAGGTCACTTTCAACATCCCAGCCTGTGTGGGAAGGATATTTGCTATGTTGTATTGTGTCATGTTACAGACATACTTGGTATATAATAATGACATTAGCTCTGCCCTGAAGACTTAAGCTCCTGAACACCTTTCCTTTGAGGCTTAAGTCTAGAACCTTACTTTACAAATAGTAGGCTTGTTTCTCTGAGGCATTGATATTGACAGGAGTTTCAAACTAAAATCAGGTTGCTAGGGCACAGAGCAAGGCAAACTCTACTGTTACATAGCTTTTGCAATTAGCACCCAGTTAATGAGGTAGAAAGCATGAGTGTGCAGAGGCTCCTTGATCCAGCATACCCTCACACCACTGGGTAGCTCATTACTCAGTTAATCTTAAGCCTGCCTCAGTAGTAGCAACAGAAAGCATGAGAGGGGAGCCAAGGACAGTTTGTCAGGACAAAGGTGCAAGCCTGGGGAACATACAACCGAGTCATAAGCATGACTGTACCACGGAGGATGTCAGCCATCTCAGGAAAAATGTTCAGTGCTTCTCTCTGTTAACAAATGCTTGATCATCGCTCTCCTTTTGTTTGTTGTTTGTTTCCTCCATTTAAACTTTTAAGAATAGCATAAAATGCTATTTTAAAATGTTTGTTTTTCAAGCTATTCATTCTTCAAGCTTAGCTGGTCTTTAACTTCTCTTCATACAAAGTGAGTCCTGAATTGGGGATCACTGTATATAGCCCTGATATGGATGCCACTGTTTTCAGCCCTGAAGTGGGAATCACTGTGTATAGCCCTGATATCGTATTCATTGTATATAGCCCTGATGTGGGGATTACTATATACAGCACTGATATGGGATTTACTGTATACAGCTTTGAATTGGGGGTATCTGCATAGAACTCTGAATAGGTACTGGTGTATACAGCCCTAAAGTGGAAAAACTATACATAGCCCCGATGGGGGTTTATTGTCTACAGTCCTGAACTGGGAATTACTGTATACAGCCCCGATCTGGGGATCATTGAATATAGCCCTGATATGGGGGATAGCAATATACAGCCCTGAAATGGAGACTACTGTATATAGGCTTGATATGGGGGTCACTGTATACAGCCTTGATAGTGGAGTTCACTGTATACAGCCCTTATAGGGGGATTACTGACATTCCTACAAGTTTAGTTTAGGTACTCAGTATATTGACAAATTAACAGGAAAGCAGGTAATATAAGTAATCCCCAAAATGTATCTATTTTTTTCTTCCCAAGTATACCCTAAGATGAAACTCAGTTCACCGTACAGGGGAACCACACATACACATAAGTCTTTCCATATCGTATGTAGAGTAGGTGTAATTCTACCTGGCTAGGATCTGATAGATGAGCTTATGAATACAATTTGTTAAATGCTGATAGCTTCAAAGTCTTAACTTGTTACTGATATCAATTACAAGGCCTTTAATTGTAAAATAGTATTGAGAGTCACAGGAAGGCTGGGTAAGATACTTGGAAGCTGAGGCAGGGTTGTAAGTGAAAAGCCTGTCTGAGTTACAAATTGAGCTCAAAACCAACTTAGGCAATTTAGGAGGCTCTGTCTCAAAAGAGAAACTAAACAGACAGCTGGAGATAATGGCTCAGGAGATGGGTGCTTGCCCGGCATGGGAGAGGCCAGAGATCTGACTTCAAGCCCAAAATACAAACAGGAATAAAGAAGCAAGTACCCGTAAGAAAGAGGAAGAGGAAGACATAAAGGTGGATGTCAGCTTCACGGTTCGTTGCATCCTCAGTTCTTTGATGTCCCAGGACCAGGAGGGTTTTGATTTTCTGTGGATGTATCCCTGAAGTGCATTTTATCCTGAAGTTATTATGTGGTGCCCTAGGTTTCCCTTTCTACATGCAGGGAAGTAAGGACCTGACTAAAGGACAAAGCAGAATCTCCTAGGATGCGATGATGGATGACCCATCACCAGGAGACAGCCTTCACAATGGGGCCAATCTAATCAGTGCTCAACCAATGCAGCTTTTCTGTCCAAACCCCAACATGCACTGTGCTGAAGTAATGGCGTCCTCACCCAAATGACTTGCCTACCATTACAGCCGTGAGTGAAACCTAACTAGAGTAATAACTTCATATCTACCTGCATATATCCTATTAAGATGTTAATATACACATACATATGTATCCTATTAAGATGGAATAAGAAGAAATTTCCAAAATCCCCATTCGTTAGAATACAGTATGATGAGATCGCTGACAGTCGATTTGAGAAACCATATACAGCCCTAGAATTTGAAATTTTGTTTAAAAGGGATATGAAAGTGTGTGGCTATTTTAAATGGATCAAGCTCAGCTTTCCTCTAAGTCTTTGATTTTGGGTGCTGTGTAAACTCACCATTTGCCTCCTGAAAAAGGAGAGAGAATACAGAGAATGTCACAGAGAATACAGTACTGCCTGGAGATTGCCCTACATTAGCAGAATGCATTCCATTGAAGAAAAAGCTGGTTTGCGTAACACAGCAAATCGATCTGTGACCATTATGAACTGATTGTCAAGCTCACTGTATTAGCCAATACCTTGGAGCACAGAGTAATGTGATTAGCGAGCTGCCTTTGGCTAAGAATCGAAGTTTAAGGGTTCAGAACCCTTAATACTTTACATTTAATAATTTCCTTAGAAAACAAAGTTTTCAGTATTAAGATAGAAGCTGTTGTTTCCTGACTGCTTCCTGTTTTATGGATGCCCTGCACTGTTAGAAGTCCTACTCTGTGTCTCTAATCAACAGCCTACTTCCTTGCTGTGGTAGGCACTTTATTCAGTATAACAGAATAATTCTGAACTTTATGCTTAAGTTCTTTAGAAAGATCTTCATTCAAAGGAACATAAGCAATAAGTGCGTTCATAAGAGATAAGCATCAATTATTTTTTTAACTTACACATTCATAACCATTTATAGAAAGAACTTAGAATATGCCATTTGGTTTTCTGATCAATTCTGTATTAGTTACATTTCTATTGCTCTAAAATGCAGAGGGAAGGCAACGTACAGAAGGAAGTGTTGACTCGGGTTTGTATCCTGAACTGCAAACAGGAAGCAGAGACCGAGGGCTAAGAACAGTGTGTAGCCTTGGAGCTTCAAATCCTGCCCCAGGTAAGGAACTTCACCAGCAGTACCACTCTCCTAGACTTACCTAAGCACTATCACCAAAGAGGGACCAAGTATTCAAGCATAAGTGTGTGGGGGACATTTTAATCCAAAGCACCATGAGTACCCAGAGGAGTATTTGTCAGATGGCATTTACAGAAGATCTATGCAGCCAGTTTGCCGGTGATTCTTGAAACATTGCTGTGTGCTAGGAGCACACAGGGGACTAAGGTTGTATATCTATGTTCTAGGAGCTTACAATTAATAAAGAGAGTAAGGAATTTAAGAACAAAACTCAGGTAATTCATTGTTTCTCTAAAATTTATTTATTGGGTTGATTCATTTTCCTCAGTTGGCTTCACTTCCACTTGGCTGTAACAGAGAGAATACTTCTATATCCACACAGCAATGAACATACTGCTGTACATACAAGGTACCTTGTTCTGCTCTCTCTCTCTCTCTCTCTCTCTCTCTCTCTCTCTCTCTCTCTATGGTCTCCAATTCTGCTTCGACTTTCTGAGATTATAGGCACACCACTGTTCCCAGCTCAGAAAAGTGGTTACCAGGTCCACAATCTGGGAGCCAAGTGGAGAAGCACTTGTCTCATTAGGAATCAGAAATACTTAGCTTCTTCTAGGTGCAGGAATTTGGTAAATACAAAATACTTTTCGGTTGTGAAAACAAGTTTTGAGAGATCCTGTGCTTTATATCGTGATTCAGAATTGAAAGCATGACTTTGATGCATTTTTGGCATGTTTTTATCATAGATGAAGGGTTCTCATCATTCGCATTGCCCATTTTCCCAGGTGAATTATAAACTTCTGACAGACAGTAAGCACATGACTCGTCTTCACCCCCTTACTACGCAGCAAAGTGGCCACCATTCTGGAGCTAGTCAAAAAGTGTTTATAGAAAAGAGATGAAGAGTGGCCAAGCCACCCCCGTGTGCAGAGTCTGTGATTATCCCTTCCTGGATTTCTGGATTTTATTCTCATTTGTGCTTCTGCCTTATCATCCCAGTCTGAAGTATCAATTATGGAGGTAGTGCTTAAAGTTATTTTAGAAAGAAGCAGACTGTGGATGGCAATCGCCGGCAATCCCAACTGCTGCGAGGTACAGGAAGGAGGAATTTAAGGCCCAGTGCAACCTGGGCTACTTTGTGAGCTCAATTCTAGCCTTGTCTACAGGGTAAGATCTTGTCTTTAGTAGAGGGGAGGGAAGAAGTAGAAAGCCAGTTATGACTGCTCTTTTGTTCTCAAAGAATTTAATAACAATGCTGGGTCAGACTCAAAGACTTGCCCTGGTAGCGAATTTGTCACAGCAGCTAAGTTTCCCTATATTTTTGTAACAGTTGGATCATCAAACAAGCACAGCAAAGAAGAGGGAAGACTGAGGTAAGTCGTTCACCAGAGGGACCTTAGAGCTGAGACTTGGTGGTCCACATAAAACATGAAGTCTGCACCATATGAAAGGAAATACACCTTGGCTTCATGATCTTTGGGCACATGTAGGAGATAAGAACCTGCCCAATTCTACAATTGGTGGTGCAGTATCATCCCACGCTCATGTTACTATTTCCTACTATGTCACCAAGTAAGTTCAGTTATTAGTTTAGTGTATTTGTCTTTAGCTAGTTAAGTCTAAGAAGGAATGCCATGACTTTTCACACTTGCATTAAGGTGGAGCATCCAATAAAATGCGCCCCAGGACTATGTGCCCCGGCTCATACATTAACTCAGTTGATCATTTCCCAAGAAGACAGGAAGACAGAGACACATCAGTGGGTCATGGTAGCTTTTCCTTTTACAAGTCGTCTGTGGTCACAATAGATGGGGCTTTGGGCTTCAGAGGGAGAATTCAAGCCATCTCGGAATGGGTTTTTCATTATTTTAAAGTATTGCATTTTTTCTTGTATAACAAATTATCAGAAACCATAGCAGTTGAAACACTAATCCTTTATGGCTTTGTTGCTCTGAGAGTCAGTGATCTTGGTTGAGTTCAGCAGGACATTTTTTCTATAAGGGTCACTTCTATGGTGTCATTGATCTGTTGGGTTGATGACCTGAGAAGGCCTTGCACGCATATCTATTATATCACATATATCAGTTAGCAGCTAGCAGGCTCACATTGCCTTCAGATGACAGCTCCAAGAGGGAAAAAAGAGGGATATACAAGTTCCCTTGATGTCTCACCTCACATGTCCCCAGCACCGTATCCTACTGAGCAAAGCAAGCTTCAGTGCCAGCCCAAATAGAAGGGGCTGGAAAAAGGGCAGGGAAAGGCAAAACACTGTGCACATCTTACTTCACCAAGTCTCTCAAAAAGAAAACAAAATGCTCAAGTCATTAACTTAATAGTTTTATATTTACTATCCCCTACAACCCCACAGGTAATGAGATAATTATTAAACATATCAATGAAAATGAACTATCCACTTAAATGAGTTCTCTCCCTCTTCAACAGTCTTCACGATAGATTATCACACTTCTTTTTCCTCTTGACAAGGGCTCTGAGTGTAACATAAGATAGGTATTTTCCAGAATGTATGTAATGCTGTAATATATTTTATTCCCATGTAGAAGCCTATAAAACAGAGTGAGAATTACCAGAGCCTAAATGGAAATGGAAAACAGTAGGCTATTTTCTGTTTCTAATAGGTAAGTACTGTGGCGCGTGTGCAGCGCCAGTCACTTCAGACGTGGGAGGCACTAGCATTTTCACTGTATTGCTTTCAGCCACTTCTGCCCCATGGGCATTTCTGGGAGGCTGATCAGAAATGAAATGTGCTACTCTGAGAGAACACAGTCTTCACGTATTAGCATCCACATCACCACTGTCTGCAAAACCATCTTATGGCTCCCTCTCATTATTCTTTTGAAATACAATTTGCTGTGTATGACCCTTCTCCTTGCCTTCCTTTATCTGTTTCTGAGTAGCCCTGGGAAGAGATGATACATCATAAGACTTTTGTGCTGGGCTACCCTGAGTGGTTCTGAATGTTTCTGCAGTGTCAGCTCTCTGCAATGAGAAGGCAGTATTTTACCCTTATTGCCCATCCAGTTGCCATTGATGGTAATGGGCTACTTTTACGGCCTTTTTTTGACACTCAAAATAATGCATGATAACACCGTGTGACCTCATTTTCTTAGTACCAGTGCCACTGCCATGGGCCAAACTTGCAGTGACTGAATTGTTTGGGGAATTACCTTTCCACTATGTAAGTAGAAGCGTCTAAAGCCTAGAATTCCTTAAAGCACCAAACCCCTTCATAATGGATCATCTCTTTCAGTGACCTTTAAAACTTCCTTCTGGTAGAGGATATCATTTTATTTCCAAACAACCAACGATTTATTCCAAACACGGCCCCTTTGGTAGTAGGTGGAGTAGGGGAAGTGGGGAAGAAAATTCTAGAAGTGCTGCATTGTGACTGTAAACTGAGCCGTTAGGGAGGATGAGAAAAATTGACATTGTGCCATCCGCAATGATCAAGTCATCCGGGCTGACACTGTTAAAGTCTCCTGATACCAGTAATAGACCCACAGCTGAACAGGGGACTGATTTGATTTGTTGCTAGATTGCTCTTATTTTGACAACATCTTGCTGAAATTGTCACATCTGTTGAATTCTTTGTTTGAAAATTAGCCACTTGCAAAGAACACCAAACAATCTTATTTTCACACATTGAGTACACAGGGATTTTCCTACAATGAGCCATCAGCCACAGAGACAATGAAGTGTCAAAACAATTCCAAAGATACCATCTGGAGAAGTGAGAGCACTCAGTGACAAGCATAGATCACCCAGCACAGCTATCTGTTAAATGACCATTGATTAAAATCAAAGCACTTTGAATCCTCGCTGAACTGTCATTAACAGCGCAGATATTGGAAAGCCACAATTATACTGAGATGCATTGATAACATCTGCTAAGAATATGGATGGTGTTTATTTAAGAGTCCTCTCGCAGGAACAGCTGACATTTTGAAAATGTGGAAGATATTTTAATCACCTGTGTCCTCGCCACCTGGTGTTTACAGAATTTCCCTGAGACAGAGCTATTGGAAACTTCTGCTTTATTTGATAACCACAAATAGGTAAAAACATTTCTTTGTAAATTTGGTTTAGTACTTAGAAAAGACAAGATAACTGCAGAAAGAATACATAAGGTCATTAAAACCACTAGACGCCATTGTAAAGCACTTTTCTTCACAGCTTTGATTTTAGCTCATGTCACAGGGCTCAGAGTCATCTTAGATAGATCAGAGGATTGAGGAACAATCCTAAAATGTAAGTCATGAGCTAGTCAGTTGTAAAGTGAAAACAGAAAAAGGGGAAAAAGAACATTTGCTTTTCAAACTGGATCTCTTTGTGGAAGCTGGCTGGCCTAGAACCAAGATGTGGGTCAGACTGGCCTTCTAACTACCTGCCTCTCCCCCCCCAAGTGCTCCAACTGAAGGTGTAATGTGACCTCAGGAGACTTCACTCTACCTTCCTAATTGTTTGGATCATAGATGAACACTACCATGTCCTACTTGGAAACGAAAAATGGAAAAAACAAACAAACAAACAAAAAAAGACTTGTAATCTAAAAGGCAAACATGCTTACTATAAAGAACTATACATGATGTCAATGCATTCCAGATGTAAGAGGTTTTGGATTCTTCTTGGTGGGGCCTGGCAAGATGGTTCAGGGTAAGAGAACTTGCTGCTGATCTAGATGACCTGAGTTTCATCTTCAGAACTCATATGACAGAAAGATAGAACCAACCCCTTCAAGGCTGTCCTGTGACCTCTATCCACCTGCCATGGTGTGCAAGTGTGCCCCAGCCCACAAAGTAAAGAAACAAATGTTAAGGAATTGAATTCCCCTTGATAATGAGCAAAGACATAAAACCCATCAGGACAACTGTTGGGTAGATTTTGGAGTTTGACTGTAGCACCTACAGCCATTGCTGTGGTGTACGCCATCCAACCCAGCAAGACTATCAGCAGATCATCATAAGGTCCGTGTGCTCACAGACTTTCACTCTTGTTATTTTCCATCCAATGAGCAAGGAAAATATCATGTTTAATGTATAATACTTTGACGCCTTTTACAGTAGTTCTTGAAGTGACAGAAGCAGTGTCTGTATAACACTAACTGGTTACAGATTGGGTGTCACCTATTTTGGTATCCGTTCCTTCATACGTGCATCTGCCCATGCATCCTGTCTTCCAGCAAATATCTGCGGATTGCTTAGGATGTAGGAAGCTCTGGCCCTCGCACTGGAGAGTGTAGGATCAATACAGTACTTGAGTTAGAGAGAGAAATTGTCTTTTTTATTTTTCAAGCAGTTAGTGAAGTATATGATCTGGGTAAGTTACACAGCTTCTCTCTCTCTCTCTCGTTCTTATCAGGAACTAATTTAGATCAGCAAACTTTAGAAATTACAAAGTGCTAATAGTTTGTCAAGCAGCAATATGTCATAAAGAAACCTTACTATTCAACCCTAAAATTAAGTTTCTTCTTCCTTTTCTTTTTCTTTTTTTTTGGAGTGGGGACTGATACCACATTATAGCAGGATGGCCATTTGTTTCAGCGGCTCATGACCTATGTGATCCAAATTCTCGGAATCTGTTAGGATGAAATTGGTTAGCTGGATAAATGGAAAGAACGATATTCAAGTGGATGGGCTCTTGTAAGGATTAGACATCATGTTACCGGCTGGTGAAAAGCTCAAGGCCTAGAGGTGGTGGAGTTTGAGTAAACAACAGACAAGTAGAATTGTTTAGATTCAAGCCAGGAGAGGCCAATGAGAGATACCATGCTTTAAGCATAAGTAGGGCTAATGGAGTTAGAGACATGTTATTTAACAAATAAACATCTCATTCTGCTTTCCAGCTGACCTTCACCTTCACCTTTTGTGACATTTTAGCAGACATTCATCCCATCCATCTTTGAACTGTTCATTCAGCTAATGGCAAAAATGTCTGAATATGTTGGCAGAATCAAAGTAATTATGATAGGATTATGATAAGTCATACATTCCAAAAGTCGATGGACACTTGACAATGTACTCTTATGAGTAAAGTAACTTTTATTTCTTTTGGAAATATATTTCAACTGGTGGGAGTTTCAATGGACTAATCACAGTTGGCTTAAAAGGAGAATGTGGGCATTCTGATTCCTCACGTGAAACCACCATGGTTCTTAATCCTCTCTTCTCATTACATTACCTTCTAAGAATCAGCAGAGAGGCTCAAAGATTGGTGATTTACAAGTGGTTATTTTATAGGCAGAATTTTATCATAGGCTTATTTTACTATTTGGTTATCCAGTTTAAATTAAGTGATAAGTTCTTATTTCAGATTTTAAGATCGACTCCTCAAATCT
>CM052708.1:6680314-6739548 GCA_028551405.1 Uromys caudimaculatus
ATAGCAGCCATATTTATAATAGCCAGAAGCTGGAAACAACCCAGATGTCCCTCATCAGAGGAATGGATACAGAAAATGTGGTACATTTACACAATGGAGTACTACTCAGCTATTAAAAACAATGACTTAATGAAATTTTCAGGCAAATGGATGGAACTTGAAAATATCATCCTGAGCGAGGTAACTCAGTCACAAAAGAGCCAACAGATTATCTTGACAGTCTGGGCAGCAAGTTTTGTGGCACACCCCCATCCCTAGCAGTGATTCAAAAATGTTCACAACTGTGTCCATATTTGGGGCCAGGGATCCAAACACATTTCCTAATGCATGTGGAGCAAGCATTTTCCTGACTGAGCCATCAAACAAACAAACCCAGAATTTTAAAAGAAGAAAAATAAATTCATAAAAACACAAAATTGGTAATCATAACATACAAGCAAAACCAGGAAGACCAGGAAGACAAAAGATGGCCCCAATGCAATGAGACAAAAGTTCTACAAAGCTTCCTTTTGCAGTGGCCATTTCCTGCTGAGTTTGGGACGTGACCTTCAGTGTGCTTTATGGAACTATTTTTTTTTTTTCCTTTGCAACTGGTTGTCTATTGGCGATAGCTTCTTGGCTAGGAAGGGCTCATGCCCTCTTCCCCCTTTCAGTGCTCAAGGCTGCCTGGCTTGATCCTGTGTAGGCCCTGTGTGTGCTGCCACAGTCTCTGTGAGTGTCCATGTGCATGAGTCCTGTTGTGTTTGAAGATATTGTTTCTTTGCTGTCAGCCAACCCCTGTGGCTCTTACAGTCTATCTATCTTCTCTTCCACGTACCTCTCTGAGCCCCAAAGGGAAGAAGTATTTGGTGAAAACATCCCATTTACAACTGAAGGTTCCAAAATCTCTCACTCTGAATATTGTCCAGTTGTGGGTCTCTTAGACACTAGATTTTAAAATCTTGGGGTAAAGAAAAACAAAAGCCTTCTTCCCACTGATCATTTTTTAAAGTGTTAATATGTTGATAACAACATTTTCTGATATGATTATTTTTTTTAAATTAATGTCATCCATTTCTTTCACTTTCTTGGGTGTGGCTATTTGAAATGCTAAAATTACAAAAGTGCCCTTTGTTCAGTTTCTGTTGGATATCGCTGAACTAGACTTTGAAGTCCTTGCTGATGAGATGGTGGAGTCCTCTTTGGAGTCTCTGCACATCTCATGGTAGCTTGCTTTCTCAGACGTACGAAGGCAACGCATTGAACATGGAGATCCAAGCTAGATGCTGTAACCCTAGCCATACAATGGGGTTTTGACAGGGTTCATTCATTGTCTATAATATATTGGTTAGAGAAATTGTTTTTGGTAATTCACATTAAACTGTTTAAATTGGCGATATACTTTCCTTGGCAATGATGACATTAAATTCTCAAATAAATAAATTGCCAGCAGCACTGAAAAGAAAAGAAAAGTCATATTCAAAGCATAAAAAATACGGAAAGGAGGATAAATATCACTGTGCGTAATACGTGGACTGTACTCAGACTGAACTACATTAAAACTTGGGTGATGGCTATAAATCTTCTCTAGTGCACGTCCTATCAAACTCCGGAGAGGCCAGCTTTCTAGCTTTTGACCTGAAAGGCAAGCATTGAAAGGAACAGGTCTGATTCATGAAACCAAACCCTTATAGAGAGTGAGGAATTGACGCAGCTTTTGAAGTATCCACAGAGGTGAGGAGATTGTCAGCAAGTACACTTGACAGAGTCAAGCATTTTCTTCCTTGCAAAGTCTTTGTGGGCACTGAAAAGGTAACACCTAGGTAAGATAAGAACCTGATCTCCTGTTGTTAACACTTGTGATTTCAATACAGATCCATCCCCCCTCTCTATATATATATATGAGTGTGAGTGTGTGTGTGTGTGTGTGTGTTTTGTGTGTGTGTATGTATGTGTGTATATATATATATGCATGCATGATATATATCACATATATGAATGTTAAATGTTTTTAGTTATAGACACACAGATCTCAAACCCCAAGCTCTGTCGTAAGATTTCCCAAAGACAGGCAAACTCCATTCTGATTACCTGTCTACTTTATCATGATCTTCACAGAATTCTCTCTCTGGACTACAGTTATGTCTCAGAATGAGGATCCAGAAAACGGACTAACACTGGCTCTAGTTGAGGGAAAAATGAAGCATTCTCTTTTTGGAAAATTCTAATTATTTAGAGGAGTTGAAATTGTGCTACAAATTAGGTATGATGGTCCATTTCCCTTTTATCCTTATTGCCATTATTGGTAGTTTTCAAACTTATAGGATTTTCTTAGCCTTTATTAACTGAGACGCCAGGCTTTAAAAAACCCAAAAAACAAAACTGCATCAACTTGCCAAAAAGTTTTAAAAGATGGCTGTACTTTATACATGAAAATGACATAATCTATATAAGAAGAGCTCCATGAATACAATGTTTGCTGTGAGTGAGAGTATGGAATATGCCCATATGTATGCATGGGTGAGCACATCTGTATGAAGGCTTGAAGAGGCCAGAGAAGGGATGCCCGGTGTCCTGTTCTATCTCCCTCTGCCTTAGCTTTTGATTCAGGTTTCTATACAGTGCCTGAAGTTAAGCTGATAGCCATCAAGATTCACCAATCCTCTGTCTCTGTCTTCCGCTGCACTGGGGTAACAGGCATGTGTGGTGGTCACACTTAGCTTTTTATACGGGTGCTGGGGTCATTGTGCAGCAAGAAGTCTTACCGCTAAGCTGACATCTCTAGTTGCTTCTATTCATTCTTATGAAAATAAATCAAGAAACTTGGCTGTGCTTGTGCAAAGTAAATAAATGCCTCAGTTTCCACACCATTCTTTTAAGGAAAGCATGAGAGGACATTTCATTGTATGCTGAGGTTAAATTATTCAGAATATTGAGTTATGTTAATTAGGGTGGCTCTCTCCCTATACTCTTATCACGCAGTTTATTTTAAGTTTACACTGCAGTAGGGATAAAAATCGACTGGACCACCACTGGAATTTGTGTTGCTGATTACATGGGGTTCTTACAATCCAGCCCTTTAATTACAGGAGTCTGTTCAGGAAATGAATGAAGAGACCAACCTCAACTAATTGTCTAAACTCCTTTCCTATGTAAGAGTTCGACTGTCCCATTCGAAAGTCCTGTAACATGGCTCACTTAACCACACACTTGGTCTGACCTTCACCCCCTTTGATTTTCAGTTGAGTCTAACTGGCAGATACATCCAGGGATGAAATTAGGTTGAATTCAATCATGGACAAGAAAAATATATTCTGATGGTTTAATCAAAATTCCTATTTTTTGAGTGCTTACTCAGACATGGATTTGGTTAAACTCCTGAATAACTCATGCCATTTAACAGTCAAGGTTACCTATGGAAATAAGTAATGGGGTTATTATCCTCTGCTTTTCCAAAGAAGGAGCTGAGGTTAAGGGAAGTGTGGCAGCTTTGCAAAGCCCTGTGTTCCTGTGTGTTAGGCACAGAACTCCACAGTGGGGGCTATTGAGAGATGTGCTCTCTCAAGGCAAACATCTTTGTATGCTGTTGCCTTTGCTTAATCAGAACAGAATGAGGGAGCAATCACCAAGGGAGCCTATCTTGCTATCTTGGTATTTCTGGTCAACCAGATTGCTGAGCCATGATGCCTGTTTCTATACGAAAAGAGTAGAACCAAGGAAACCTCAAGACCATTGACAATAGGATAGTACTTGGGATGAAAAATGTGTCCTTCCTGACTGTGTAGAAGAAAATAAAATCCTTATTTGCAGTCATAGCCTTTATCCTTTAAAAGAAGACATCTGACTATGCCTTAACACAGTCTTAGCTTTTAAATGAATGTTGTTTACTTGAGAGTCATAATAATCCTTCCTTGGTCCCCATAAATGAGCTAGGAGACTGTATATATTAGTAGCGAAGTCACTTTATTCAATGCTGTCTTAGAGAAAGAGCTGCCTGTCCACATATTTCAGAATCATTTATCTGTTTCCTACAGCACATCACATAGAACAGTCTGTGGATAGAATATTTCACTGCAGGTAAAGCTGTTTAAATCCTTAGCTTGAATATACAGTAAACAGAGCATTACAGGAGAAGCTGTCGGGGAAACAGATGGCCGTTGTGAGCAGTGAAGTCCCTAAACTGTACAGCATCATTAACAATGGGCTCAGTAGATTCAAATACAGACCCACATGTGTTCACAGAAGCCCCAGTGACTCACAGGTTTGCCCTGGTTAGAGCCAACTGATAGTGCCCAGTTTCTATTTAAAGATATAGAGAAAAACGGAGGGAGTGCATGACATATAAAATAGTTGACATTCCTAGGAGAAGCAACAATATGCCTGTCCAAAGCTGGGATCTTATCATTTCAATGAGTCAGATCATTAAATTTGAATTATGGCCCATAACAATTCGCTAGGCTAAAGTTATGAAAAGCTGGTCTCTTGCCAGTAGAACTAAACCCATACCAGTTTATTTTCATCCTGAGTAGTCAAACATATGTGTCACGGAGCAGCCTTCCCTGGTGCAATGAAGATGCAAATTGAAAGCTACAAGTTATAGCTCTAAGCAGTTTCTACCCTTATATATGGGAAAATACAGATTATTAATATGTAACTCACACGAGGCTCCCGACTGTTCTCTGCCTGGAGAGATGTTAGAATATTATAGGGGTATATTACCTTTAATCTGCACACAAAGGCATCCTTGGTAGCTTACACAGCTATTTGTCTATTTCTAGAGTATTCGTAGATGAATGGCTGTGTATTGAACATATTTAAGCAGCTACTTACATACTGTCCAAACCTAATTTCACTGAGCTTGTTGTATGTGGTCTGCAGAGCACTGGATTCCAGGAGTGTCCAGATGCCTGACCATGCCCTATCCATACTACATCTGAACACATCTGTGTGGCCAGAGGACTTCAGTGGATATGAACCTGTTCAACTAGTGAGTCTATGTTATGGAACCATCATGGCTACAACTGGCTTGATTAGAACACTTGCAGATAGTTCAAGTGAGTTGATACTCAAGAAATCCAGGAACTCACTTGAAGAGAGGGAGTGAGATATTCCCAATTTCAGTCCCTAAAGACAGCAAATAAGGAACTAAGGAATTTAGCAAAAGACCATAAGGGTCCAGCAAAAGGCCATAAAGGCCATTCTATGCACTTCTAGATATGGAAACCACACAAACTATACCTATACTATAAATATTTGTTATTAATACCTACAAATAATTTTGTTACCAATTCTCATCAAGAAAATTTCTCTTGGCAACAAGTGTAAACCACTATATAAAACTAATAAAAATGCATAAGTGTGGTGTCTAGTCCCTGTGAATATATCTACAAAATATTGCCACACCCAAGGCTCAGGGAACATTGTGGAAGAGGAGGCAAAAAGGCTTTAAGAGCCAGAAAATCAGGGAGTTTGCTGTGAGGTGTCTCCTAGAAATAACAGAAGCTACAGACACAATGTCATGCCAACATGACTACCTAACATAATCTGAACCAGACAATAACAATACATATGTCATGGAAGGAAAACCCAAGCGGCATCAACCCTACATACAGAATGTGTGTGAATGAACAGCAGCAAACCCAAAGGGCAAATTAATTCAAATCAAGAGGGAAGATGGCCTTCCTTCTGATACACCCTCTTTATTGATACTACTGTCAGAAGGTGCCACTGACAACGACCACCAGATGGATAAATCAAGGCAGTTCTGGTGAGGCTCCCTGCTCAGGTGGTGGTAATTTGTGGCAAGCTAATATTGATCCACAACCACAACAGAAACTTAAACAATTAATGAATATTCTTTTTTTTTTTACAAAAACAAATAGAAATTGAACAGTCTATGGAGGAAAAAAAAAAGAACTAGAGGCAACTAAGAATGCTGAGAGTGGGATAGTCTTCCCCAGGAAAGAGTCTTCCAACTGTTTAATCAATACCAGATGGCCAGCCCTGCAAATGGTCATACAAGTAACATTATACAAACCGAGCAGGTTGTATTTAGGGATACATGTAAATACACATATTTATGGAGTCACAATTAATTAATGCTAAAGAGGGCAGGAATCTAAAGGGAGCAAGGAAGGATATGTAGGAGGGTGTTCAGAGGAGTGGGGAGAGAGAATGCAATTATGTTGTAACCTCAAACAACAACAACAACGACAACAAAAAACAAGAGAAAAGATTTCCACAGAAAAAGTAAAGTCAACACACAAAAACCCTCTATCTGGCCTACGCTGCAGACAGATAGATGTAGGGGCAGAAGGACAGGCCTGCTGTTTTTTGTCACCACATTTGAGGTAGATTGTTACACAGCAGTAGATAACATGATTACACTTTTTATCTGTGGCCTAAATACTCCTAAGGGTGGTTTCACTGTGAAAGCTAAGGCTCAATGTGGAACAAGTTCATCTGGGACTTCAAAAGGAGATGCCATGGCTTTTAAAAGGGAAGAGCAGCTTCACCTACAAGTTTTGTTGCAAAATTGCTTTTTTAAAATAACCAACTTAGGTTTCTTGTGCTACAAATGGAGTGTATTCTATTTCTTTGTCTTCTTTGGTTTTCAGAATACAGAGAATATCATCACAGTCTTTTACAGCACAGCCTGCTTTGTGGCTAAAGGTCATTCTTAAATTACTGCTCCTACCTTTCTCCTCTGACATTAGCAAGGCAGACAGAGCTTCAGAGTCAAGAAGACCTCTGACTGCCTCTTGGATTTCTGCTCCGCTGCTCAAATCTGTGCAGCCTTGGGTGGATTGGGAACTCTGGAGCTTTGACCCTCTACACCTTGTAAAATGGGGTGATGTTGCCTCACGTGCTTGTTGGGGGTGTTACCATAAAATCATGCAAGTCAAATGCACAGTATCTGTCTAGGAATTACAAGTGCTAAGTGTGTGATAAAGGGTAACACAGACATTCTGTCCTTTATAGTCTCCTCAACATTAAAATCTATTCTTACCATAGACCTACGTCTTCAAGCAAAGTAATTAAAACTAGATATCATAAAGTAAGGTATATATTGTATATGTTAATTTTATTTATTTCACATACACACATATCATAGAATATATACATATATATGTGTATATATATACACATACATATATATGTATATGTATATGTGTGTGTGTGTATATATATATATATATATACACACACACACACACACAGTTTCTATTTGTCAATTTAGGAGTTAACTAATCCTTAACTAATCTCTAAGAATTTCAGCAAAGTGTGGAGCAGAGACTGAAGGAAAGGCCAGCCAGAGACTGCCTCACCTGGGAATCCATCCCATATGTAGACACCAAACCCAGACACCATTGTGAATGACAAGAAGTGCTTGCTGACAGGAGCCTGATATAGCTGTCTCCTGAGAGGCTCTGCCAGAGCCTGACAAATACAGAGGTAGATTCTCACAGCCAACCATTGGACTGAGCAGGGTCCCCAATGGAGGAGTTAGAGAAAGGACTGAAGGAGCTGAAGGGGTTTGCATCCTCATAGGAAGAACTACAATATCAACCAACCAGACTCCCCAGAGCTCCCAGGGACTAAAGCACCAACCAAAGAGTACACATGGAGGGACCCATGGCTCCAGCCGCTTATGTAGTAGAGGATGGCTTTGTCCGGCATCAATGGGAGGAGAGGCCCTAGGTCCCAGGAAGGCTCGATGCTTCAGTGTAGGGGCAGGAAGGTGGGAGTGGGTAGGTGGGTGGGGGAGCACCTTCATAGAAGCAGGGAGATGGAGGATGGGATAGGCTGTTTCTGGAGGGGAAACCAGGAAAGGGAATAACATTTGAAATGTAAATAAATAAAATATCAAATAAAAAAATAAAGAATAAAAAAAGAAAGAATTTCAGACTTTTTAGGAACATTATAATTTACCTGGTGGGACTCAGGATCTGATGGCATCAATTGAGAGCAAAACATATATCTGTCACCAAAATGAATGAAAGGATGGAAGGAAAGAAAGAAAGAAAGCTATCACTGTACTGTGTTAGCTGATGTGAATCAATGAAGGGTGTTTATATTCAAGAATAAATGTTGTTCTTTGAATCATGACTTCAGGAGAAAAAGATGTGCCACTTGTCCTTTAGTGAGAAGAGGATCGAAAGAAAACTGATGTCTCCTTCATCAAAAGATGCTTTCTTTTCCTAAGACACATGATAAATGTTGGAAGGGAAATACCTTTGTTTGGTACAACTTTTCGCAAAGCTCCGTAAACTTAGTAGTCTTGACAGAGGAAAGACAGCAGCCCATTGCAATAACTGTGATGTGAGCTAGTTACAGGGCATTTCTGGGACTGGCACGGTACATGTGCAGGGGATTAAGGACAGCCATTTGTACTATATATCAAATGGATAATAAAGAAGGCACACAAAGAGAGATAATTAACATCCGAAGAAGCATCATAACTTAGGGGCTTACAAAGCCTGTAAATTTAGTGTTGCTAGCAAACTAATCACCAATGCAGGGAATGGAAAATGAAATAAGACCTTGGTCACACGGCTGTTGTAATGCACAATGTCACTTTGTGTGGATTTGCAAATTGGAAGCTACATCACCTTATACAGAAATAAGAAGCTGCATAATAAACAGGGAGCATGAGAATGATAGATCATGAGCAATAAATTAGCCTCCCATTGTCATAAACACATGCTAAATAAGGGAGCTGGGTTTAAATCAGTCTGACACGTCTCCAGTACTGACAATAATTGTGGAAAGCACGTGAGTATCATTTCCTTCCAAATGGTGCACCACTGACCAGGCGGCCATGGCTTATTTTTGACAAATTTTATATTTGAATAGTGAAAACATATCTGATTGCCTTAATCAAAACAGGGATTGGTTTCTTTGGGTAAGTTATATGGGAAAAGTAATTTTAGACTTCAATTCTAGAAATTTGTCTGCTAAAATGAAAAATGTTCTAGCTGGTAAAACTAAGCAAATGGCTATTTTAAAAAATAAACTGCTATGTAGAATGGTACATGTCTTATTATCATTTTTTGTCTGTATTTATCTGTATTTGAAATAGAGTAGTATTCTCTTCAAAGGGTTTTGGTGACCTGCAAGGGATGAGATTTTCTAATAGCGGAATAGAATGTGACAGTTTCTTAAGACCTATCCTTCAGCGGGTAGGTTCCAGGAAGAGAGAATTGCCCTATTTCTAACACAATTTATGCTTTAAAAAAAAATTCTACTCAATATTTAGTTAGCATGCTAGATTTACAGTAACTCTATTAGCATTGCAAGTAATGGCATTTGCAACCCAGCATTATGCTTGGATTCAGGAGAAAGAAACAGCAAGAAGGGGCAGTGGGATGCATAGGTCAGTTACATACAGTGGAGACTGCAATGGAAACTTATTCCACTGAATTTTGTTCTTAGTACAATGTGGCTTTCCACACCCCTGTATCTGTCTGGTCTGTCACATGAAGAGCTAATTACAACTGAATCGTTTACTAGGCCCCAATCAAGGGTTATTGCAGTGTGGACAGGGGGAGTTTTCATGCCATATTTGTATATTCACCATAAGAGGTGGTTTTGCCTGGTGCCTGTGAGTCTTGTGTGCTTCATAGTTGTCAATGATTATAGATGTTTCAGAATTACCCTTACTATTACAGGATACAAAAGGCTTTTAACTTAGCCCAAAGGTATGTAAACAGAGGAAGCTCTGGAATGCCGGCTTAAAAGTGAATGTAGTTGCTTTTCCATGGGAAGATTGTGTGAACATAGCCGTTTCCACTGCTTTTGGATAATGGTACACATTTTACTCTTGTATACTTTTGTCTACGTTTAGAGTTAGATACTCAAGGGACAGTTGACATTATCTGGGGACATTTTTATCTGGCATAGCTCAGAAGGGGAGGGGAGATGATACTGGCAATTGTTAGGAAGGGACTAGACATGGTACCCAGTATTCTGCAATGCAGAAGGCATCTGGCTATGACAAAGTGTTATTTGCTTACAAATCACCATAGTACAGCATCTGAGAAACACTTGCAGAGTCATAGCATCATAAATTATTGTGAAAAAGAGCAACTGCCCTTCTCTTACATAATCATTGGTCTTCAAGTTCTAAACTCAACAACACAAAGCTCATTCCATGAGTTTGTTTGAGCTTTACATTTCTGTTTGTTTTCATTAAAAGAACACAAAGCCCTGTGTGACACTCTACAAACACTAGAAAGAATGCCCTTTCTAACAATGCAGTCAAGTTGGCATTTGCTTAAGAAGCCAGTACCCTAAAGGTGAAACTTTAGTATTGCAAATAGAATGGAATTCTTAGGAAAATGGATGGAACTAGAAAATGTCATCCTGAGTGAGGTAACCCAATCACAAAAGAACACACATGGAATGCACTCACTGATAAGTGGATATTAGTCCAAAGGCTGAGAATACCCAAGATACAATTCACAGAACACATGAAGCTCAAGAAGAAGGAAGACCAAAGTGTGGGTGTTTCAGTCCTTAGAAGGGGGAACAAAATACTCATGGGAGCAAATAGAGACAAAGTGCGGAGCAGAGACTGAAGGAAAGGCCATCTAGAGACTGCCCCACCTGGGGATCCATCCCAATATACAGTCACCAAACACAGACACTATTGTGGATGCCAAGAAGTGCATGCTGACAGGAGCCTGATATAGCTGTCTCCTGAGACGCTCTGCTAGAGCATGATATATTCAGAGGCATGTGCTCGCAGCCAACCATTGGACTGATCATGGGATCCCCAATGGAGGAGTTAGAGAAAGAACTGAAGGAGCTGAAGGAGTTTGCAACCCCATAGGAAGAGCAACAATATCAACCAACTAGAAGTAAGCTTTTTAGCCTCTTTTCTATTTGTATGCCTCTCTTCATTTCTCTCTTGATCTCATTGATAGGTCTGATCAGAGAACAGGTAGAGAGAAGTAAATGAAAAATGTTTACATTTAGCAAAAAATACAGACTCATTTACATTCCAGAGTTGAGCATGTACTGTAGGTGACTGCATAAGCTAGTTGTTAGCTGAAGACCTCAAGTAGAATGTGAGAAGAATACACACATGGAGACTAGAGAAGATCCTGAGAGCTTTAAAGGAGTTAATAAATGAGGCAGGGAGAAGCTTGGTATGGGATTCCTGAGCCATATCAGAGTATGCAAAATGCAGCTGGAGCTATCACAGGTGGTTCAAGGTTTCTGGAGGATGCTATACCCATTAACAGAACTCTGAACTGAGAAGAAAGAACACACAACAAGAAATATGCATTCTGTTTTGGACTTAAAACCTCGAGGGATGAGGAAGACCTTCAAGTAGATATTTCTATGCATGTAATTCATATTAGAATAAAATTAAACAGTGACATTTGAGATGATAGAATAATTTAGAAAGGTGCGAGCCATTTATCTAAAGATTATTGGAGCCACAGAATCTTTCCTTTTTTTTTTCCTAGAAAGGAAAAAGAAGATAAAAAAAGATTGAATCTTAGGGAATGGCCTCACTTGAGGGCAAAAAATAGACTAGAAAAAAAATGAGAGCCAGGAGAAGGGATCACCATCAGAGTGGCTGCTGTGGAATGGGGGTTCCCTGAGAGATAGAAGCTAAGCAAGGATTAGAGGGACATAAACTGAGAGTGAGAGGAGCTAAGTTGAAATGCAGGGTTTGTCATGATTGAAAAGGAGGAAGAAGGAGAGCACTTTGGGAAGCAGATAGATAGGAGGCTATTGTCATAGACTAAGGGCAGAACAGAGTGTTCCGGGAGAACGTAGACAGGAGGACAGATACTATAGAAGGAAACAAAGGAGAGAAACAATCAGGCCATGAAGGGTGTATTCTAGTCTCTAAGCATGTCTCTCAACAGCAGAACTCAAATCAAGCCAAGTGCTGCCAATTGTCCCAGAACTAGAGAGGCTGAGGCTGGAGGATCATGAGATATAAGCCAGAATGTGTTCCCTAGAGAGACACTGTCTCAAACCAACAATCCATCAGAAAGAAAGTAAAGCTTCATTTGTCTTCAGTGTGTTTTCTTTACTTTCCGCTCCTGAACCATTGTAATAGACAACTAAATTTAACATGAAAAACAGAAGCAAAACAAACAGAAAAACAAAACAACAACAACAAAAAAAACCAACCCCACATTATCAAGGGATTGGTCATAAAACAAACAAACAAAACAAAACAAAATAACCGGATACAGGTATCAATGTTTTAGGAGTATGCTGTAAAAAATAAGCAAAGCCAACATACATATCTAGATTCTCTAAGCTTTATTTCTAAATTTCTAGATGTGTTATTCAAAGCATTTACTGAGTTTCCTGTAAGAGACTAGTTCATGATATTCTGGAACTCTACTTCCAAAGAGTGGCTATGAGCTTGGCAGGGCTCACATTTCTGGATATGGTGTAGGCCAAGACAATAATTTTTGAAGGGTATGTTTCAGAAAGGGCTAGTGCAATATCACTAAAATTAACAAACTTTTTAAAAAGAGATTGAAAATAAATTAATTACACGTATATATATATGTGTTGGTATATACACGTGAGTACAGTACCTTCAGAGGCCAGCAGATGGTATCAGATTCTCTAGAGCAGAGAAAGTTACAGAAGAGTCTCAACATTCTTAATGCTGGGACCCTATAATATAATTCCTTATGTTGTGGTGACTCCCAACCATTAAATTATTTTTGTTGGTGTGTCATAATTGTAATTTTGCTAGTATCATGAATTGTAATGTAAATATGTTTTCCAATGGTCTTAGGCAAGCCCTGTGAAAGTGTTGTTTGACCCTGCAAAGGGCTTGTGACCCACAGCTTGTAAACCATGAGTTACAAGCAGTTGTGAGGTGTCCAAGCTCTTAACCACTGTGGCATTTCTATAGCTTCCATTTTCTAATTTATGGAACACACTGACATCCATCCAACAAAAGCAGTGGCTGTCACATGTTGGAAGGGATTTTGGGTAGGATTGGTAAAGAAGGCCTAACTTAGGTCCATGTCTACTAAATTCCAGAACACAAGGAGAACATACACAGGATTATGAAGCCAAGGATCCTATCTTATTAGAAAGCATCATATCTTGAGCAGTTTGAAAGCTCCTCTTCTACTAGAGGTTTTAGAGCAGGCAAGATGTGATAGTACAGTAGTGTGTGACGAAGACATCTTTCCAGTCAAGTTAAAGAGGAATTCGTGTGTGCGTGTGCATGTTTGTCTATGTGTGCATGTTTGTCTATGTGTGCATGGGTGTGTGTGTGTGTGTGTGTGTGTGTGTGTGTGTGTGTGTCTGTGTGTGTCTGTGTGTGTGTGTGTGTGTGTGTGTGTGTGTGTGTGTGTGTGTCTGTGTTGTGTTTAGATGTAGAAGAATATTTGTGGCTGCACATGAAGATCAGCTTCAGAGTCTCTAGTGTGGTTCCTTGGGCGCTGTAGACCATTTGTGAAACGTGTTCTTTCAGTGGCTTAGCTAGGCTTTCTGGCCACGAAGTCAACAAGTTGATTGTAAGTATGTGTTCATCTTGCCTGACACATGCTTTGTTTTATATTTTTATTTTTTTACATGAGTTCTAGTACTTGAGCTTGGGTCCTTGGGCTTACAAGGTAAGCATTTTATTGACTGAGAAATTTCCCAGTCCTGTTTTTATACTTGAGCTGTTATAGGGACTTGAGTTTCTTCTTAACTTGTTGAGAAAGGTGACTTCTAGGCCCTTCATAAAAGCAGATGATATCATAGGAAGTGGGGATTGATGAGACTATCAGTTAATAAACTGTGGTTTTGTACTGAAACTGATTCATCAGTTAAACTTCATATTGAGAGATACGGAATATACATAGAGCAGTCTTTTGCGATTAGAAGACCTAACAGAAATGAGCTCAAGATAGTGTCTTAATTTTACTACTACTACTACTACTACTACTACTACTACTACTACTACTACTACTACTAGTTAGCTGATTTATAAGTTAATTGGTATTAATTTTAAGTCACTTTAAGACATAGTTGACTAAATCTTGAAGTTCTAGTATATATTTGGTCCTGAAAACACATTAAAAACAGATTGAGAAAACCCCCACCCCTGGAAATAATTCCCTGTCAGCTATATTCAACTTATTTCCTTGGGATCCAAGCACTTTATGAGATAAATGTGCATAGTTTTGTTTTTTAGCATCTGATGAAGTCAACACTCAGTAAGATTTATGATGTGCCATACTCCAGATTGCTGGGTAGATCAGACTGGGATCACAACCAAATGTTTCATTCCAAAGCTAGTTTCACAACCTGACTTCTCAACATCTCAGTGAGAAGATCTGAATCAAATCTCCTTCTTAGGGCTATGAAAGTAGGGCCAGTCATTTTGAGGTTTGTGGTCCTACAAAGGCCCTCACAGAGAGACAATGCACCTTGTCACCCACTCTTCACCAAGTCAGCACTTTTTTGACACAAAGCTAGCCTTATGAACTGGGGTGTATTTGAACTAAACAGACAGCCGAGGATGACCCCAAAGTTCTGACCCTCCTGCCTCTACCTCCTAAGTGCTGTGACTACAGGTGTACACCACCAAACCCACCATATGATGAAGTCTCTTTAACGGCCTCAGACTAATTCTAATTTGCAGCCAATGGTTCATTGGAAAGGATCTCTATAGAACATTTTCACCCAAGGCACTGCCAGGGGCTTGGGAATTCAACCGATTTTGGATCCCCTGTTTTGTTATGTTACTGCCTCATGGTCCTTCTCCCTCCCCCTTACTTCCTCTTCCTCTCCCCTTCCCTGAATTCTCTTCCTGAATGAGATATAAGAAGGAAAATGGGAATTCCTCTGAAAATAAACCAACTGTCCCCTACTGGGATCTGTTTATAAATATTAAAGATGTAATAGAGTTAGACTAATCTTGTAGAAGACACAGAATACTAGTCTTTTATGCGTTGAGCAAAGACAGATTCTGGTAGGTTGGGAATAAACCCTATCTTGTGTCAAACACACATGAACATTGCTCGTAAAGGTCTTGTTGGTGTGCTACAAAAGATGAAATAATTTCTAGAATGACAAAGTAAAGCAATTTTAGGGCCCAATAGAATCTAAAGGCACACTTAAAACTCTCCTGGTGGGGTTATCCTTAGGGTGGCTAAGAAGTAATTGCCAACAGAATCGACACACACCTCTAACATTCAGTGTGAGGATTTACTTCGGTCTTAGGTTACAGAGAACTGTCTCTTTTATTTTGAAACAAAATAATCAACCATAGTAAGTCAGAACCCTTTCTTCCACTTTTTCTTTTTGCCAGAGACAGATTCTCATCCCACTTTCATTATCTTTCAGTGGACAACACCGCATGGTTTTCAGTACGCTAGGTCAATGGAACAACACACTTTCATATTAACTTAAAGTGCATTTCACAGCTTACTTCTGATTTTATGGCACTTCTTCTAGCTTCTGCCAAGAGGGAAAAATTTTGCCTTCATAGCAGGAGACTGACAAGTTATTTCAACTATATTAACAGCAGCTATTGTCGACTGCTCTTTTGTGTTTTCCAGTGTTCCTGAGAAACTTGAGGTCAAGATGCTAGATTTGCGGAACAACAGTAGAGATGGACTTACTCTCAGCTTTCTCTTAAGAAAGACATCAAAAGGAAATGTTTCTGCCAAATACAAATACTTGGCAATGCAGACCCAGATCAATGATCAAAAAAGTCAGTCACCATCTGTAAATCAAGCAGCCAGTATAGAAGCAGCAAGACGTGTTAATTCTGCCTTCAACAAATGCTGGCACATTAGTTTGTGCCTAAGATTTTAAGAAAGCAGAGCCGGCAGGATGAATTAAAGCACTAATAATGTATTTCTTCACTTCATCAACAGAAACCTGAAGTTGCCCAAGGAGAGGACCAAAGTGAGATGGTAGAAACCAGGAAGGATGTGATTTGAGAGAGCACTGTCATGGTTACTCTATCCAACATTGCTAGGGATGTGAGCAGGGCCTTGTAAGGATGCTTGCTCACTTCCATTCCAGGCTTCCAGAAAAGCACTCCAAGGACAAATAGGCCTTACGTTGATCCACTGAAGACAGAAATGCATTAAGTATCTTCCTGAGACTTCCTGTCTTCATCCCTCATGGGAGAAGCTTCATCCCATGAACTTACATGTGGCTGTGGTCCCTCTGAAATCACTCAGTGAGCTAAACTGCCTAAGCTGAGTTTGACTCTCCATGTTCAGGAAAGAAACAGTAATGGCTTCCATGAGGAAAGAGGGCATGAGAGAAAGGAGGCAGATCAAAGACTCTGGGAAGAGGTCTCATGGAGGTTTAATTCAGGTTGAAAATTTAGAGCCAGGTGCAGTTCTGAGCCTCCCAATAGGCAAGAAAAACCAAACTAGCCAACCTAACAAACACAAAAACAAACAACCCTCTCAAACCAGAAATATTATATTAGTGATTTCCTCAAACTCACACAAAAGAACCCCAGTGGTGAGTTACAGTGCGCTTATGAGGTACTGCACATTAAAAGACAGTAAATGTTACTCTTGTTAGCAACAGTAGGACACTTCCTTAATCTCCAACATTGGATCATGATATGCTGACAGAGTATATTTCACAGGGGGTCTAAGGGATCTGTGGAGAAATGATAAATTTTACAGCATACAGAGGAGCATGCAGATGGTATGTTCTTCAGCCAGAGGCCTACCTGTTTATTCTCTCTAATGTTCCTTTTAAACAGACTTCATGTTTTTATTTATACATGTGTGTACATGACACACATGCCCAGAAACAAGAGCAATGGCCAGAGAAAAACTGTGGGTATCTTCTCCCCCTTACACCTTCTTGGAGATGGATACCTTATTTGTTGTTCACTGTTGCATACCTAAGGCTAGTTGACATGTGGGCATCTGGCCATTTTCCAGTCTTTGCCTCCAGAGGTATGCTGGGATTACAGATGCTTTTGCTACACCTCCCAACTGTTGTATGGGCTCTGGGGATCTGAACTCAGGTCCCTACACTCCCAAGGCAAGCGCTTTCCTCATTGAGCCATTCCCCTCGATACTTTTCTATTGTTTAAAGCAACCCAGTTTGTGACCATCTGTCACTGCAGAGCTGAGAAACTAATACATCTTATCATGAATAAGTACCAAAACCATGTTTGAAACAAGCTACAAAGCTCCATGATTTTATCTTCTGGAAGTCTGTAACTAGAGCTGAAAGAAACTAATTTTGAAAGAAATCAATGCACAAATGCTTTGCTGTAAACATTCCAAACAAAATACCATTAATTTGAGCTACTTGTAGGGAAAGTATTTCTGAAACAGAAAAGCATTAATGGCAATGAATTTCCATGCATCCATGTGTTGTCTGAAAAAGTCACTTTAATGAAAATCTGAGAATGGTTCACGTGTCGTTCATTGACAAATCCTCCCTGGGTAGTCTCTGCATTGCAGGATAAAATCTGCATTCTTTCCTGTGTCCTGGGAAGCCCTGGACTTCTTGAGGAGGGCTCTGCTCTTCTTTCCTCATCTCCCATGGTCTCTTACTTCTTCTGCCTGTGGAGATCTGCAGAACCATCTGCACATCACGGGTCTCACCGTGAGTCTGCACATACTGCTCTCTGTCCTGAGCCTGTGGGTCAATGTTACCATCTAACTCAACTTCTGTCAAAGAACAGCTGCTTCATGGCCCAAGTACATTACAATCATACAACTAGCTTCACACACACACACACACACACACACACACACACACACACACACACACTCCATATTGTTCTATAGGTGTGGCAATAGTTATAAAGGTTAGTTTAGGTTACATGCTCACACTTAGGGATTTTTTTTTTTCTAAGTTTGGATTTCAATACCAAAACCCATTCTCATTGTCTTTTCTGGGATGAACACTTACTCATCTTTCAAGACTTATGAACTGTCAGGTCAGATGGAAGCCTTCTCAACCCGTCCAGATAGAGGTTAATATTTCTACTGCTATTGTCTCTGTTCATGTATCAGTATTGTGCCTTTTACCTTTATCATTTGAGTTGTACATTCGATGGTTTAATGTGGCTTACTTGGAGAAGTTATGAACACTGAAGCAGTGGATAGTCAAGTGTTGCCATTGGAAGAAGTGAGGATATGTCCTCAATCTTCTTTCTTAGTTGGTAATCCTTTTTAGGAGCTGTGACCACCAACAAGGCTTCGTGTGAGGGCTGGCTGGGAAAGTACATGGCTCTTGAGAGCAAGAAGTAGATTCTGTGGTAAAGAAATACCATCAGACCTCTGTTGTGACCATCATGGCTGTTCCCTTGAATGTCTGCTTACTTTGTCTTTCATTGTGCAGAAGTTGAGATTTTCTCTCCACATGCTTCTTAAATGTATTTGAAAGCTAAAGATCATACTAGAGTTGAAGGTTGGATAACTTGTCCTATGCATTAATTCATGTCTCAAGACAACATTGCCTCCTGTCTTGGAAGAAGACCTGGCCTGAGTATTCACAGAATTTGAGGATACAGCATCTTCTTGATGGGAAAGGAACTTTATATGTTGCTTTCGGTTATGAGAACTCTGTTATATGGCACTGTGGGTAGACTTGGAGACTGCATACCCTTGGTAAAATTAAGACTGGAAACAAATGCAAATTCCTGAATAATTCATTAAAATGTACGGATACTGTCAGGGTAAGTGATCTTTTTAATAGGTGACTAGATTAAGGAAGGAAGAAAAAGCATTTAGGATGCTGGGCCTCCTTCTGACTTCATGGATATTCTAAAAGTTTGAGAATTTTGTAAAGGCTTGGCTTGGTGGAAGAGACCACACTAAATTAGCCAATGAAGAGAATCCAGCTTCAGGGTCCAAAGTGATAAATCAGGAATAAATGCATCCTGGAGATTGCCATAGAGGTGAGATAAATACTCCTTCAGAGATATTCTTCCATCCAGCCCTCTCCTCTCCCTAAGCCCTCTCCTCTCCCTAATGTCCAAGAGTTCCAAAGTCACAGGGGACAGTGCTAAGATCTCCTCAAAGTGCTGTCATTGATGCTGTCTCTGGATACTCACCAAAACATTCAGTAACAGACACAAGCCCTTGTCCTGGGATGGGCAGGCCAGTAAGAGATGGGGAGCCCTCCCTGATGACTGGATAGGAGTGGGGGGAAGAAAGATAGGAGGGGAAAAATGAGATCTGAGCAGGAGCAGGAAAAGCAGAAATCATAATAGAAAAAATCCCTTGGAAGGTGGACACTCGGAAGCATCAGAAACTTGTGAAACTCACTTTCTGTGCAAAGCGGCCTCTAACCCGAAGGTTAAGAAGTTTGACTTAAAGAAATTTCTCCTAAAATGCTTCTGTTTTCATTCCATAGGACTTAGCACTCAATTACCAGGCCAATCAAATGTCTGACACTGCTGTGGAGGACTCCTTAAGAGGAGTCAGCCCTTTGGCTGGGAAGTCACATTTACTACCCTGCTTTCCTTATTTCATTTTTCTAGAGTGATTTCCATTCAGGATTTAAAAAATAGTGGGCATATGTGTGTGCGTGCGCATGCATGCATGAGTGTGAATGTGTGTTCGTGTATGTGTGCATGTGCGTGAGTGTGTGTAAAATGAATATAAGAAGTGCTATGTTCCTTCTTCCTACTTCATTCTTCCTCATGCTTTGTCTCACTTTTCTTTACGTGTCCATCGCACAGTGTTTTATGAAGATGATATCATTAATTCCTGCTGAAATTGTAATAAGAGATGTTCAGTGCAGGCTCAGCATCACACTGAAAGTTTTATTTTGAGGGTAGCATGGATTTTTTTTTTTAAATATAGTCTAGCATTTATTTTATGAGGAACTTCTACCTGGCCTCAAATTGCCTGCGCAATTACATTGTACCCAAACCCCAGAAGTGTCTCTCATTTATTAGAAAGATATCTATTATGTGCCAGACTTAGTTCTAGGCTCTAGAAACAGAGAAGTGAAGACAAGCCTGTGCTTGAATTGGGTTGGAGACAAAAAGATAAACAAACAAACATATATATATATATATATATATATATATATATATATATATATATATATATACAGAGTGTGTGTGATTAGTACACAGTCAGTGATTACTGCTCAAAAGAAAAAGAATGCACAAAATGATATTATTATTCAAGCATCTGATATTTCATCTTAGGTGTTTGCCAGGTGTTACTAAGCACGGCTACTTGAACAGATACTTTGGGGTCAGTCCAGGGCCAGACAGCTGGTGGCAGTGGGAAGGAGCATCTTAGGTCATGGGAGCCAAGCAGGAAAGCTCCAATTCAGGAAACAAAACCAGGAGGAACTGGAGGAAGAAATGTAGATGATGACCCAGGAAAACAATGCTTCTGAGGGGCTTTCTGTCTTGACAGCCAAGGAAGAAATAAAGAATGCAAATTCAGGTCTTGTTCATACTTCTAGTCCCCACTTCTCCATCACCACTGAGGTCATTGCACAGGGATATGTTAGGATCTGCAGTCGTTCCTGCTTGTGACAAACGCTGATGGGGGTGAGTTCAACCACCACAGGAGGACTGCTTTGTGCTCTTTCTCTTCAGTCTGGTTTCACCCTGGCTGCAGGAGAGCTATTCCCTGACACAGCTTTCGGAAACTACAATGCAATCCTAACATGATCTACCTCTTCCAAAGTACAGTACGAGGGTGGCCACATTTGTGCCCAGATCACACGGGATCCTACCCAGGCAGACTGTACAAATCACTTCCATCCAGACCCGTGTTCTTATCTGACCTTGACATATTCAAAGTTCTTAGGAAGCCTGTAGATTGCTCCTATTCTAACTTGAGTAGCCGACTGAACAGTTGGTCATACTTGGGTAATTTGCCTCTATGCTTAGGCTGAACTCTCTGTGGCTGCAAACCTCTGTGATAAAGCTTTTGAAGTGGCTAATCTTCATGAGAATGTTTTCTTGAGTCATAAGATTCTCCATTTTGAAAGCTTTTATTTTCATCTTTTACAATCTACTTTTGCGGTCCACCCCTGGCTGCAGTATTCTTTTGCTTCTCCTGAAAGACAATAAAGGCATCCATAGTTGTATGGACCTATGTTTGAGAAGGAATGGCTACTGTGCCTCAGATTAAGCTGAAGATCCCTTCTTTTTTGTTTGTTTGTTTGGGTTTTGTTTTTGTTTTTCGAGACAGGGTTTCTCTGTGTAGCCCTGGCTTCCTGGAACTCACTCTGCGGACCAGACTGGCCTTGAACTCACAGAGATCCTCCTGCCTCTGCCTTCAAGTACTGAAACTAAAGACATGGGACATCACTACCCAACTGGAAACAAAGATACTTAAGATGTGCCCTTGAATAAGCAATACTGTCTACTTCTTTACCTTTAAAAATTAAACAAAATGTTTATTGCCTTTCTCATGTTCATACATCTCTCATGAAGTGTGTGTGGTCAGAGAATAACCGTCCAATCAGTTCTATCCTTCCTCAGTGTGGAGACTGAATTCGGGTCATCCAGCTTGGCAGCAAGTGGCTTCATCCACTGAGCCATTCTGTTTGCTCCTTTGTTTATAAATCATAATAAGTATAAATAAGTTAAGTCATGTTCAAATAACATATAATAAATATGTATGTTCAAATATAGGTGTCGTTTTAAAGAAGTAATGAAAAAATCTATACTTAAAGTTAGAATTATTTAAGAAAGTGAATAATAACACCACTAGCTGACATGTCATTGTGGGTCAAGGGGAAATTTAATAAAATCCCACCCAGTGCTAAACAAATGAACTCTTAGGTTCTACACACACATACACACACACACACACACACACACACACACACACACACACACACACACACACACACACACCAATAATAGAGTAGCCATAAAGTTGAGAGGAAGTTAAGGATATGGGAGTTGGAAAGGTAGAGAGAGGGGTGAGTGTGATATAAATACATCACTCATGTATGATACTATGCAAAACTTAAAAAATTTAAAAGTAAAAATACAGCTGAAGTGTCTTAAAAGTTGGATAGAGAACTAGAATTATACAAGAACTTAGAGAATATTAAATCTACCCATTGGAAATGGATGAGGCAGATCCATTTGTGGACGATGTCATGCCAACAAGCTTGCTAGGTCAATGGAGCAAGACAAACAGCAAACCCTTGCTCATTAAACATGGTTATCAAGGGAGTAACACAAATGAGGACCATAGCATGGCTTCCACAGTTTCCTCTATGGAGACATTTCTTCATACTAATTGAAAGGTTATAGATGTAACCTATCATTTCAAACCCAAATTACTTTCAAGGACTAAATAGATTTTTATGTTCTTTTAAAAAAGAATTGTTGGATTCATTTGACTAAGCTTTCTCCCCCCACCCTCTATTCACTCCAAACCATAGAAACAAAAGTCAAAATTAAATCTTGCATTTAAATGTCTCTTTATGGCCAATAAACAGGTTTTTGAATGTAGGCTTTGGACAGTCTCTCAACAAAAAGCTAACCATTAAACTAAAAGACAAGAATACCACACACACACACACACACACACACACACACACACACACACACACACACATACACACACACACACCTACTTCTTAGAAAAACACAATTATTATGAAACCCAGTCAACTGAACTTTCCAAAAAGCGACTGGAGATCATTTATTTCTAAACTCAGTTTTATCTAACATAGCTTTGGGTGGGATCTCCTGGCTGTGAAGCCAGGAGTGTTTTACAGGAAGCTAAGGAGTTCTCAGTGGGTCATAAGAAAGTTCTAGAAGTTACAAACTCATTGAGACATAGGAGCCTCTTGCTTTATGTTCATCCCTTCCCTTTAAATTTCATATGTGCTCCTATACACAGATGAGATCGAGATATGCTCTTGCCTTATGGATTTGGTATTCAGTGGAGAGTGACATTATCCTCAGACAAGGTTTGCCTCACAGTGGCCATCATGTTAGCATTCCAATGAGTATTAGATTCAGATCATTGAGCAACATGCCTTCAAATGCAAGGCCGTGGCAAGATACTTATTCTGTCATTTCCATGTGATTACCCAAATATTAGTTGCTTAGCACTGGCAGGAAGTGGTGTGTGTGTGTGTGTGTGTGTGTGTGTGTGTGTGTGTGTGTGAGAGAGAGAGAGAGAGAGAGAGAGAGAGAGAGAGAGAGAGAGAGAGAGAGAGAGGGAATACATGCAAAACTCTGTGCCCCTGATTACTGCAGGGACAATTTTGAACAACTAAAGGTTCTTCTCTAAGAATTTGGAGTTGGAGCTAGAAAATTCTAACTAAGAGTTAGGTCTCTAGACAAAATGTCAAATCTGGAGCTTTGGGACTCTCTGTAGGATAACTAAGTAAAGCCACCCAGGGTACTGGGAAGACTGGTTCTCAATTCTAAAATTTCCATATGCTTAAGTACTTTGAATAAAATTATGTACTATGCATAAAACCTAAAGTAGATTCTACTGTCTAGACAACTTGCAACACCTAATCCAATATACACGCTACATGAACAATATCCTGTATATTTATTCTGTATATTTAGGTAACAACATCAAGAAAAGATGGCTGTAAAGTTTAGTTTATTTCATGAATATATTAATGCAAAACTATTCAAATTAAATGTGGACCCCATGGATACTGAGGTCTGACTGCAATTCAGTCAGATGAGCTGTGAAGATGATGATAACCTGGAGCGAAGAGAGGAGGTATACTCCTCTGCTGAGGCTCTGTGATAGAAAACTGCATCTTACAATATGCTCTCTTGTTGTCTGCTAAAGCTATCAAATTTGGTTTCTGTTGCTTGCAACCAAAGATTTCTAAAGGTAGGATATATCTGAGACACTATCAGATAACTGAATACTAATATTTTTCTAAGATGGATGGATTTTATTTTTCATATATTTTAATCAGAAAAAACCTAAGATTGATCTGTGATGGTACCAAATATAAATGGGCTCCTTCCAAGACTTTCCTGCCTGCTAACACAGTTGCTCCCACTTCATCTTTTCCATGTGGTCTCTTTCTGCCTGTTTTGGCTCTATTTTTCAATTCATGATAAAGGCAGAGGACTCATTGCGTGGTTCATTCATTTGTTAATTAAAATCTGCTCTCTGCAACTGACTTATTCTCTCTACTTAATCCCAAGAGAAAGATGTTTCTTCGTTTCTTCACCTTCTAGCCTCACTTTAGTGAAGACAACCCACACTCCAGGACAGGTTCATTCCATGGCACCGTTTCCATTCTCCTGAAGCTCTAATAAGTAAAATATTTTATGCAAATTCAGAGGTTTAGCAAATAATGCCTTTGTCTTGCAGATTGCCTACTGTTACTTAGGAAACTGTTTCTTAAGATAGTAACAGTGACTCTTAACTTGTGTTAGTTTTTTCATCAATATGACTGCTTGAAAAATTAACACATATTTCACTAAGTACATAGGATAATAGGTACTTTATTTATGTAGTCAACGTAGTGTAAGGACTGTAGTGGACATATTTTAATGGCATGAACAGTCTCATTTGTTACAAGGATTGATGGGGAGGATAAAGGTCAGAATTAAGCAGTACGATGGAAAGCAGTGACTAAAACCCAGTCCCCTTTCAATTTCATCATGGCGGCGATTTCCATTAAACAAAGTAATTTCAAAATATAATCACTCTATACGTGCTACAGAAATAACTCTTATGATCTTCACAAACAAAATATTAATTGTTAGAAACAATGACGGAGATATGAATTTAAGGATAATTATACTTAAGACATTTTAAGTGAAAACAATGCTGGAACAATGGTACAGCCAGTGAAGTGCTTGTCTTGTAAGCCTGAGACCCTGAGTTTGGTCCTCAGAATCAGGGTTAGAAATGATGGCCATTGTGGCTTTCACATGGGGTCTCTGTGAAAAGAGGAATTCCTAGGGGCTGCTGACCATCTAGACAGACCTACTTGGTATGTTCCACGCCAGTGAGACTCTTTCATGGCATCTAAGGAAGGACACTTATCCTTTGGCCTCCGTCTGACTAGCACACATGTGCGCATACACGCACAAAGGAAAACACATGCACACATACATATACAAAGATGAGTTAAAACATTTCACGTTTGTATGTATTTGTTTAAAGTGCATCATTTTTACTAGCATGCTCTACAAAGGGATCCTTCTTGTTTCTTTTCTAGTAGCTCCTGATAGCTATCACCGGTACAAGCTATTAGGTCCTTATTGATGATACATTGATAATACAATAGTTCTGAGTGTCAATGCGGGTAATGGTTGGTGGGCAACCACCCACTGTAAATCCTCCTAAAGATGACCTATTTTTTGCAGCTATTTGCAAGATTTGTTTCTCCCCATAATTCTGCTTTTGAACGTCATCATGCAGACCAGTGTCTTTGTTTAAATCGAGCTCCCATACCCATGCTCACTGTATACTACTGAAAGCCGCCAGACGTGCTGAATTCCCAGCACTCAGTGGCTCCGTTCCATCTTATGAGGGACTTTGTATAAACCTCCTGTGGAAACTGCACTTACATTCATCCTGTAACAGCTGTTTGGGCAGCCTGCTGTCATCTATATTCTCTGCTTGGACAACCCCAATAAACTGTTATGACAAGTATCACTTTAATCAATTAATCAACACAAAATGTGCTAGACCTGGTGTGAAAGGAGAGGACATCTTCCTCTTAGCAATTTAGCTCGGGGGGGGGGGGTGCTACCACATGCAGGGAGTGGGCGATGATCAAGGCAAAGGAGTACCACGAGTAACACATCACAGAGGGCCTCAGAGGATGCAGAAAATGAACTCAACTTGGTTCCAACTGAGTAAGATATTATTTTTAAATCCCTGGGAAAGGTGAGACTAGAGGGCATGTTGAAGTCATACTTATGAAGTACTCATGTTGTCCCAAACACTATTCTAAGATTTTTTTAAATGCATCTGCCCTTGATTACTTACAGAAAACATTGTTCATACTAGTGTTTTCCTGCAATTTTCCAGATGAGCAGCAGAGGTTCAGAGAACCATAGCCACTTGCTCATGTGGAGGAATGGGCACTCAAGTGTGATCTGTTACACCGTGAACAGGGAGGTTGCAGTCCACTGCTTATGCAATGACCTAGAGGGGGAAACCAGAACTGAAGCATTTGGGATGTCAGAGCACCAGCGCATGTGCACTGCACTATGGAGCTGGGGCTGCTACTGCTGTAGCATGCATGACTTTGGACATTCTTGAGAAGTTCAAGGTACAGACAGCAAAGAGGTTAGGGAACTGAACCTGTGCTGTTGTTATTTGTAATTATGGTAATCAAAACCATGGGGCTGGTGCAAGAAAGTGAAGAGAAGATGATGCCAGGCCACTGAGAAGGACTTGTAAAAGGGTCTGGTGGTTTCCACACATGTTATTTAGCCATTGGAAACAGCTGGCCCTGGGGGAAAAAATGAAATATCTATTTTGAAACAGAAGCCTGTTTTCAAGGTTTTGGCTTCAATTTCTACTCCTAACCATGCCTTCTGGATACCATGACATATATTTTAAGTTTGAAAAAAATAGGGTACTATGTTATGCAAATACAAATATGACATAAATAATACTGACAAATGTCCACAGGAAACATCTAGAGACAGGTTTCCTTTTGTTTGCTTTATTTTTACATATGAGAATTCATGAAAATGTGATTCTGGTGCAGCTTTTCCTGTATGCTGTGGAAGATTTGCTTGCAGAATTTTCTTGCTCATACCCAAATCCACAAATGCGGAGGTCTGTTATGTCAAAGGCATAGCATGTGTGCACAATGTATGTCCCAGTCACACTCAACTGTGTGCATTAAATCATCACAAGTTTCCTTATGATATCCAATATTATATAAATAATATGTAAATTGTTATTATGTTGTATTGAATACAACAAAATAATAAGATAAAATGTCAGCACACATTCAGTGCAGACCCCCACTTTATCTGGGGGTGATGCAGAACCAAAATACAGAGAGCAACAACTGTACCTGGATTTCCATAATGCACTTGGTATTTATCTTATTTGTTAGATAGACTCATAAGCAAGACAACCAATACCGAAATTGTTTCCAAGAATATGTAAATCTTTGTTGAGTAGTTGATCAACAGATCATCCTTTTAAAAATGGCAGATAAGAAAATATTGCATTGATTTCTATCTCAGCAAAGATGCATTCCTGTTATCTGGAATATTTGTAAGAGGAATGTTAGAAAATACAACCACAGTTGCTTTCTCCATTAACAATGGTCAAGCTCCGGATGCAGCATCTGGGCCATATCTAACAAAAACCAGTTGTGCCACATGGGTCTTCTTTCCCCTAAAGCAGTCATCACAGTCTCCCACCAGGGAATCGTCTCCGGTATTTTCTCACTGTAATCCAGCTCAGTGTAAATTGTAAAGAATCCTCCATTTACTTGAGATGTCTTATGTCATGAATATTTTTATACATCCATGCATTCTTCTCTGTATAGTTTTCAAGTTTTTCCAAATGCCATGTGAAGACACTTACTGTAAACAAAAGTCCTAGTGAGGAAAACCAGTTCACTATTCCTGAATAAATAAGCTCTGATCACAACTCTCATATGGAGAGTAAATGTCTGCAGAAAATGGTAAAAGTTACGGAAGAATAAAAATCTTACCAAGTTTCTGTCTGGAAGCATTTGGTCATTTCTTTATCTGAGAGTTACCCCTGATTTAGGGTACGGACAACATATTGCATGTTTTTATCCTAAAACACATTCTGTAAGTTCATGCTTTGTTGTGATAACAAGAAAATTTCCCATCTCTAGAGATGCAGGAAGAAAGCAAATTTCGAAGTAGCTGAAAAATGAATCTCTAATGGCATCTAAATTTGATATGTAAGAGGAGAAGTAAATGATTGGCTTTCCTGTGTGCCAAAAAACTAGAAGCCTTAATTATGATCTATGAAGCCATTAATTTTTTTCCAGGTCTCAGAGTTAATGGAATAATGATTTTTAATTGAGTACTGAAGATTCTTAAGTTGCTTCAAAAAAAAAAAAATAAGCAAGTACTTTAATCATACAGATAGTTCTGAAATGAGAAGGAACATTGAAGATGCAAATTTCAATAGCAATTAGACTCATAGCTGAAGGTTGAAGGTGAGGAAATTTGTATGAGTTCACAAATTATTCTCAGAAGTTCGATGAAGGCAGGAACATGACTCTTAGACACTAATGGCGTGACATTACCTGCAGAATGATCTAATTCATTATTTTCCAAACTATGTGATTAACATGCAACATCCACATAATTGGAAGCATGTTTGTGAAGCACAATTGCCCAATTAACATTCCTTAATTAACACGTTGTCTTAATATTTAGACTTACTAGATAAATAATTTGATTCTTCCATTTCCTCAAAGACCTTGACAGGCACAAAATGGATAGCAGATACAAACTGTTTGTTTTGAGTCTATGTGACATGACCTCTTCAGGGTTTTTTATTATCTTCTAGCTCCCCATCAATCACTTTGTTTACAAAATAGTTTTCACTTAAATTTTTGTTGAGATCTTTTCCTTCAATTGTCATGCAGCGTCTGCTATGTGCATGCACACAAGCATTCCTTTATTAGACACCTGGCGCAGCCAAGGAACCAGCACCATCACTGTCTACATCTCCCGAGTCTGATGAGGCAGGACTTCTGCTAAGTTGCAGAAATTTTGTACTTTGAAATTTCTTTTTTACTCGCTTTCTTATCTTTCCCGTTGCTCATCTTGTGTGTGTGTGTGTGTGTGTGTGTGTGTGTGTGTGTGTGTGTGTGTGTGTACAAGTCTCAAGGCACAAGCATAGTATGGTATGCCTGTGGACTTTGGAGGATAGCCAGCCTTAGGTGCTGGTTTCCATCTTCCAGCTCTTTTGAGACAAGGTCCCTTGTTTGAAATGGCGTGCGTGGGCACACAGACACACAGACATCTAAATCGATAAATTTATATATATATTTCAAAAACTCGAAGGCAATGAATTTGAGAGATAGCAAGGAAGGTATGAGAAGAGGGAAGGGAATGTTAGAAAATGATGTGATTACAGTTTAATTTTAAAAAGGATTTTAAAAATAAGTATGGCATTTAAGGATGTTTGCCCTCAATATAATGAAAATAAGAGTGGCGCTTGTCTTATCTAAAGATCCGGAAACTCACTCATTTGCAATTTTTCCACAAACTGCCCTCATCCACTGCAATGAAAAGTTAATCTACAGCAATTTCATGGCATAATACACAAATTGTTACATGAGAGAGACTTCCCCCGACTTTTCCCTTTGTTCTGGGAGACAAAGCAGTGAGACAGGCTATGGGAATTGCAGATGTTACAGAGTCAGAGTCTTCTGCAACCAGAATCACTCACTGTCCGGGGAAAATGATGAATCCCTTTAACTCCAAACAATGCTTGTCTTGCTCTTCCTGTTGCTTTCTGGAGCTGTTTCTTCCAGCTCTGTATTTCCTATCTTGCCTAATCCTACACTAACACATAGAACTGACTCTGTTTCTTCTCCAACCTGCTCAGCCAATTGGTTCATAACTTGGAAAAGTATGAATAGTTGGGTTAAAAAGGATATAATCTTTGTAGATGGGTTTGAATGAATTCCTAGCTTCAGGTCACCCATCTTTCAGTCCGGTGATTCTCTAGATGCAATACGCTACTTGTGCTATATGTCAAAACAGGTTTCCATGAACTATCAATCCCTGTGGCCTTCAAAGAAAGGCCAGACCAGGACAGCACACCTCTTTGATTGTCATGCGCATCCCTAAGGTGCAACATTTCCCATTTCCTGTCCTATCTTGTTGACAATGATTTATTCAGTGGCTGCCTTTCTTAAAGTGTGAGTGCCAAGGGCAATGATGACTTTGTCTTTTCCACTTGGGTTGTCACCCTGCTGCACTGGTGACAACACAGGACCTGTAAGTAACTGCTGGTAAATTAACAACTGAGCTCTTTATAATCAAACTTAGGTCATCCTTTGGAAGTTCCGCCATAACAAGTCATCACTGGCCTCCAAATATTAATATGATTGCTTCAGTTTTAGAGTTCAGGAAACCCAGCTTGAAATGCTTCAGCTAATTTCTAATTATAATATATATAATATATATAATATAATATTTTTTCTAATTATAATAAGTTAACAAAGAGTTTTTTGGGAGGGGAGAGGTAATAGAAGACTCCCTGTAGCCACCAGATTTACTGTACTTGTTCTTTGTGGTAGAAGTTACACTTCAGTTGTAGATGACATGTTTAGATTACATTTGCTTAGGTGACACGAAAGCAGATCAAGGGCGGACATAGCCAAAAGGAAATGTATTTGAAAACTGTTTAAAAATAAATACATTAAAAAGGCAAGTGGGGACTGGAGGATTAGATGGAATTTTTATGGGTAGGCAAGAAGAGATAGAATGAAGATAGGTAAGGAAATATATAAAAGAAAAAATATACCAGGAAAAAAGATGAGAAGGTGCTTGACAGGCTAAGCCATTAAACATCAGTCACTGTCACTTACATAACACAAAACAAGCTTTATCTGGCGTTTGAGTCTCTATCCTGGTGAGTGATTTTCATGGATGAGGTGCAAAGGACAGTGATGTCTGAGAGTTTTTAGTCCTAAAGGAGTCACTGCCAGATGGTCTGCCGTTAATATGATATATCAGATATTTGAAACACATGGATATTCGTTTTCAATATTTCAGAGAAGAACTCGATGTAAAAATCTATGAACTAGATTATCTGCTGTGATTTGAGACAGGGCCTTAGGATAGCATAGAGGAGGCTCGCACTCTGTACCCAGCAGACAGTGGCCATGATATTAGAATGACTCCCTTCCTTCAACCTCCCAGGTGCTGAGACTGAAGCCTCTCACCACACCTGGCTGAGGTCAGATGGTTAAAATAATTTATCAACTGAAACACGTTCTATGTTTTAAACCGATGTGTGCTTTTCTTAAAGTAAGAAACCTTGACTTTTCTAAAAACCAACATAGCCAATAATATTTCGGGAAAATTCTTAATGATAACAAAGTTTTATTAGCTAGATGAACAGTCTCCAGGCTGAAATCTACGAGGGCATCAACCACTGGTAGTATCTGAAGAAATGTCATGTCAGACAGAGGTAGAAACATCCAGGAACGGTTTTATACTTCTTTCCTGATTTCTGAAATTCATTTCATATTCTCAGTTGCTTTCTTTGAGGTTTAAGGTGGTTGAGTCAAGAAATATTATACATGTGTGGGTAAGAGGCTTTCAGAAAGAGCTTATTATTACTATTATTATTACTGTTATTGTTATCATCATTATTATAATCGTCATCAATGTCTCCATCATCTAAAACTCCTTCAACTAAGAATGATGACTACACTAGACGGCATAGGAGGCCCTATCTCAAAAATAACCCAAGTCAAACTAAACCTCAAATGTAAATCATGATCATATCTATAGGTAATTTCTGATTATGGAGAATAGCACTCACATTTTTGCATTCATTTCTCACTATCGAGTAGAACTGAGGACATTGTGCCTGCCAGGCAAGTACTGTATCACTGAGCTACACTGTCACCTATTTCTATGCAATCTTAATCCACTGAAGGAAAAAGAAAAAGAAGAAAAAAAGTTTTGTGAGACAGTTGTCCCTTGTTGCCAGTTGACGTTTATATCAGTGGTATAATTTCATAAGCAAGCAAGAAATCATTGAATCTAAAAGATTTTAAAGCTTAAAAACTAAGGTTTGCTTTCTACTTAAGGCTCAGCAAGGTGAGTGTTATTTCCACAGGGAATCATTGGCTGAGGGGAGATGAACATTCTCTCTGAATTCAATATTTTCTCTTTCTCCCAAATATGTGTCTATGTTTTAAAGGAGGGATGTGTCTCTCAAGTTTAAAGGGAATGGTTTTCTTTCCTTAAAACTGTCTTGGGGCATTTGACAAGGTTTAAAAGTTTGGGCACAGAAACCAAACTTGAATATATTCATCAGACCATTCCTGTGGGTGGTTGTCTCTGACCATCATTGCTTATAAACAGTAATACACAGTTATGTTTCCATAACATTATCTTTAAGGTGGCACGTAGAGTTCAGGCTAGTTATTTGGTCCCATAAAAATAAAATAAAAGATACTGCCGGCTTCTGTAACTCGAGAAACACAGTAGTTTATATAAATGCACTTGCCATAAAATCAGAGTTAGTGGGATGGGGTATGCGGAAATATCAAGGGGGTAAAATTATTAATAATTAAAATACGATTTTTGGTATTTTGTTATTTTTGTACTTGAATGAGTTCCCAAGCAAAGCTTCTATTTAATTTAAAGAATTCTATAGAGTCCAACCACATTGATAGCAGCATGAAGTGACTCCTGGAGGAGACATTAAGTGTGTAATGTGCCTCTATTTCCGTAACCTATTTACCACATAAAGCTTGACAAATGACTGTCTGGCATAGCCTCCAACTCATGCAGGGTCAGAGAAAAAATCTCCTGTGTGCACGCTACTAACATTATATACATCTGTACACATTTTGGCTGTGAGATTTTGGTGTGAGCCAGTATGTCTTAAAAGAGAAAGTACTTTCTCTCAACATTATGAAGGTTATAAAACACTCTATATACATTCAATAACTTGAAAAGATTGCCCAAAGGATGACTGAGAAATAGACATTTCAGAATACAGTTATCATAAATCAAAAACTGTATGCGCAAACGGAAAACCAAGATAACAAAATTGAGATACTGGTTCTCAAAACAGACAGACAGACAGACAAAAACAGGGTCTGAATTTGAATTTTCATGCATATTTCCAAAGAGCCATGTTAACATAATTTATGTGAACATAAATCAGTGGTGGTCATTTTATTTCATCGACGTATGAAACAGTATCTTGGAGAAAAAGAAACAAGTTTATCAGGTGAGGTCCTCAGGCACGGGCGACCAGCACTAGCAACATCAGTATTTGAACAAAATGTCTATGATGAGAAAAGTAACTATTATTTATTATTTATTTACTTAATGCACGTGAGTTAGTGTGTGCGTGCATGTGTCTGTGTGTATGTGAGCACGCGTGTGTGCTCTCACACTGATATATTTACATGTATATCATAAAGGAGTGGATGCCAGAGGTCAAAGGTGATTTTCTTCCTTTATCACTTTTCATCTGTTTTGAATCAGGGTCTTTGATTGACCCCAGCACTCAGCAATTGGCTGGACTAATTGTGCAGTGTGCCCACTCCTCCTATTCCACAGAAACTTACAGCCATGCCTAACTGTTTACATGGATGCTGGGGGTGCAATCTCAAGTCCTCATGCTGCCACTACTGGCTGCTATTGGTTCAGCCCTCTGCTGGGCCTGAGGTTAGTAAATATTAAGCAATGCATGGATCCCTTGCATTGCAACACTGACTGCGACTATTTCACCCAGTATCCATTAAGCACGGAACACACCCCCCTGTTATTACACAGACACGGTTCAGTTTCTCATGACACCAGGCATGCATACGCTGTCTGAGGGGCATTTGAGAGGGGCATTTCAATCTCAGAACCTTAGGAAGTCATAAGGCCTGCATCCTGCAGAGTGATTGTTCTCTTCAGAGTCACCTGAGAGGCCACAGACATCTTAAGGAGGCCACTCTGAGGAAGAGCAAGGAACTTAATCTTTGAATCTGAGTGTGTCTTTGTAACAGTGAATTTCATGCTTGTACATAGCTAGAAGTTATACAAAATCATTTTATTTTATTAGAGGTGGGGAGAAAGGGGTTTGGTTTAGTTTACAGAACACTATCAATTATGGAAAAAAGCCAAGGCAGAAACTCAAGGCAGGAGAGCCCTGTTTTCCCCGGCCCCCTCACTCTCTGAAAAAACGCAATACATACTTGGCAAATGACATCTTCTTAAATATGTTGATCTATATTTATAGATAATTATCAGAGTTTTGGATATGTGAAAAGTAAACAGAAAATATTTTACTGTTCCATTAACACCAGACAAGCTGAGACACTCAGGAAGAGCACATCTGTTTATTCAAAAATGGCAGAGTTTAAGAATTACCATCCTATTTAGATTTTTGTTTGAGGTAATGGAAGGTATTTTTGATGGCGAGAGATTACAGGAATAAGTCATGAATTGTTTAGTCCCTGCCTACCTCAACATCAATAATATAGCCTGTGATTGTACAACATGTGTATTTATGTGTGACACTCTGTGTTATGTGAGGTAAGAAGCTTTGATTACAGTTCTGAGTGTGAGTTTTTGCTTCTTATTGCTCATTAATATTTGTATAAGTAAATAGCAAAAGGTATTTTAAACTGGACAAGTAAGTACAGAAGAGAGAGACTGTATGTGAGGAGCATATCAACTAGTTTCCATAGTTACAGAGTACTTAGTGTTGAACACTAGGTCTATATGTGCTAATGGAACAATGTTTAGAAAACGTATGAAAGGTTGGCTACAAATAAAGGTGTCTGATTTTCCTCGCCATTCACCAGGGAGGAAACTAGCACTGTAAATATTTTCATAACATCCACACCAAGACCTCTCAAATCCAGGGTCACTGTAAATCAGATGTCAATGTGATCTAGAGATATGCTTCTTCAAAATGTGGGGTGGCTTAGCATATCTGTCATGAACAAATAAATACACACACATACAACTGGAGAGAGAGAGAGAGAGAGAGAGAGAGAGAGAGAGAGAGAGAGAGAGAGAGAGAGAGAGAGAAAGACAGGTATACATGGTTCCAAGAAGTAACTCATTTTAAATGAATTGCCCAGAGCAAGTGCCCAGAGTGTCAACTGTTCCAATCCATTGCCTTCAACAGCTGGTGACTGGAGCTGTCTCAGCAGGGGGGGTCACGCTTAGCAAATCTTTCTCTGAGGTATGAAGGGCAACATAGAAGGGGAGTCAGCATATTGCACAGCCAAGGTACAACTGCCAATTGAAAGTAATTTCTCCTGAGGTTCAGATGTTAATAAAGATATACAGAATGAAATCCAAACAAAGTAACCACACCTGCATCCGAAACTAAATGGGAAAAATTCTTGCTGGTTGCGGACTCAGGCATAGAGCAAGATGCAATGGAGCAGCAGCAATACAGTTGCCTTCCCTCGGACTTCTGCCCAGGGTACTATATGAATCATAAAATGCACATAGGCATAAATGTGCAGTTCACATTAAATCTAACAAAAGATTTAAAATACTGTATCGTTATCACTGGAGAATGTGGGGGAAGGGTTCCCCAAGTTAGTCTCCTTCTTAGACTGACAATACAACTCAGAGACTGTTTTCCAGCACATATAGGCACTGGCTTCCATCCCAGGTGCATACAGAGGTGTGTCAATAACTGTAATACTTTAATACTTTTTACATTCGTCTTTCTGTTGATAACCTTTTATCTTATTTCTACTTTTCTTTTGTATCTTTCAACAGGTCTTCCTCCTATCACAGAGTCTAACGAGATAAGTTTAACTAATAAAAAACTTTTCCCCCAATATTAGACTTGATATTATATTCATTCACTACCAACTATAAAAATGATATATGATTATAGTACAGTGGTCAAGAAACTGTGTTTGTTGGTGTTGCATTAGAAAGACAAAATTGGGTAAAAGATGGACAATTAATAAAGTGAAAATAGTAGCATTTCTTTCCACAAAATTACAACACTAGACTAAGTAAAAATATAAGTAAAATTTATAGTTCAAAACTCACACTGATATAAATCTCTGATACAAATCACACATAGGCATTACAAACACACACACACACACACACACACACACACACACTCACATACACACAAGCCCAAACTGGTGGAAAAAGGCCTGGCTTGCATTTTATTTTATTTATTTTTTGGTATGTAAACACTCTTTCACTAAAGTATTTTTAGGCACAATAATTAAACTATTTTAAGGCACTTAATGTAATAACCTATAGAAGATCTGCCCTTGAGTAACACTGTACCAACAAAGCCAGTTAGCCAGACATCAGCAAATATTTATTGCTCTTGTAGTTAAAGAAGCCACAGGAGGAACCACAGAGCCACGCACAGGCTCCTTATCACAGTTCTCCAACAGAGATAAGACATCGCGTACAGACAAGATGCTATGTAAAACTACTCAGTTAGATAGCACAAGGGTATAGAGAGAAGCAACCTGGTTGGAGGAAACAGGAGGAATTAGCTTCAGGGAAATGGTGTTATCTTCCGTTGGCATGGAAACAACCAGGAGCCATGGCAAGTGTCTGGGCAAAGCCTGTGTTTTTGTAAGATGTCTAGTTCAGTGAGACAGACAGCTATCATGTGTGAAGACACTTTGGTAACTGACATAACAGCTGGCTTCATGTTAATCATCTCAGTTTGTCTATGCCTTATTTTCTCTCTCAAAGTCAACTGCTTTTCACCACCGTCGGAGGACTTTAAAGTTGATATTTCTGTTAAATGTTATGGTATCTTATGGAAGTCTAGAAACTATGCTTTCCTCAAAGAAGTGACAGTGTGTTTGGATGGTAGAAACAAGCCTTTGGAGAAAGCTCTTAGGTAAAAGCGAAAGCCTGCTTGCTGCCTAGAGCACCGGCTATAGCCAGGACAATCTCTCTGTCAAGACAAAGCAGACCATGCTTGTCAAAAGTCAAACTCGTTCCTATAGGACCAGGAAAAAGAAGCATCTTCGACTTTTGCTTGATTATTTCTTAAAATTCAAGATGAAAACAGGGTGGTAGGCATGGTGTCTCACACCTACAATCCTATCCTTGGCAGACTGAGACAGATGGGAAGGCTGCCACACCTTAAGGATGATCAGGACCGTCCAGTGAACTCCAGGCCACCCTGAAATACAGTATGGAAATGTCTCTAATAAAATGCCATGCAAGAACAAGCAAGGGAAGGAGGCCATGAATCTGAAAGACAGCAATAGCGTGTGCATGGGGGAATCAGGGAGGAAAGAGAAGGAAGAGATGATATCATTATAATTTCAAAAAAAGTTATTAAAATAAATTGACCTGAAATAAACAGGTGCCTCAGCCTCTCCTCAAAACTATTTGGATCATAAAGGAACTGTGTGTGAGTACTCATGACAGTGTAATCCTTACATTCTGTATGGAAGCACAGTGGAAACCTTTCATTTTTTTTCTAAAAAGGGGATTTGATATACGATTATAACAATAGCCATATTGTTGAATCCCTTCTATGTATTCTAAACTTAATGAATAACTTAGTTGCTAGATTGCCATTTATTCTATGCTATCAGTAGAGTGTGTGTATGTGTGTTGGACATGTGTGGTTGCATTTTCACGTCTATGCAGGTCTGTGTACATGGAGGCCACACCAGGACTCTGCGATTCTGACCTATCACTGTCTACCATAGTTCCCTGAAATGGAGTCTGACTCCAAACCAGATGTAGGCTGGTGCTCAACGGTCCACACTAATTCTCTTTTCCTCCACCCACAACTCCATGGTTACAGGCATGTGAGACCACACCCAGCATTTTGCGTGGGTGTTGGGATTTGAACTCTGGTTCTAACACTTGTGGAGAAAGCACTATTCCCCACTGAGTCTTCTTTCCAGGATGTTCTTTGCCTTTCCAATAACAGAAGTGCCCCTAGTATCTTACATCAAGTTGAAGGATTTAAAACATTTCCGGGTTGGGGGTGGGTCTAGAGGTTTTATTTTTTTAATCCTTAGGGAGAAGACATTACATCCATCTGGTTTTCCATTTTATAACCAGCAAAGCTTGTCAGGCTGCATTGCAGTGTGGGACTGAGAGAAAGCTGTGCTATGAATTAAGACTAAGTATATAACGCGTGCACTGTTGTTTCATAAGTCATCGAAACCAAGGCTAAACCATCCCCCTTATTACGATCTACAGATATTCAGCCCTAGTATTCAGAATTAAAAAGTGATAAGCCTCATGCATGAAAGCCAGCATCATAATTTATTTGGTGTCATCTTAATGGATTCAAATGACTTTTATTTTCCTCCTTTTTCCGGGTGTTGGGTTCAATTGTACATGATAAGTCTGAGCCATTATAGTAAATATATCTTTTGTGTTCAAAATTACTTACAAAATGCTAATCGGGCTTATTTGATGCTCTGTTCTATTAGCTTAGCCTCTGAAAGCCCAGCCCCTAGGACTTAGTTTTTGAATAGCTGAGCCCTCCCTATGGCACTGGGAAATTAAATGTGGTTCCTTTCCTCCTTTTGCAGAAGTCTTATTCCACCAGGAGTAATTTACTCTAATTAGAGCCTGTGCATTCTGAAAATATAAGTATTTTGTTCCAGGAAAGATTAAATGTTGTGCAATTTTATGTTTTTGTCAACTTCAAGAAGAAACTATGACCGAAATCATGCAACAGAAGGATGTATTATTCCACAGATTTAGCCCAGAGGAGATTGTTGGTCTTTGGACATCAGGTAGGCTAATTGACTACCAGCTTGCACATTCTTCCCACATAACCAGGTGACTGAGAAATGTTTTATAAGACTAGCCAGGCTTCTGTATGTGGAAACAATTTATATTGCTTTTAATCTCCTTGATTCAGAGTGACATTTTGCCCAAAGGTAATACCCAGAGGGCAGTGAAACCAAAGAGACCCGCCACAGGGCACGAGAGCCAGGGGAATCAAGGATGCTTGTCAGGTTGTCAATACCAATGGATTGCGTTCTGTATTTTAGGGAAATATTTTACTTGATTAAAATTGTATGTGGTATTCCACATTCTTTCCGTGTCTTTAAAAATTGCCCATGTTACATAGCCCAGGCTGTATAAAATTGAATGAACGGACAGATATCTTCCCCTGTGCTAATGATTAGGAAGTGACCAGGCCACATGACCTCAGCTTGGAGCCACAGCGTCAGCATCACATACTATACCACTCGGTGTCTGTGATCACCAATGAAGAGAGAAAGGACTTTGAAGTCTTAACACAGAAGATAAATCATGTTTCTAGGCCACCTGAGTGCTTTTCCATAAGACGTGATAAGCATGTTAGAGGGGCCCTCGATTATGTTCCTGAAAGAGAGCCACAAGTGTGGGCAAATTGTTCAGTGTGGTCGTTGGTGCTAATTACGCTCACTCGTACAGCAATCACATTCGTTTCAGACAGAAACTACTTCTGGGAACAAAGTCACATGTAGTTTTATACATACTGAGGAATGAAGTCACACGTGACCTTCCTCTGTCACTCTGTCCTTCAGACAGTCAATGAGGTTGTGTCAGTTTATAAACTAAAGATTCACAGTCCCTGGTTTTCCCTCCCTCCCTCTGTCCCTTCATCTTCCCTTCCCTCCCTCCATGCAAGCATTCTGCCATTGAACTAAATCCCTAGACCTTGAATTTGTAGTGAAGATCCTTGCTGTGGAGCCCAGGCTGGCCTTGATAGTCTTCCCTCAGCCTCACACGCGCTGGATTACCGATGTGCATCACTGGCCTTGCTGAGCTCAGAATTTTCTTGTACAGACTTTTCACAGTCTAGGTAAAGGTGTATTGAAAGGATCGCTACGCTCCTGTATCCACCTGCAAATTATTCCTTTCTTCCAAAGTTTGCTGCAACTGTCTTGGTTGGTGTGTCTATGAACTATTCACATACAGGCTCTTTAACAGCACAGAAGACAACATTGTCTACAAGTCAAAAGCATGGAAAATACTCCTTGGCGAAATTCTTGTGTATGCAAGCTTTCCTTCAGTTCTCTGACTTTCTAAGTTAGTTAACCCTTTAACAAACTGGCTCATGGGTATAAAGTTATTTTCTAATCTATACTTGAATCCTACAGATACTAACCGATTGCTATCTTGGCTTTATTCATTCCAGCTGAATGTTACTCATTATTATTACCCTTCATTCTCTTCTTCTGGTTTTGTTTTCTGGTTTAAATAAAAGGAATTATATTTCATGAATCAAGCAACTGTATTTTAAAATAAATTTTGATGATATACTTTATCCTGGTTTAATTAATTTTGTTTTATGTTGCATAATTTTAGAGAATGTTATTGGTGACCCCTCACTGCTAAACAAATAATCCAGTGTCTATATATTTGGAGTGTTCCATTGTAAAATTATGCTTCCTTAATATTCTCAAATCCAAGAGAAGAATGAATCACATATGTATCATGATTGTCTACAGCAAATTTCATAGGCAATTAACTTGATCTCATAACTCAAAAAATTCTCTCTTTTATAGATAATATGTGGTTCTAGCTAGAATAAAGTTTGCAAATAAAACTGCCAATAGCCAAACCATATGAGTGAAACAATACCAGAGTTCAATAATAATAGGAACAACAACAACAACAACAACAACAAAAAGCCAAAGGTAAGCGATGCTCAGAGTGGCAGTGTATGAATATAGAACTAACAACAAAAGTCATCTCAGTCTTAACAATCAAGGCTCAGAGGCTAGAAATCACACAGGAAGCATGCAACTGACTGTAGCTCCATTTTCAAAGTTAACAAGCAGTCTACTTCATTCAGAACAAGAGAAAAACGGACAGGTTCTACATAATGGTTATCATATTCACTCTCTGCAAGAAGAGAACCAAAACCTTAAGTTTGATACTTCCCAAGTAATTTACAGTGTAATACCTAACAGGACAGGAAGCGGATGAGCCATCTCCATAAAAGATAGCTGTCCAACATGACCTCTTCAGCAAAAAACCCAGAATAACAAGCAAACAAACAAACAAAATGGATGCCAGTGGTCTTCAACACACCACTGTTATTTTAATAACATATTAATGTCATATTCAGACTTGGATTTTACACCCTCTCTACAACAGGATGAGTGTCATTACAGTAGGTCTTCCAATCATTCCAACCATACTCATGGAAATCCAAAGTAAGAGTACATCTCAGAGCCAGAGCTGGGCATGGGAAATGGCTTGGTGCCACTGCTGAGCAACCAGGAGGAGCAGAGTTTAAACCCCAGCACTAACCTCACAAGCCTGGCATCCCTGGAATGCAGGGGACACCAGATCTGAGGCGTTTGCCTGCTTTCTCACTTTTGATGTGTGAACAGGCACCCACACTTTGCTGTACATGCATGCATTCACTCACATGGGTATAAAGTTTAAAAGATCTAAATAAAATAAAGTCCATAGTAACTGTTAGAATGAATGTTTAGATTCTTAGAGTTATGAAAAGTCTGCCAAGTTAAATCCTCAAACTTTGGCAGAATGATGATTTCATTTCATTCAAATTTAATATTTATCATTCTGTGAGAATACCATGATAACTACTTTAATAATATTCTAATAAAAGAGGCTCTGTAGTAGCTTCTTCATGCTCTCATAATTTGGAAAAGTGAACAATGTGTTACCTGTGTTTTATCATGGCTGAAGTCCATCTGGACAAGGAGCATGATGAGCCGTACCGCTGGCTACATCTATTTTTCTTGGCATGTTATTTATATGGGTCATTTTTCTCCCTTCATTTAATTTACTCTTTAGTTTTGGTTTTTCCTCAGTGAAGCACCTCGGCATTATTTTTCTTATCCTTAAAGCATCTCATAGCAATTCATATTTGATGTTAGTTCCCACTATAGACACTGTCATTATAACCACTACCACTCCAGTGCCAACATAAGAAAAGCATCAAGGGTGATCTTAACTTGGGTAACATTGCTCCTGAAACAACAGTTTAATGCATCGTGTCAGGGGCACGCTCCATGTGGTGTGTGATACGTGTCTTAGCTGAGCTGCCACACTCACACTAGGCATCCCAATTAAAAACATATCCTTTGCATCCTTCACGGAGCATCCCAGTAATAGAGCCCAGAGAACACACTGCAGAGATATAGTTAGGCCTACATTCTTGCTCAAAGTCATGGTGTTAAGAAAGTTTTTGAAACCAGTTTTTTAAAAAAATAATTTTAACTATTCTATTCATTTTTAATCCCACATTTAAAAAGAACAGTTTTGGAGGTATTTTTAAATGTTAGGTGAATGTGGTTTACATATGTTGTTTTGCACATGGGTTTCTGTAAATAACTGTATACCTAGTTTTATCATTTATCAATTATTCCATAGAGTTTCAAGCACAATGTGACTGATAAAAATATTTTCATATTTACACACATGATTTATGCTTTAATAAAGCAAGGTGCTAAACCCACATTTTAATATATGAGATCTATAAGAAAAGAAAATAAGTTTGCTTGTCAGCTTGCACTGTGACTGTTGTTTTCCTCGTAAGGAGGTGTGATGTGCAGTTATTGAGGTAGAGATGACCATCATGCAGAATCGGAATCTTCAGAACAATTCAGATTGAATTAACATTTCAACTGGACCTTATGTCAGAAGGTCATTCTCAAGCAAATGCTTTCTCTTCTGTAACCACAGAGATCCCTAAGGCAGCACTCGCCAGGCTGTATCTTACTGTCTTCATCTGCTTGCTGTTTATACAGAATATACAGAATGTATTATTCTGCATAGAAGAGACTTATTGTTGCTCATCTTCAACCTTTGCGTCCTGACGAAATGAGCACTTCTTCAAAATTTAACCCTTTATTTCAAGCATGTGTTAAGTAAATTAAATGTTCATCTTTATAATAGAAAGCATCAAATAGTTTACTTAATAACTTTGCTAAAGTTTACTTTTCACACAATAGGCGCATTTTTTGAGGAATTTCAGATTTTCTTTTAATCCCTAAAAGAAAATTATAATCATATAAATGTACAAAAACAATTTAAATAGCAATTCAGAGTCAACTTTTTACCTTGACAGAAGCTCCTGCAAAGTTGTTTGGATTTTGGAGGATAAGTATTTAAAATATCAGTCTTAAACATTTAAACATACAGTCTTAAAGGTATAGAACATCAATCTCAGCACCACCGGCTCCTGGTTCTTCTGTTAGTTATTAAGAAATTCACTATGTTCTTTTGAGTTATCAATCAGCGGTTGTAAAAAAGCCTATGAGTAAACTGATTTTTGGAGGCCAACTCTGTACCATTTTGACACTGTCCATCTCTTGACATTTATCATGCATGCATCCATCCTACAAAGGCACCACACTTGTTGGGTACTTTGAAGGACTTAGAGGTAGGGCCGAGAAGTGGGTTAATGAGTAGGTGCCTACCCTCCATCAGGATAAATGATAAGCACTGGGCATTGGGAGATTAAGAAGTCCTTGAAGAGCTTACATCCTAATGAGGAGAAGAGATAGATAAACAGACAATTACTCTACAGTCCATTAACCATGCTGGCAGAGTGTAAATTAATAGAGCCATTCTGCAGGACAACTTGGCAATGTAGATGTTGTAAAAAAAAAAAAAAAAAAAAAAAAAAAAAAAAAAAACCTTGCATAGCTTTTGATCCAGCAAGTCTCTTCCTAGACATCCGGCCATTTATCTCTGGGTCTTTGCTTCTGTGCTCTGCTTTCCCCACACCTGTGCTGTGAGCACCCATCACTACCAAAGCAAGACTGGGAAGTGACACATACACATTGGTAATACAAAAGTTGCCACAGAATTGGGTATCTTATGAAGGTAGAGCTACGCAGTAGAGCCTCTGCCTCAGACAACCAGTGAGGTCTTCCGGAGGGAAAGGAGGGAAGCCCAATCATCCTCCACTTGCTTTAAATCACTCTGACAACTCATTTACTAATCACCAACTCACTGTCTCCCTCTCCTGTACCCTGGGCTTCTTTTTCCTTCTACTTTAAAGTGTGTGTGTGTGTGTGTGAGAGAGAGAGAGGGGTGGGGAGAGCACTTTGAAACTTACCAAAGCGGTCTTGAAGTTGCCCCCTCCACCTCATCTTCCTCACTACTGGGATTAAGAGTCCTGCTCTACAATGCTCAGTCCTCTCCAGCTTCCTTTGGCTCCTCTCTTCTTTCATTAGACATATAGCAAGCCATGGTGCTGAGTATCAACGAAACTCCAACGATAAACTCTCACATTGCCATCTGCCACTAGGCAACTTTTAAATTTATTACTCATTACAAATTTTGTGAGCTATTTCTGACCCCGGCTCTGAATTCTGGCTTTCTGTTTATCCGTGCTGCCATAGCTCAACCTAGAATCACTCAGGAGAGTCCCCACCCCATGCCATTCTTCCTCAATCAGTGCATCATGTAGAAGATTCTATCCATGGGGCAAAGGGAAGGAGAGGTACTTATAATCTCCTCCTCTATCCCAAATCCTGAATGTACAACTCTTGTGACAAAATTAAAAGCCCCAAATGGTACATAAAATGAGTCTTCAGGGATGGTCATTCTCCAATAAAGACAGCATTGACTTAGCTAGTGTTTATTGAGCTATACAAACGAAACAATTAGATTCCTTAACATAGATTTAAGAAATAGAATACCAATCGCACCTTAATTGTGAGATTAGAAATTGAGGTTAACTGAACGTTCTCTATGAGCTAGACATGCATTTCCTTAGGGAGAAAGCAAGACATAGCACAGTGATAAACATGTTGTTAACTAAAAATGTCATGTTCGCATTCAGTGGAGAAATGTAAGTTCTATAGCCTTACTGGATATAAAATAAACAAAGATCATTACATTGAATTGCTCAATATAGATGTTGCACCTTCCCCAGGCATATTCAGGTATCAAGTCTGTAATTTTTCCTGAAAAAAAAAACATACAAACACACAAACAAAACAAAACAAAACATTACCTCTCCTAAAAAGCAGCAGTAGGATTTATCTTCCATTCTTCAGGTTTAGGTTATTATTAAAAATGAAACAAAAAAAAAAATAACAAAAAACCCCTGCAAATAGGTACTTAATTATTTCAAAACTGCCCCTACTTGTACTGTAATTCTTGCTGCTGACTGTGATGCCCGAGGTCCCTGTGATCAGGGCTTTGTGCTAATCATGCCACCGACAAGACCTAACTACAACTTAGTCACTGCCTCTGGCTCCTCAATATTACAGCCCAGTTTTAGTGTTGAATTTATTTTAATTAAATGCCCAAACAGCGTTAAGAATGTGTTATTAATTTTGACACCCACTTTCCACACAAGACTCATTCAGTGTGTTCATTGCCTCCCTCACTGGGAGAAGGGCTGCCTCTGTTCTCTGTAGCTTGTCTCTTTCTCTGTGATGGTGTCTCTGGTGGGTTCCCCAAATAGCCTCATTACTAGCAGGAGGCAGCCGATTAGCCTGAACATCTCCACCATGCCACATGAATCATTTATTGGGCACCTGGCAGGTGTCACATTTTATGCTAACTGCTCTCTGTCTATATTATCTCACTTGTGTTATAGATATTTATTTAAAGCCGTGCATGCAGGAACTGTTCTCCAAACATAAGCACAGCATCAAACAAGAGAGACACATTTTCTTCTCATGGGGGACTGACTACCTTGACCTTAATTCATGAGATAAATGGAGTAGGACAGTTGCGGTTTGACAACTGGCATTGCTTGTTGACAAGAGAGGAAAAAAAAAAAAAGAGACTAGATGACAATAATTTGCAAAGCGATCTTCAGATACAGCAGAAATAGATAATCGGTATGGAAAAATTGTCAACACTGTGGGAGGAAGCAAATATCAAACTTGAAGACTCTACTTGAGTCTGATGTGCCCCACTGGTGTTGAGGACAAAAAATTGTATCACTTTTATCAATTAACTCATTATCCTTTTCTCTCTTGGGGGAACATGCATAAAATAGTCCACCATTACAAATAAGAAATATCATGCTTACATAGACCTAAATGTCAGGCTAATGAACTTAAGAGTGTGTATGTGTGTGTGTGTGTGAGGGGGAGGTGACTGAAATCACACAGCAAAACAAGCATGGGATTATATTGATGAGCTCAGACATTGCCAAGTTTTAAGGAAAGAAATGTAGAATGTGGTGGGATTCAAGCGATTCAAGCAGAATGGTCTCATGTCAATGGAAGCTTCCTATTGAGATATTTACATAATGGGTACTTGGAGGAGGAGACGGGGCCCTGTGCCTGGGATGAGCAAGCACAGAAGACTGGGTCAAAGCAGGTCCACAGTGTCCCAGGGCCTGAAGGTTACTCTGTGGAAGACATTAGTTCCAGCCCCATCAGACAGGGACAGGCGTTCCTGTGGAATAGGAACTGTGGAATCCTTCTGTTGGCCAAGACTGGCATGGACTGATATGCTCTGATACAAACTTTAAAATCTAGCAGTTAGATAATGCATATATTGGATCAAGAAAAGCTGAAGGAATACAAGTTAGAAACGTGCTATATCAAGGCAAGATATGGTTGAGCAGGGAAGCCAGTTGCGTAGCTGGTACAATGTGGTCACACCGCTCCACAGGCATTGAAGACAGAGCGGGGGAGGCAGGGAGGATTACTGGGAGATGGAGGGTCAATAATGAGAGTGGGGTGTCAGGGATGACTATGGACTCCTCACTGTGAGCTTTGTGTGGATGTAAATGTCACTTATGGATTTGGTATGGACTGTAGGAAGACTGGGTTGGAAAGTAGAGAAACCTGAGAATATTAGAGAAGGTTTATACATGAAGATTCTCCTTGTAAATAATGTGCCTGCTTATTGTTTCTGTAGTTCTGACAGATTCTTCCATCTCAAGCTCCAAATAAATTTTGCCTTAAGGAATGTCCGTTGGGGCATAAGTGACTGGTGGGGATGGAAAAATCCCTTGTGGAGTGCCATCCAGGCTTACTGGAATTCCTGGTACCTACCAAATACAACTGGAATGTATTCTAGAGAACCTTTCTGGTTACAACATCTGAAATTGTCTCTAGGCATTGCCAAATACCCCTGGTGCTACAAATCACCCCATCTGAGAGCCACAGTCCTACACAGGTGGGGTAAGAGCAGAGTCCTGTCCACCAGGAGCCAATTCTTCACTCCAAGGAAAATCGTCTCTCTGAATAAATCAACGACTAGCAATCGTTTCCCAAGTAAGTGAGTATTCTAAAATGCTATTGCCAGCAATTGTGGGTGCTTTAGATGTTGAGAGAAAGGTTTAGTTGGAGCTTAATCAGACAAGGCTGGATATTTGATGCTAAGAACCCCTGCATGTTTTTACAAGACACTGTAATAGATTTAAACATTTTTTTTTCTGTAAAATGATATGGCAAACAGCACCAAATGGCATGTTAGGTAACTGATGATAGCATGACCTCCTGTGCTTATTAAATAAAAGATAACAAGACTTGCTTGCCTCTCTAGGTTAATGCCAATGAATGATTATGTTTAAAACAGGTTAATATTATTGTTATTAAGTGTGTGTGAGAGAGACAGAGAGAGAGAGAGAGACAGACAGAGGGAGAGAAAGAAACAGAGAGAAACAGAGAGAGAGAGAGAGAGAGAGAGAGAGAGAGAGAGAGAGAGAGTCAGAGACAGACAGAGACAGAGACAGAGGTTGGGAGAAGGGGATTGCTTGTGAGCATTCATGCTCACAAAGGCCATAAACATCAGAAATCCTGGTGATGGAGTTACAGGAAGTTGTAAGAAGTCTCAATATCACCTTTGATCCCAGCACTCAGGAGGCAGAAGCAGGAAGATTTCTGAGTTCCAGGACAGCCTGGTCTACAGAGTGAGTTCCAGGACAGCCGGGGCTACACGGAGAAACCGTCTCGAAGAACAACAACAAACAGAAGAAGAAGAAGAAGAAGAAGAAGAAGTAGTCTCAATATGTGCCCCTCACTGATGAGCTGTATTTCAAACTCCAAGGTATAAATATGGAAAATGGTGGTATTTGCTGACAATATGCATACCAACGTACTACATTTGTACCGTTTACAAGCATTTTGAGAAGCTCTTGGGATTTTTGGACAAAACTATACTTTCAGATTTGATGTAAAAAATAACATGCAACCTGAATTTTGTTGATTAATATTTCCTATTAAAAACTGTACTCTGGAAATGAATAATTACTTTGAAAAGGTTGCTTAAGATGGACAGACTAATAAATAAATGTCATAATTCTGGATGCCCACATGTTAACCACTGGGCTTTGTAACAAAATTATATTGCAGGTAAACTGGTTTTGAAGACAAGGGAAGAGCTGGTGGGTGCTCTTCTGCAGTTGGCTAGGGAAAGAAAGTGCACTGCCCTGTGGAGGAGACAGAAGGAACACCTTCATTTCAGCCCACTGAGACCAACGTTGCATTCTTGGTTCACCAAGAGACACCAGAGATACAAGAGAATGAGTCTGCATTGTTTTATGGCACAGAATAGGTGGAGATGTAGATGCTACAGAAAGCTTATATCTATCTAAGAATACATGCTGTGTTCTTAGGGCTGCCAGATGTTCCTCTGTGGTCCAGCACTTGACTAAACTGTTCTTTCCAGAGTTTCCCCATGAGAAATATAAAGATACATATACATATAAACAGGTATTCAGTAAACTGCTCTTTACTATAAGCTATTTTGGACTAAAAACCGAAAGTTTTAACTGTTATATTCAGACTTTGACACCTGCTGAGGTTTACAAACTCATCTTGGATATTTATTTATGGTAATTTTTGCTAGTAAGTTTAACTCTCGAGTGATGCTTTGTTCTCGTGTATCTTCAAAACATCTTCAGAAAGTATCAGGGTACTACTGAAATTTCTTCAATGACAAATACTCTCGTTGGTGTTTCAAAAAAGCTTTTATGTAAATAATGTCAGAGATTTGAAAAATAACACTGAGTACTTGTGTTTGATTCAAAGACCATAAATTTGAATACATGAATTCATATAAATTAGCAATCAGTCTGAAAAGCTGCCTTATTTATGTCTTTTCTCGCTTCTTATCTGAAAAATATGAACTACATTAATCAAAATATAAATGCAGCGAAAATGAAATGCAAAGCCATCTTCATTAATGAACGAGAGAAAATTCGGAGCACATAAGTAGGAAGAACTAACATTTTGGTACCACACCACTTCTAGGTCTCAAAGAGATCTCCTGCAGACATTGAGATGGTTTTGTTCTGGCGATCCGAAGTTCCAGTGACAATAATCAAAGCAGCGAGGAGAACATGATCACAGTCCCGGGCATTCAGACTGCTCACCTTGGAGGTGACTACGGATTCAAATCCTAATTCTTACAAGTTCTTTTTTTTTTTTTTTTTTGCCTTTCTGTGACTCATTTATTTCATTCAGTCACCTGCCCTGTCTCATCCATGCTGCCATAAATGTCTGGATTTCATTATTTTAATATGAATTAGGAGTGTTTATTCTTTTATGCAGATATATCTCATTATCTTTTAAAGAATTATGTTGAGAATTTCATATGAATATTGCACTTACATCATTTTACTCTCCTATCTCTCTCTCATACCAACTACTCTTGTGAACTTCACAATTCCCTTTTAAACACATGGCCTCTTCTCTATTATTATCACAATAATAGAGAAACACACACACACACACACACACACACACACACACACCCTACTCTATAGTGTTGCTTGTATGTACATGTGTTTAGGGTTAACCTACTTAGGACTGGACAAACTATTAGGAATCTCATGCCTGCAGAAGACAGATTCTCCATTCTCAGCAGCCACTGGCTGACTACAATTTTCATCTAGGGATAGGGCCTTGTGAACAGCCCCATCTGTGCTGTGCTGTCCACTGGTACTGTCACCATGCAGATTGTCTAGACATGCATAATTTAAGGTTTCATAGTTGGAACTCCCTGTCATGTTCAGAAGAAATTGTCTTGTAGCCAGTGTTCTGGTCCTCTGGCTCTTATCCTCTTTCTGAATCCTCTTCTATGACATTTCTTGAGCTTAGGTATGGGGTTGCATTGTAGATAAAACACCATGAAAGTGTTTTGTGTCATCTCAAAAGGCTCATGTAAGGCATACCTAAGATAAAACCATCTACCTCCTGATTCCTGGTGTTATATTTTTCTTTCACTCACATTTTCTTTTGTTTTAAACAAAACAAAACATTTTTTCAAGACTAATTGTAGAGATTACCAAGTAGAGTTTGCTCATGTTATGCCTTTTCTATCTTTATCATAATACAAATCACAAAAACTGTATCAACCATTGAAAAGAACATGTTTAGAAAGCATTTAAGACTGTGTAAGTGAAAGATATCCTCTAGTTGAGAAAGACAATGGACAGGTTATTGGCTTAAATTTTAAATTGACCTCCATTTGAAATAGTTAGATGCTAGAGCTCACCCTGAAAGAAGGCTACAAGAAATCACAGGATTGTGAAGTCAGAAGTGGATGCTTCAGTTGATTGCTCTGTGTCTGTAGTGAACTCTTTAAGAAGAACATGTATCTCCAGTCTTGACAATGACACTCAAGAAATGAATCCCTACATTTCAGGTGCAGATCACATGAGTGTCTGCTGACATTATGACATAACTCTCCTTCTGATTACCAGCAACTTCGTGAGCTGGCCGGAAGACCCCGGATGTGCACACCACAGGGCTTCAGTCAGAGCCACCTCTTTCTACACTTTCTAAGCTCTAGAGAGTGGAGAATCATGTGTGCTCTACTAAACCACCCTGGTCCCTCCCTCAGAGAAGGAATCTGAAGCCAACCACTTTATATATATATACTGATCTCTCTGGTCGATTCTGCCTACACTTGTAAAAGTAAGGACTTTGAACCCAACACCACGCTTATAGTGGCATAATTATAATGGCAGCATTGGAATAATCATTTTAGCATGTCTTTGGTATTATTTCAAACACTGAAAAACCATTAAATGACCTGTGCTCTGATCCCCTATGAAGCGGAACGTTACACAAAATATACAAGCATGCCATTCCTATCAGAGATGTTTGTTAGTAATTAAAAGGAGGAGAAAGTGAAATATTTGAGTATAGTATTTACAATGTTGGGTGGAAAAGATATCACTTACATTATTTAAGGCCAAGTAAGGTCTCAGTAGCAACAGCACCCAAAGTTAGGATATTGTGATTGAGAAAAATAATATTCCACTAGAAAATTCCAATGAAAATGCACATTTAAGCTAAGCAATCTCCATACATACAACTTATTTTTAAAAATTGTATATATACTGGAATTAATCACTAAACCTTTAACTCAGAAAGAAGAGCATAAGACGATATGATTGTGCAAGCTAAACTTTTAAAATTTGTAATATGTTCTTAGGACTTGGGTTTTAATCCAAAATATTCATTTGCACAAACAATTCAGTTCTAGGAAACAAAGAACATGAGGCAAGTTCAAACAAGAACAGTGTGGGAAAGTCCAGACATGGGTTAGCTATTCAGGGGGTACTATGTGGAAGCATTGTGAAGTAATCCAAAATTGTCACACTCCAAGTTCAAGCCAATCTTGTGTTGTTCTGGAGCCTGGAGATAGCCTTCGCGTGATGGCGCTCCTCGGGAAATCCAAGGATGTGCTTTTCCCTAATTAGTGCTTTCCATTACACTCTGGTTTCTATGTTTCTAATGTGAGGAGGACTGGCCAAACAATAGCAAATGTTATCACTGTGTATTTCCTGCTTTTGTGTGTAGATCATCAGCTCCACAGACACTTAGAGCAGAGCGTGGTCCACAACCAAGGCTTGGGCTCTGCTGCAGCGCAGTCTGCATGCAAGTGTAAGACTGAAGGAGAGATGTTCTTTGGGCTTCCTATATGAAGTTTCAGCACTTGTAAGCAATGCAGAGTGATGCTTGGATTGTGCAAGGCCCAATCGATAATCCACAGAATCCTTTGCTGTTTTAAGCACTTCATCATTATTGGCACGTCCAGCTTGACCGCATGGAAACAAGCCAAACACAGCAGAAGGCTCTTGAAGTAGGTCAGACATTTATCACTGAGGATGGATGAAAAACTCACTTTTCTATTTTGTCAGTTTTGTCTATTTTGAGAGTAAGTTCTATTGAAGTCTTAATCATCTCTAGTACCTCATAGGGAACCAGGAAGGCAATGGGTCACCACACAACCCAACGGTGATGTGTCTTATCAGTGCTGTAATGATGAAGGGTTGATTCACACCATTGAGAAGATACTATCAAAGGTTTCAGGAGAATGTTCACAGGGATGGAATAGCTTACCAATTTTTAGATCCCCTGTTGATGCAAACATGGAGTCCACCCTCCCTTTTAAGGTTCTCAATGAATTTTGAAAAATATGCTTTATTTAGCATTAACTATCTTTTAAAAATTTGTCCAGAATTTGAGGCTAATGACTGTGGTACAGGGAGATCTTTAAGCCCTGAGGCCTGCCCAGGTCCTAGAATGTCATATCCAACCTTCGCAAAACGTGCCTCAAAAGAATAAGACAGGTTCTTCAAGCAGACTATGAAATGCTTGAGGTTTTTTTTATGGACTTTTTTTCAGTTAGATACATTCTTTGAAAATGTCACAATTTATATAATACATTCAGATCATATCCTCACCTCTTTCATTTTTCTCAAGTACAAGTGTACTCATAACACTGATGCTGTAAAATATCTCTCTATGACGCTGCCTTCTTCCATGAATAGAAGAGGTTCATTCAAATAAATGAAAATTTTGAAATGGTCTCACTTAACAACAAATGAACAGAAGCTTCTTTCATGAGGACACCTTGTGTCTGGTCTCATCACCTTAGCCTATGCTCCTGAGGTCATGGTGTTCCTCTGTGTGCTGGTGCTTTGTTCATACTCCCTGCTGAGGAGCTTTCTCCTAATGGCTTCATTGTGGTTGGTTATTTTGCAGTTCTTCTGTCCAGGGACAACTAAACGACATACAGCCTGGAGTTACAAAGAACCTTCCTTTCAGGAAGGCAAGTAGAAGCTCACTGGAAAACAACAGTCCTTCAAACTGCCCTGGCATTTCCTTGTTTTTCATTTGCAAAGTCCCCGGCCCTTGGGCTTGGAAGACCCTGAGCCTTTGATTCAAGCTCTGAGGACTCTGAGGCTCTGCCCATCAAATACTCTGAAGCTTCGATTCACACCCTCTATTTATCCATGGCATGGACGCAATTTTAATCTAAAACATTTGGTTTAATTCAGATCTTGTAACCTCAGAGTGCCCCATCTACCTGAACTGATTTCTCAATTCAGTCAGTGTTAATCAACACTGTGAGCATCACAGGGAGAGCAGGGCAGTCCAGTTTTCCTAAATTATTCACTAGTCCCACCTTTACCATAATGTCCCAAATCAACAGACTTCTGCCATCGAATCATTTCTCCTTCCCACGGGCAACAAAAACGGTGACTTGGTAGAAATGTGAATTGGGATGTATGCAATGAGAACACATCTCCGTAATCACATGCCATGATGAGACTCGATGAAAATATAATGGACATCTTGGTCCCGCAGAGCAAGCTCCATACAGATAGGACCACGAGATGCAGTTTCTCATCGGTGCCTGTATCTCACAAACAAGGGGTTGTAACCCGGCTTGACACTAAATCCTTCCATCAGATCCACAGTGAGGTCTCTCGAAAGCCTCTTAAGTGGAGTGCTGTGCGTTGGCAGCAGGAGTGATAATCCAAAGAATCCGGTGCTGTTTCAAGCACTACATCATTATTGGCATGTCAGGCCTGGCTGCATGGAAATGAGCCGAACCCAAGAAAAGGGTCCTGAAATAGGTCAGACATTTATCATTGACAGTAGATGGAAAAGTCACTTTTTTATCTGTCCATTTATTCCCCAGAGAGTGAGTTCCATTGAACATGAAGTGGGCCGTGATTGTAATAGCCATTTTATCTTCCAAATGAGGAGGAGGACTTGGAGACAGAGCATTTACAGCCTTTCCTAAAGACTCTGAGGGAACTTTTACAAACCACATCCTCAAAATGTGTCCCCAGTTGAGTTTAGTGGTGGTTGGTGTCACCCTCTGAAACCCAAATGTGATGACATTTAATAGCCTATGCTGGTTTTTTTTTTTTTGGGGGGGGGGTGTCTGTTTACAGTAAAGAAACTACAGAATTAATTCTAAGTATTTTTGAAGCACATCAAAGCATATGTTCTTACAGTTTAGCAACAAATTCTGTTTGTATTTGTGATCCCGTCCTTCTAAGAGATAGCTTGGGGCTGCGTACTGTATGGAGGTAGCTCATAGGTGCTTTTTGTATGTCCAGTGGCTAGAGGTCTATGACAGACGTAAATTTGAACCCCATCTCCCACTGGCTTTGCAACCTCATGCAATTAATAGCTGTCTGTGCTTGGTATTTGCCATCTCTAAAGCAATGGGGACAATATGCCAATTATAACTGTCTTGCTTGGTCCTTAAGAGGGTAAAATAACATATCATTGGCCTAGAGGAAGTGGTTCGCAAATTGGATAGCGTTATTGCTCCATTAAATTCTCTGGAGTCCGAAAGAAATGAGTATGAGGCTAACCGTCCCTTCATGCTTGCTGTAATTGAGGCATGACGTAGTAAGGGTTGCATACAAATGGGGCAGAGAGAATTATAGAACAGTCAGCGTTCTGCTGGATGGAAGTTAAGTCTAATCTTGTGCCCAATACAAACAGGTAGCATGAAGTGCAGCACTAATTGTGTAGAACAGTCATTGTGTGGTGCAGTCGAGGACTACTCCCTAGAGAATGTACGCCAGCAGACCCTCTCAGACAGGGAAGCAACAGAGTATATCTGTGGTCTTAGACTGCATATAGGACCACATGCAGTGAAGTACTGAATTGGTAGAAGACGGTTACCTTCATACACACTGCTTAAGTAACTATGGTTGCAGATAGGTTGAACTAGATATTCCCAAAATATGAAGAAACAAGTTGGGGAGTATTTGCTCATAAAGTTTATAATATCAGCCACAAGATATCAAAGACATGATGGAAAGATATTTTAGTATTGGGACTTTGCCCCACTAGTACTGATTAATCTTTTGCTTCTCTAGTGCAAGAATTGTTTTCTGAAATATTTTTAATGATTACAAGAGACTGCTTCTTAATCCAAGGCACTCTAAAGATCTAAGAATGTTAGTGGAAGTCTGGATTTACCTGTTCATAGATAGTGCTCTTAAACTGAACACTTATGAGTACAAACACCAGGAACAGTGCTGATTACACAGAGACAGGCTTTGACAGTGAGGATTATGACATCAAGAAGATCCAAGTGACATTTATAGCTCTGCAGTGAGGGGCACCACTGTTGTCTGGAGCCCACAAGTTCAGGTCACTGTGAGCCTCGCCCACCTGGTTTCTTGTTGGCATTAAAATGTAGTGTGTGAAGGATGTACTCAGACAATATTCAAATTCTGGAAGAAACGTCACAAAGGTTTTGACTTACTGTGGTATTTTACGAACAAAGTTGGTGATTTTAACATGAAGGACCTGAGAGCAAATACATTTGACTCTATGAACAAGTTGGTTTCTTTTGAAAAAAACATGACTGAAAGAAATCATCCATAGACAATATGAAAACAAATGAATGTCATGTTCCTTTAATACATTATTTACGTAGTCTGTCTATGGAAAAGCTTTAGTTATTAATCTGTCCATTAGCAGCCCTTTTTATGTAATATATAGCTGAAAACATAGTGCTTCATGCCTCCTATGTTTTCAGGAAGAAAGAGTTTGCTTGGGCTCATGGTTGGAACATACAGTCTATCACCGCAAAGAAAGCATGATAATAAAGGTGTGATATGATAAAAGTCATATGTGTCTGCAATCAGGAAACATGAGAGAATGAAGGTCAATGGTCAGGTCACATATCTGTTTTATGGCCTCTGACCCTCATCCACAGAGTGGGACTACTAACAGTTAGGTTGGGCCACCCTGACTCAGTGAACCAGATCAGGTATCTTTCCTACAGAAGTATGAAGAGTTTTGTCTCTTATGCTAACTGACATCCTGGCAAGCAAGGTGACAGTGAGCATGAACCACTGCCGTTCCTGCAACTCCAGCCATCTCAGTGAGCACGGACAAATGACCCCAGTGTCAGGGCTCTGGGAACGACCCTGAGGTCTCTGGTATTCTTCCCGCCCCATTCTCTACCTCCTCACTGGGATTGATGCTTCTTAACAGCTACTTCCTCACAACCTTGACTAAAATAAGGCAAGTACTAAAAGACCACAGTCACTCTTTTATCTGCTCCTTACAGAGAGTGTGAGGATTCATTCTTTGGACCACAGACCGTATAAAGAGTATAAAGACTAGGGGAGCCACAGCCCTTGGCTCTTCAATATGGCAAACGACTTTGTCTAAACACAGACAAGGCAAAACCAAGGGAAAATATTTTGGAAGTTCATAGGTCTCAAAGGAAAGAAAAGCAGAGAAGTGAACAAAATTTACCACACTGGTACCAAGAGGGAATGATGACTGTCAATTGGGGTGTTACTCTTGAAGGTTTGTGATTGGATTTGCCTCCTTATATAGTGTAGTGAGTAAGCTCATGTGTCCAGTATCTTCTGGCTTACACTATTTTTATAGGTACTTCCTTATATGTGTTAAAGGATATATATATATATCATATCCCAGGAACGCAGACAAGAGTTACATTTTATCTTCAGATCTGAGAATCTGAATTGGATTAAAACCTCTCTGGGGCCTAAGTACCATAAATTTCCTCATTACTTCTGTTAAGTAATGTACTTTTGACTTTTCCCACTGCCTGAATCAGACACAATGCCTTGAAGTCCTTTTCGTTCTCCTTAGCCCCACTCTATCTATATGCCACCAAATATTAACATGTAGCAAGAGAAGGGAGTGGCACCTCCCCTTAAGGAGAAAAGTCTATTCTTAGCCTTGCTTGCGTTCCCTGGATGTCAGAAAAACTTTGAAGTGAGGATTGAAAATTCTGAGGCTGTCTCCCTAAATACATTAGAAATAGTATTTAGCTCTTACTGTGGGAGGAAATTAAAAAAATTCAACATGAATAGAATTATATTTGTATTCATTCGATCGTGGTGAACTTCCTGGTACCAGAGCATATTGCTTTCACTATGCTGTCATTTCTGAAATACAAACTCCAAAACAAACAAAGAACAAACCAAAAATTAAAACAAAACCTGCTATAATTACCCAAGAGAGCATCTAGATTTAGTGGCATTCCAAGAAGGACAGTGAAGCGGGTCCATGGTGGCCCAAGTTCTTCTATGCACTGGCTGATAAAGGGCCTCCCTCTTACTAGTGGGGAAAGCAAGGCTCAGAGAGGCAAGGCCCATAGTGGACATCTAACGAGGCCCCGGTGAAGCACTGCCTTCATCTTGGGAGGCTGTGAGTGCTCATGCCAATCAAAGGGCATTTCACCAAAATGCAAACAAACAACATGAAGGAGGGAAGGGGGAAGGGGGAGCCTTGCTCCAAAGAGTTCCTTAAGAAAAACCTAAGTGCCAGCAGCTGGAGAGTGAGCTGAAGGAAGGAAAGCTTTGAAGAACAAAAGGAGACAAAGGCCTAAGTATCAATCCTAAGGAAGCAGAAGGATGCAAGACTTAAGAGATACAGTCAAGGAGAGAGGAAAGGCCCTTGGGCCTGAGGGTATTAGAGGCTCCAGTAAAGGGGAATGTCAAGGTGGGAATAGGGGCATGGGTGGGCGGGTGGGTGGGAGGTGGAATTCCCTCATAGAGGTAGGGATGGGGAGGGTATAGGGGGCTTCCAAAGAGGAGACCCAGAAAAGGGGAAACATTGGAAATGTAAATAAAGTATCAAAAATTAAAAATAAATAAATAAATAAATAAATAAATAAATAAATAAATAAATAAAAGAATGCTAAGCATATGCCCTACCACTGAGCTATACTTCCCTCTCATTTCCAGATTTCGTTGTTGTTGTTGTCACAAATAAAGGCCCTATAAACAAACAAACAAACAAACAAACAAAAAAGAGATACAATGTAGCAAGAGGCTGCCACCGATGGTCTCAAGGACCCTGACTGGGCTGACATTGTTGCTAGCTTGTTCTAAGCAGTTCTTTGTTTATCTGCTGGTAAATTAGTCATTGTAACTTTTCCACAATTTCTCCAGAGTACATGTAGGACAAGAATGGATAAGACACAGAATGAAGGAATGAAGCAGCCTGATACCTACCTCTTATGTCTGTCCTCAAGCTCACATGTATGTTCTTATCAGCATACACACCCACTTTGAAAAATACCTTCTTCTAGCCTCTCATCACATACACCTCCACCCTCCGGCTACACTGCAGCTGTAAGTCCAGCCCACCAAGGACGCGCACAGGACCCAGTCCACAGCTCACCCTCTCTTCATCTTCTATTGGTCCACTTGTAAAATTGCCATGGCTGTCTTCCCGCAGCTAGCTATAGCTCCTGCACTTTAACGGATTCTGTGGTTTTCCTTTTACTTCATGGATGATTCCCGATCCTTTGGACTAATCCACCCTTCCCCAGCCTCTGATTTCTTAAAATCTAGTCTGGTTCTTCCCTCTTTTCTGTACTTGCTCCCCCTTTGGAGTCACTCAGTTCAGCAGGCCCAATGTGAGACAGTTTTTAAAAACTTCAAATAAATAAGTTATGTTGTCAAGTTATGGATTATGAGCCCAAACAGCATTTTCAAATTCTATGTTTCACAGAACTCACATAGCCTTATGGTGCAAGTAACAATATCAAAAATATTAGTTTATAAGGGGTAATAGTTCTAAGTTATAAACATTTGTTAAGATAGAATTTGAACTGTAATGTTATTTTTTAATTTATAGCACCATCAATATATTTACAGGCAATGGAAAAAGAAATACTAATAGTTCAGTTAAATATTCTTCATTTTCCAATTATCTATAACCCCCAAAGCCACTCCATTTTTTGATTCTGTATGTTATTTGTAGTCAATACTACACTGTCTAATGTCCAAGTTTGCTATTCTTCATTTGGGGAATTTAAAAGGAGAAACTTAAGGATCAATTATCTCTTTTATACTAAAAGTACATGGAAAAATCTTTTAAAAGGCCAGCTTATTGGAACACTCAATAACATGAACTGTATTCTTTAATATGTATGTATTTCCAGGAATCAAAAATTTTAACAGTACTCCTAAGTGAATGATGTGTGATTTTCCCAAATATTTTAAATGAGTGTCCATCACAACTTTTCTCTTTTTGCATTTGCATATCTCCCAAAGGTCTTGAAAGTGGGTGTGATTTTTCAGTTTTCTTTATTTGGAAAATTTCTAATTCAAAGGAAATAAATTAGTGTGTTGTGAGTTGCTTGTACATGCTGACAGAGCCTTCACTTTATCATCCTCTAAATAAGCTACAACCTGATCACATTATTCTGCAAAACATCTGCACAAGCCCTAAACTATCTATCAGATTCACAGGGCTCAACACAGCTAACTATGAACAAATCCTGCTTGCACCTCTGGTATTTTTATGGTGAGCCATCTCCCACAGCGTGCCTTGTTCAGTCTGTCATTACTTTCTGCATGAAAACTCATTCTGTTTCTCTCCTGCTGCTTGTGAGTAAACTCTCTGGTGGGTTAGCAAATTTATTGTGATCTCTTTCCCTCATTCCAATAGAAATAAATCTTATAAGCCTT
>CM052708.1:6740048-6758510 GCA_028551405.1 Uromys caudimaculatus
GAGGAGGAGGTATAAGGAGCTAGGAGATGGGAAAGATTATGGTTAAAGTATCGTGAATGAAATTCTCAAAAAATCAATGAAAACATTTAAGAAAAATGAAAGAGAAGAGCAGTTAGTGAGCCACCTCGCCAGCCATAGGATATGCCGTCTTTTACTGGAAGATAATTTTTTAACACTGGAATTCAAATGAAAGATATAAATTCATTCAATATAGGGACAATAGCTCTAGGGACCTAGAGCTCACACAAAGAAAAAATGAGCAGGTTTGTTTAAAGTCCAGCGCTTCCCATGAGTAATAGCAAGTAAAGATTGCTTCTCAACACCCAGAAGTCTATTACTGTGAAAAGTTCCCAAGTAAGGAAGCAGGAGGCAAAAGAGAGACTACAAGCTGCATCTTCATCTTCTTCCTAAACTGCCTGGCAGTATTTATAAAAGAGACATGCACATTATCATAGAAATCAGTTAGGTCTCTCCAGGTTTAAATGAATGGTGTCTAACAGACTTGCTGAGTAATGAAATTATGGTAATTTGGAAGAGACTGGCAAGCTCTTCATGTAAGGTGTTCATGAGTGATTTCCTCTTTATTTTCTTTGTTTTGTAGCCATAATCAGATTCACAACGTGAAGTGCCATTAATCACGTATGATAATGATACTCCCACCGTGATTTATGGAAAAGGCTAAAGCAATTCTGACATTTGACAGTAGTAATGATTATTTTGTCTTGTCCTCACAAGCACATTATTAGGTTTCATTAACTTGAGTTATCATGAAAATGTCAGTGGGGCTCACATATAATATTTATAATTTCTCATAAGAATAAGATCTTAAATATTAGAAAACAAATTATACAATAAACTTGTCTTGTTTCTGTAACAAAAGCCAGGAAACATGGAGTTCTATACCACTGTCAGTGCAGAACTCTGAGTTTGATTAGTTACCTTATTTCACAGAGATAAAATTATTGCCAAAATGAAAGCCTATTGAATTCCAAAGAAAAGGTAGACATAAATTCACATGCTTTAGATACAATACAATTTTAATATTATTATCATTTGATTCATTCTCAAGTAAAGATTTTAGGAGTTGAAATACAGTAATTAATTAAGACATTACAGAGAAAGTACTAGAGTTATCTGGATAGAACGAATTTGACTAATGGCTCAGTAATGACTTTGCAAGTCTTAGTGTGTCAATCAAGTATAGACTTCAGCCTCCAAAAGGTAATAAATTTGAGGCTGGGAATGTTGCTCAATGGGAGCTTCCTGTGCAAACTTAAGGACCTGAATGGGGACCTTCAGCTCCAATGTACAAGGCTGGGCATGATGGGATGACCCTGTGTTCATAGCTCTGGGAATAGAGGAGCTAGATAGACGTCAGAGCTCACTTGCAGCCTGTCTAGCTACAACTCAGAGCTTCCCATCCAGAGAGACTACATTTTGCATAAAGTAAAGGGTAGGTAGAAGGCACCTGGAATGAACACTTGACTTTCACGTGCATACAAAGAGTACACTTGCACCATATTTGCACACATATGCAGGATACATATGCACACAGAGGAGCTGTGATATAATCATTATTGAAAATTGCAAAATATGACTATGTTTATGTGTTTTATAAGTGAAATATTTTCTGTAATTTTGTGGTGTTATCAAGTTGCGCATGCCTACTTCAATGGGATTATTACAAGACACACAAGAGATAGAGAAAGACAGAGAAAGGATGCCAGAAAACTTACTAAAGGCACTCAAGACACTGACTGAATTTTTAAAACAATTCATTCCACTTAAACCATTTGGACCACATGGATTCTGATAAAACACCAATGATTAATCAATTAATTTCAAATACAGAAGAGACAACTATTCTAAGTACTTTGGATGGAAGGTAAAAGAAAACAATGGGGTGTGATGGGGCTGAAGTTTACTTAACAATACTACAGTATTCTTGTAGCAGTTACCCCTGCTTTTCTGTACTTTACACATTAGGGCAGGCATTTAACTAAAAGGACAGGGGGTCTCAGGCCTATGAGAATCTTCCATGTAGCCTCCACCACCTGTGTTTCTAAAAGGGACTGCACACAGTCTGATGGACATCAGAAAAGAAAATTTTTCTTATATCCTTCATATCTTTGGAAGTTATCAAATGGAGCAATAGTTCATAATATATCTTTTGCCTTTTCCATAAAAACATGCAAACAAACTTCCCAATCAGAATTTTCTATTCTTGTTACTGTTACTGGTGCTGTTGGTAAGACAGGTGCTTGCCTTGTGTCTGAAGCCAGTCTTGGAGTTGTTTGCCCCCACACCTTGCCTTAGCCTCCAGAGTCCTAGGATGGGATGTATAAGAGTCATATCTTAATACAAGAGCAATTCACATTGATAATTCGATCCCTTGAAATATATATGTGTACACACACACACACACACATATATAATATATTTCCTCAATGACACTATAAACCTGAAGAAATACTAAGATCAGAAGCACAAATTTTGCAACAAATTAAAGCTTAAAAGAAAGTAGGCTATGTATTAGATATGAACAGCTATTTGGAAGCTTCAATAGCAACGGATCATAATTTTGAAATCTATACTCAGGGAACAATAAAAGTGCAAGAGGAATAGCCTTTTCGCAGACAGAAGCAATAATCAGATGGCGGTACTAGCGGTGAGTTGTGAAGGGAAGTGCTTCTTTCTAGGACTCTCCAGCTGGACAGGTGTGAAGATTGACTGGTATGTTTTCTGCCTTCATTTTATCCTACAGAGCTACTTAGAAAGAACTGGTAGCATTTATGTTAGAGATATTAGACTCATTAAGACTGGAAATTTTCCTATAATAATTGAAATCATTTTTTCAAATTTATTGGCTTGACATGAGAGTGGAGAGTGAGAATATCTTGTTATCACTGTGGTAGTGGCTCCTACTCATTTAGGTCTGTTCATCTTGTGTCCTGGGCATGTCTGAAACATGAGAGGCTCTGACCCTTTTGAGGAGCTAGAACAGCAGCCCCATGTTGCAAGAAGTATTAAAAAGATGGAATATATGGCACATGTTCCTGCACTCTGTTCTGACTCAGAGCTCCATGATCTCTCCACCCAGCTCTCTAGGTTCCCATTGGCAGGTCGTTACCACGCCAGCCCCATGCTTCAATACCCCCATGGCCTCTGTGGTGCACATCAGGCAAACCCACACTTTGCTGCTGTACCTTTCTCTCTGGAACCCAGACGAGCTGCTGCGTGAAGGAAAACACAACACAAACTTAGTTCAGAAACAATTATAACTCAGTCTCTGGGCGCATTAACTAAAACCTAATCTTGTAAACCTTGTCAAAGTCTAATTCCTCTGATGGCGAATCCTTGCGGATCCGCCATTATACCAGGAGACTCTACTAGCTACATCTTACCTACATGCTGTCCCCGTTCCAAAAGGCACCTCACCCTCTCTCCTTCTCTCTTCCTCTCTCCATCCTGGAAGTCTCTCTCCAACATGGAAGTCCCCCTACGCGTCCAGTGATTGTCTCTCTTATTCATTAGGGGATTGGATCCCAAGAAGTCACCAGTGTAACTCACTCCTTGTCTGAAGCCCCTCACAGGAGGGCAGAACTAGAATAAAAAAATCCCCAGGGCTGTCCAGATCAGCCCCACAACAGCCTAACAAAACTATTCTAAACATTCTGGATGGAATGTAAATGGAAATAATATGGGTTTGACCGCAGCTGAAGTTTACTTTAACACAATATTCTTGTAGCAAACAGTCACTCCTTGCTTTACTTTGCGTTATGGCAGGGGTTTAATTAAAACTACAGGGAGTCTCAGGTTCATGAGACTCTTACATGTAGCCTACAACACCTGTGTTTCTAAATGGAACTGCACACCATCTGAAGAACAGGAGAAGAGAAAATTCTCCAGAGTGCTGCAAGCGTTTATCTGTGTTTACAGATGGCTGTTGCGGTGTGTTGTAAGAGTGGACTATTGACAGAGAGGAGTGATTTCTCTCAGCAGACCTCCCTCCCGTCAACAGCATCCCCGCCTTTACAAAATAGAAAATTATAGTTTTCAACATTGACATTACTTTGGTAGGCTTTTCTAATAAACTACTTTGAATAAGATGCTCATTTCTGTATAAAATCACACCTGGGGGGATGGATAAGACACCCAGCAGGCAAGTAGGAAGATTGGAGTTTATATCCCTAACTCACTTGGAAATTTTTGTTCAGCCTGGTGGCCCAGCTATAAACCCAGTATTTGGAATGTAGAGTCAGAATTCTGAGCGTATGATGCCTAGCTAGACTAGTCATGCAGACAAGCCCTAGTTCAAGGGGGAGACCCATCCTCCATAAATATGGAGATCAATTGAGGAGGATAGCCAGAGCCAGTGTCAGGCATCTACAGGCACCTAATATATGCACACATACAAACATAGGCCCACACACGTGAACATGCATAGATATGCATATGTACATAAAATTTACCTACACAGGAAAACAATAAAATACAATCAGATCAACCAATAAAGTTTCATCAGAATTTGTTTTTGGTGATCTAAGTATAGGAATGCATGAAAATGTAAGAATGAAACCCATTATTATGTAGGATTTACATACATGAAGCAAAATAATACAATTTGCTTTTGCTTGTTGAATTGTATGTGTGATAGGCGTGTCTCACACTTGTGTGTGGCTTATGCATATGTGTATGTCTGTGCACATATACATGCCTTCTGGATTATTTTCACACAAAGCAGAGCTCTCCCAAGGTAGCATAGATACTGTCAAGGATATATTTGGTAATGAAGCTCGATTTGTTAGCGTACAAAGAAATAAATACTCTCCTGAAAAATCTCCCGCCTTTTTCATACAAAAGTTTCTATTGACTTTAGCTCTTCACATATAGGAAGCTGACAGACTCTTCTGCTAATTGGAAGATCAGTGCTTAACATTTAGGAGGACAGACTGATCAAATATCTTTGTCTATTGCTCTGCACCTTAATCCCTTGATACAGGGTCCTCTATTGAACAGGAAGCTGGTGCTTTCAGGAAGGATGGATGTCCATTCAGCTCCCAGGATTCAGGCTTGTTTGTCAGTGATGGGGATTTGAAAACAGTTCCTCATGCTTGATTAGCAAGGACTCTTATGCATTGAGCTATGTTTGGCTTTTATATGGATGCTGGAGATTCAAACCCAGTTCCTTATGCTTGTTTAGTGGGGACTCTTACACATTGAGCCGTGTCTTTAGCCTCCTGAATAATTCTTCTTGTTCTCACTTGTTGCTGCTGTTCTTGTTGTTGTACTTTTCTTCTTTTTGACTTCTTTTCTTCTTCTTCTCCTCCTCCTCCTCCTCTCCTTCTTCCTCTTTTTCTGCTTCCTCTTTTTCTTCCTTCTGTTATTTTACTTTAAATAATGTAGTGTGTGTGTGTGTGTGTGTGTGTGTGTGTGTGTGTGTGTGTGTGTTACTTTCTGAGGAGGGAAGACAATGACTTTCGGGTGTCATTTCCATTTCCATTCTACCACCTTGTGAAATCTGCAGCTTAAACTGAGTTCAGGTCTCGGACCTGCCTGTAAGCACTTCCACATGCTGACCCATCTCTCAGTCCTTGGAAGGGGTTCTGATGGCAGGCCTTGTCCCATGCTACTCCTGTAACTGGGAGCGTGTGGAATGAGGACTTCACCCTTACATCCTGGTATCTCTACACATGAGATCTTGAGTCTCAGTAACCAACACTTACGGCAACAGGTGGGAAAGAATAGCATTCTTTACTCATTCAAATGATTTAATATACCATTTTCACTCACATATTGATTTCACACACTACAGTAAATAAAAACATAATGTCATTATTCAACTTTATTATAGAATTAAATTTTAAACATTATTCTTTCCAAGTTAGCGGAAGAGTCTGTCAATCTACTTGAGATATGTTTGCAGCCATAGAGTTAATAGAAACTTTTATATGGAAAAGCAGGAGATTTTCATGACAATATTTTCCTGTATTCTAGCAAGCCTAAATCTGGCCCAAACTGTTTGGTGGGACAGTGTCTTCTAATGAGATGCCACAATTGTTTTGCTAGGACATAAATTCCAGTCAAATGCAGGATTTAGTAGCAAACAAGGCAATGCTATGATTTCAAGAGCTCTCTTTATTATCTCTCTCAGATTGTAAAAGTAATGTGTGATAAGTAAGTGCCAATTTAATAACTGATAATTGTAGAAAATGTCACGCAGTGGATGTGCATATTGCCTAATGGAAGAGTTGGATTTATGGGAGACCCACAGAAATCCACAACACTGAGATGCTCTCCTGCTCAATGATGTCTTTGAAATCTGAACTGGTTTATAAACAGACCAACCATCTTTGTTATAAAAGTAAGCTGTGTTACCTCAAAATTCGAGTTTAATAACATGACTAACAGTCAAGAGAAATAATTTTCAAATTCACATTCAAAGTTTCATGTGTGGAGGCACTCTGGCATGCAACCTTCAATTTAATTCCAGCAGAAACTTAGCCAGCTCCCCCTACTGAGAACAAATCTAAATGCCTTAGATGGATAGTTCTCAATGCCCACCTTCACTCCTAAGACCCCCGTCACTGTAGGCTACTGTTCTTGTTTTGCCAAAGAGGAGAGTAAGGGATGACCCACAGACCTGGTTAGAGCCAAAGTCTGAACTCAGCCCCAGGCAGCTGCTATTCCTCGACTATGGACTCAGCATTGCACCAAGATTCTCCTTCATTTCCTTTACTCAATGGTCCATAGTTTTACGTTTATGGAGAAAATCATATTCATATTACATACATGAACAATAACACATGGTAAGCTAGTCACAGTGAGAGAGAATATACCTTTCAACTAACCAGAATGCATGAACAAATTGCTTATGTAGGTTTAATTTTTCAACAAAGTGTGGATTTTGTACCTTGCATGGACTTCGTACACTAGTTCATGTGAAACCTATGACTTCAAGCATGAGATTTATTAAGGACAAAGACCACCGCGTGCTGTACCTACATGACCACATGGGTGGGCTATTTATTTAAATGCTTATTTTGTTATTTATTCTTTATTTAGTTATTTTCCTACCTATTTTTGCAGTACTGGGGCAAAATCCAGAGCCTTACAAATACTAGGTAAACATTCTACCAGTGGGCTATGCCTCCAGTTCCTTCCTTCCTTCCTCCCTCTGTCCCTCCGTCCCTCCCTCCCTCCCTCCCTCCTATCCATTCTTCTTTTTTAAATTCTTATGAATGACAGACAGAGGTTCAAAGATGGACAATGTCTCTCTTTGCTGTACCTTGGTCATTTCTCTGTTATGTGTTTTGGAAATTTTTCATAGAAGAAAGAGGTTGAGTTCATCATTGTACTCGCCTCTTCCGAATAGCTAGTGTTTTGTACATGTTTGCTGAATGAGAGATGGACAGACGTATTAGTGGGTACATCCCACAGATGTCTAAAACAACCCTGGCAAATCTTTTCACAGCTGGTTGGTTTTCAAGGCTTTCTCATAGGAGCTAACTGATCCAAGTGAGGACTTTCTTTCAATTCCTCTTCGTGCAGCAGCCTTTTCTTATGTGTGCGCATGAACTATTAAGGCCTCTCAGTGGAAGTTACTTTAATTACAGAAATCAGAGCAGCTTAATTGTAAATGTGCAATGCAAGTATATTACAAATGAGAATAGTTGCTTTTCCCATTCCTTCCCTCCCTTCCACTTAATGATTCTGATTATGCATAGCAAAAGTATTCATGAGACTGTAGTGTCCGTTCTTGTAGATATCACTCTTCTATATAACTATAGAGAGGAATATGCAATGCTAATGCAGTCACTGGTATAAACCTCACTTCACAATTAATTCTATGACCTGGGACTGGAGAGATGACTCAGTGGCTACAACCTCAGTTTAGTTCCCAGCACTCATTTTGATGGCTCTCAAGTGCCTGTAATTCTGGCTTCAAGGATCCGGTGTCCTTTCTGACCTTTTGGGATATTTGCAGCACATGTGGTCTATAGCCTCATCGATTTTATATATATATATATATATATATATATATATATATATATATATATATATATATATATGTGTGTGTGTGTGTGTGTGTGTGTGTGTGCGCGCGTGTGTATGTTCTTTGTATGTTCTTTTGTGTCACAAATTTTCTTCATGTAGTTAGAGAGTAAAGCAAAAATCTAAGACATGAAGGAAGATCTGGGGAGACCTCTGCCCCAGTAACTGTGGAAACACAGCAACCACTCTAGATGCGTATGTGTTCAGAGAGCTGACACAAACACCTTGGAAAAGTGGAGGGAAACACAGATTCTTTACCCTCTGGCATATCTGGAGCACTAACATTACCCATGAAAACAAAAGGCAGTAGGTAGCTGTTCCACCTATACTCTGACATTAATATTTGACACCTCTGCCATATCCTTGTTCCTGGATGTTTTTATAGACTTTAAAGGAGCTACTGCTCTCTTGCATAACTGCCTGTACTCAATATTTAGCATATCATTTGTAATTAGGGGAGATTCCAGAAACACCTTTTATCTTTTCCTAAAACCACCAGCTACTAAAGGCATTATTTGTTATAAAGCATGACCTGTGGTTATACATGTGGCTTTTGCCCAGTCTCTGTAAGACTGAAAGGAAGGGAGACTGTCACAATGGTACTTTCTATTCAGTATATACAACGTGATTACATTGGTGCTTACTGAGAAACATCAAGGATGGGAGGTGTGCTCTTCTCTTGAGTACCAGCTTGTGGTCCTCAGGATGAGGAGGTTTATGAATGAGGATACATGAGGACATGGAAGCAGGAAAGATGGCGACATTTGAATCGGGAAGTTCTGATAAGAGAAGGAGTTAAGGGTTGCATACTGTGTGAGAAGCTTCCTGGACGCTGGATGGCAGTTCATAGACCGCAGTGGGTTATGAAAGAAGCAAGAGAGAAAGAGAAAGACACACCACAGGAAGATGCAGTCTTCCTGTATGTAATATGGCAGGTAAGATACATAATACACACTCTTGAATAAAACTGGCCATGGATCTGGGACTAATCAGTAAAAGCCAAGTCCTCGATAACATGCCCAGTTAATGGATAAGCAACACACCGCTAGGATTTGTAACCAGGGCAGTGATGTAATAAAAATGGTATCTCACAAAAAATAGTCTTGAGATTTCCCAGTAAAAGCTGGGAGACATGTCTTGGAACAGCAAAAGTCCAGTCCTGTGGTAACCAGAATTTTGATTTCAGTACCTGAATAGGAAAGGAGAAAATATAACATTGATGTACTACTACAAAGCGAATGATTTTTTGAGAGGCTATGATAAGTATTGCTTAACTTTATTGGGTTCCATTTGCAGTAGGTTAAGGTGTGGGAATACCGAGTATTCAAAAGGAAGTGTGACCATGAAGGGTGATGTAAGAACAGACCAGGAATTCAGGATTGTACATAGACAGGTTGAGGGCTACCTGAGTGCTGGAAATACACTGACACACTTGCAGGCTCTTGCATATATTTTCACCTCAGCATTGGCAAGCTTAGTGAAAATCCCATTGTATAGCTAAATTATGAGATGCTGACATTAAATTGACTTGACCTCTAAAATTGTGGTTTTTTTGTTTTGTGTTTTTTTTTAACTGCTTACTTAATGTTCTGGGTTCTCTTGAGGAAAGTGATCCTAAATACCACAATAAATAGGTTTACATATTCTAAATGGATTTGGAGAGTAGAATTATAAAATAAATCTCCCGTCAGCTCTCTAGTAGTGCAGAAGTATCAGCTTGTGGGAATTTGTCTATGTCCCAGTATTTGCCAGTATTATGATCTTCCAGATGCCATAGGAAAACCCAGCAGGCACCATGACATGCATAGCAGGAGTGACACTGACCAGCTTACAAGACTCATTAAAAACCCACAGGAAAGCTGAAAAGGACCTAATACCTCTTATGGGGGTAGGCATTTGAGAAGGATCAATATTACCTCTGTCAAGACTCAGTATCAAATCTATAGACATGAGACATGTGACTCAGAGTTCTTCCATCTAGCAGGAGGACACTACCTTTGTGACTGCTAGAAAGCTTTCTGAGAATGAAGCACCCCAGAGAGCCCCATTCCTCTGGGATCATAGCTTGGTTCTTATTTATTTATTGTTACTGATACTAAGACTCGTTGATATTTGCCAACTGCTATATTAATTAGTCTCATCCCATTACTCCAGGGCACACTGAAAATCACAAAGTAATCCAGCTGTGATGATCTGGAGCCTTTCTGGTTCTTCTCACATTCAGGGACTCCAGCAGCTTACATACAGGGCCTCCAGAGCTCTGGTGATGATAAATCTTTCAATTAAAAAAAAAAGTATATGTTTCTTTGTTAGAATTTGAAAAAGGGACAAAAATGTGTTAGGCAAAGACAAAATACTTCTCCTTTATCCTTATAACTAGGGAAACTTTCAGGATAATTAGCTGTAAGATTAGATTTCCTTGGATGAGTTCCCAAGTTTTTGTTATTCTAAGTAGAAATATAATGTGTTATTTTTTAAAAAATCTCTTTTCTGTCCATTTCATTAGGTCTGAGCCATATGTGGATCCTGGGCTCTGGAGTGCGGCTCATCCAAAGTGAGACTTGTGCAAACTCTATAATGAAAAATGACTAAGTGTATACTTAATCTAATGAGAAAACCCAGGAATCAATTCTACCGGGACTCTACCGGGGCTATTGCCTGGGAAGGACTCACTTTATATAAAACATGGGTCCCTTCAACTCTCTCTGGACACAGATTAGTTTTTTGAGTCATTTAATTTGTTGAGAGATAACCTTCAAGAGCCTATGTTAAAAGGCTATATTAAAGTATTGTTAACTTTTATTTTACATTTTTGAAAATGATTCCTTTATTTTTAGCTTATGATTGTTTGCATATTCATATATATGTGAAGCACATTCAAGCAGATCCTACAGGAGCCAGAAGAGGGTCCCAAATCCCATGCAACTGGAGTGACTAGTGGTTGTGAGCCTCCTTGAGCTGGGAATCAAATTTGGGTCCTTTGAAGAACAGCAAGTGCTCTTAACCACTGAGCCATCTCTTTAGTTTATAATATGTTATAAAGGTTAAGATGTGTATATCAAGACTGTACTGATTGTATACATGTCAGTGCCTGAGTAAATTGAGTTAAATAAATCATTACTAATTTTTTCACTTATTTTGTTTTTACTTAAAATTTTGAAGTGTATATGTGGCTCAAAGCATTCTATTTCATGACATTCTTGAAAGTTGGGAAGATTTGTATTCAAGGAACATCTTATCCCTGAATGAGGCAGTACATGGCCCATGCCATTGCAAACCTCAGCAAAGCAATGAGATGGGAGCCACAGCACAGCTCTAGGATTCACCCAAAGGAAGGATGACAGTGTATGAAAAATCCTTACCAGAGAGGCTGGATAGGACTCCCTGTGAGCTTCCATTCATGTTAGAAGGAAGACACATTGATACTGACTGCTTCAATGATATGTGAGGCCCATCTGCTCAGACCCATTTCTGTAGAAGTGAACTAAAAGTGAAGCAAAAATAAGTAGAATCTTCAGGAGGCAATAAAGTGGCAGGATTCATGCCTCGTGCCTCATCAGGAAGAAACAGGCTTTTCTTAGCTATTGATTAGTTGTCACTTGATTAAGGAATAATGTTTGCCTCGTGCTGATGGCTGACACAAAGCTTTAAAGAAGACTTATAAAGCCAAAGACTAGGGGTCAAGTAACAGCTGCTGCTGCTGCTCACTGAGTGGATCTCTAAACACAGTACACTTTGCTATGCTGAATGTCTTAATGACCTTGTTCCCACAAACTCTATGCACCCCCTGAAACATGACCTCATTTGTCTTTCATGTCTTCAAGTTTGTCAAAGGAAAAGATACAGAGAAACATTCATCTATTGTGAATAAAAGGAAAATAATTCCAATAGATGGAAACAAGCACTGACTTCATGATCAGCTCAGGTACCCAGTGATCCAACCTGTGTCATCAGACTGGGTGGTGCATAGTCAATACAACGGACTTCAAGCTAACCGTTCACTAGCTCCACCTTGTTGTTATGTGGTCACATGCATCAGGTTTGTCAAATGTTCCAAACATAGAAATCACATTTTATGTTAGTCTTCCCAATTTTAAAATATCATTTGAAATCTTAAAGAAGGCATGCCAGAAAAAAAAATGTGCATGGGCAGATTTGAACAAAGTTCGCCAGTTGACATTTGGGTTAAACTCTAATGTTTGGCCTGATGTAAATATATTGTTGTATATATTTAACATTCTTCTCTTGTTCTCAATTCTTTCTCTATTTTGGACCTTCATATATTTTTTCCTAAGTCATGGTGCTGCAGTATAAAGAAATTAGGCAATAAATCTCAACATTGAAACACATAAAAAATGAGATAAGTTGCTCCTGTCCACTGTAAAATTTGAAGTATAAAGCAGAGGCAAGACCAACACACACACACACACACACACACACACACACACACACACACACACACACTACATCACACACATCTCTCTCTCTCTCTCACACACACACTATACCTCCACAGTCTCCCCCAGAACATTCCACACACTCATCCCATACACATGTACACACACACACACACACACACACACACACACACACACACACACACAACTCTTCCTTATTCTTCTTAGTAAGAACACAAGGGTTTACGACCTGTGGCAGGCCCCTGTGAAGGATGACTGCACATCCTGGGGGTTCTACAAGGCCGTAAGGCAAACCATCTTGCCAGTGCTCTTGGAGCCATGGTCAAAATACAAAGCATATACAGATAATCAGTTACCAAAACTTTAAGGAATATTATTTTGTTAAAGAAATACCATGGATACATGAAATGTTCAGGGTAGTTCAAACAGAAAGTTCAATGGTAAACACCTGATTTAGAAATTATACACAGACCCACTAGAGTCAAGTTTTGGAGATTAGTCAAGAGCAGGAGAAAGCTCAGTAGGGTACTGAATAGGGTCTTAGCTTTGGTTGTCATTTTTAGACTACAAAGATGAGTGGCCAGTCATCTCTCTGTTCAGTGCTTATATAGGGGATTGATTTAGGCTCCTTTTGAATTCTGTAGTTTCAAAATAACAGCCTTATTTAGTGAACACATATTGATTGAGTCAGGAAAATACAAGAAAATGTACAAAACTTTTTCTGGTGACCAATGAAAATTAAATATCGAGTTGATTTAGGTTAGAATGACAATTTTGTTTAAATTTTCTTTGTGATTTAAAGGAATGATTATATATTTGAGTTGGATGATTCTATGCTATCTTGTTAGCTCTTTTGGATCCATAATCACAATACAAACGACAGCCTACAGATTGATCCAGACAGAGAGAGTAGAGAAGAAAGTTTAACAGCTTATTAAAGATTTCAAATAGTAGGCTGTTGCTGAGAGTAGCAAAGCTGTGTCTTTAACATTAAAATAAATTTGCACAAATAAAAAGAGTCTTTCAACATGGATAATATTTGTCATCCAAAGCCAAAATGTCAGGGTAGATTTTTCTCCAATCATAAATAGATAATTTGAAATATTTAATGGAAATGGTGTCCTAAATATTTTATTCTGTTATCTACAAATGGGGTAGGATATCATAGAGTTCATTCATTCAATAAAACTCTTTATTGAAAGGGAATTTAAATTTTCCTGGGCCCAGCTGCCAAGTTGGAGGACAAAATTCTCCAAGGGAGGGAATGGGGGACTCTATAAGAGCTCGCTTCTCTGTTATACTCCACAACACAATAAAAAAAATGAAAATAAAAAAATCCACTTCTCACTAAACATTTTTAGTTTCTACTAAAATACAGCAAAATAAATGTTGTCTTATGTTTTGATGTATTTTTAGTAAGAGGATATGTTTTTTACAAAGCCAAGAAAAAAAAAATAAAAATTTTAACACAACATTATTTATAAATGAACACATTTCTTTATGGAAAAACATATTTTGTACCTATTATGAGAATGGTATGTGGAGTGTTTTTATAATTAATATGTTTATTAAAGTTTAAAATGTTCGATGAACAAATGTTCTTTATTCTCAAGAATTCACCGACAATGAACACAGAAGCATTTGTGATTCTGACTTTGTCAGATACTGTGACCTAGACGGGAAGACATTTACAAACACAAACCACTCATTCTGCTGAGTACTAAATATGACAATGGCATTTTTAACACGTAGCATGTACTCCAAGAACAAAAATGAATTCAACGTTTTTGTTTATGCAACATACTTAACTGTCATCTGCTCTTAACTTGGAGTCCTTATTGATTTTGGCCACATTTTTACTTCCATATGAATATCAAGGTCACCATGATGCTATTAATGGCAGGCTGATTTTCACTCTTGGCTATCCCAGTTAGACACAAGGAAGTCCAGACCTTCAGCATTGAGATGATTGGTGTATTCTGAACATAGGAAGTTGATCCATCCATTGTGCTGAATATTGACCAGATTAAATAGCTATAATATCCACACATGAAAAGGAATAACCTTTACATGTCACCACAGAGATGAGACTAAAGAAAGTTCAAATAGTATAATAATGTCTCTCCTACTGGTCTCACAAACAAATGTCAAAATGACCTAATAAGTCATTTGAAACTATACTAACATGCGACATCCAAACCTGAGCTCTTCTTCACTATGTGAGCATTGATAATGCAATATAACTGTCAAGATTTATTAAAATTCTGTATCAGGGAACGTCCTTGTCACATTGAATCTTGGAAGATGGTACAATAAAAGAGATATTCTTGAACTTTTCAAAGTTGGCCTGTGATATCACATATCCCGGGTTAGTTCCTTTCAGTACTCTAAATCTGCTTTATGTGGGGACTGAATTACAGAACAACGTGTTTCCTATAGCTTCCTGGTAGGAATTACAGGACTGCATTTAGAGATAAATACCCGAGAATACAGGAAGCGTTGCTGCTGGGAGAAACTCTCAGATCCATTTTTGTTCATGAAGTCATTTTCGAAGAACTGTTGAGTTACAGCCCGGGATCTTTATCCTTTCGGCTTTTAAAAAAAATTGTGATGTATTTTAATTGGCAGCCAGCAGAGGTTTCCCATTAGTAACAAAGATATCTTTGTCTGCAACACACATTTCCCCTTGCCCCAAAGGAGTTCTTAGATTCTGGGACATAGGCAAACAGCAGACATGCCACTCAAATTGGCTATACTGAGTTCATCGTGGTTGTAAACACAGACACTATATCCTGGGGGTAAACCCTGGGCACTGAAAATAGTAAAGAAAAATTGAATACAGAAAAGATAAAATCCAAATGCACTATTGAAATCAACCAAAGCATGCTGGAAAGTCTCCCATTGTGCACATTGTTCCAGAACAGTGTATCTCAAAATATGCATGGGGCTCGATTTAGCTTCAGAATCTTTGATTAAGAATTTATTGTTTCCAAATATGGCAAGGCTGGATATCTGATCCTACAGAGCAAACCACAATAGAGTTCCCTCTTAAAGACATGTGGCGTGTGAGTTATGCAGTACTCTACTGATGGTCCTTGCCTGTCACAGAAATAGGAAGTTGCTACAGTGATTTTAAGAAATATTTTCAATGTTGCCCATTTCAGAAGAGGACCATTCTGTTCACGGACAGTTGCTAGTCTGTGATCATTAGTTTATAGACCACTTCTGGATACCATTAACTTCTTAGCCAATGAAACCACTCCATCCGTGCTAGGCTTAATTAACATTCTCATGGCCAAGCCTACTTCCTGGTTTTTTGACTTAAGCACTGATTCTGTTGAATATGCCTATATTTTCAAGTCCTCTCTGTGTTTACCTTCATGAGGGCACCCTTTATAGGTCTTTGAATTTGTTTTTCTGATCAGAATCCTCTTCAAATACAGAAAGATCAGGTCGTTTGTCTGACCTTCGTCTCTTCTTTCCCTGGTTATTTGCTACTGTGCTTTACAAACAAACATTTGCACCTTGGTTGGGAATTCTCTCCTCCATCAGCTCAATGTTATTGCTAATGGAAACAAACAACACCGTTCCCATAACTTGCTTGACACCGGGCCACATCTTTTCTGTTGGCTGTTTCTGTTTGTCTTTCTCCAGAGGGACTCCCCACCTTGATCCACACCTGATTTGATCCAGAACTTACTGCCTCTCATCTGGTCAGTTTTAAGAGCTTCCCAATCTAAATCTAAAGAATTGGTTTTTTCACATTGTTTATATTCTGTACGGACCATTTTTTCTTAAGAAAAATAATGTATCCACTTATTGTCTTTTGACAATTGTCCCTTGCTTGTGTAAAGATCTTGAGAGATCTACCTCCTGGCTTCCTCGCCACATCCTACAACTCCATGACCTGGAGCCCTTTCCAGGAAGAGTCAGCCCATTGCTCCCTTGTATTGTGACCTTCCATTTTTATATTCATGTCTACTGTCTGCTTTTTTGCTTTCTCCAAGTTCCCAAGACACATCTGTTTTTCTTGGATAACACAATGTTTTACCTGAATCTCATTGCTGATAGAATTATGACACTTCCTTAAGGGCCAGGCCATTCATTTTCATTCCTTCTTGGTCACGTTGTTGGTACATGGAGGTGACCTGCATGTGTTTGCCTTTCAAAAGCTTCTGAATGATTCTGTGTACAGAAAGGTTTTATTAATCTCTCTGTGTGTGGCATGTGTGTGTGTGTGTGTGTGTGTGTGTGTGTGTGTGTGTGTGTGTGTGTGAGAGAGAGAGAGAGAGAGAGAGAGAGAGAGAGAGAGAGAGAGAGAGAGATGCTTGCCATGGAGCATGTGTCAAAATAAGGGGACAATGTTTGAGAGGGAGTTTTTTTCAAGGGAAGGAACCCAGTGAACCATTCTTCAGCCTTTAAAAATAAATTCGTCAGGCAAAATAGATCTGTACAAAATAACTGGTGAGCCATGTAACTTTACCTCCTAAGTTCCACTTAGATCTCTAGGCATCTTTTCCTAGCCATTGCTTTGTACTTCAAGCCTGTGGATGCCACATTCTTGAATGTCATCATTTGAAGCATTATTTCACGCCTCGGCAGCACTGCTCAGCCTCCGCCGGTGCTGGAAGATCCTTACCACCTAAAGGCCCCTTACCAAGCAACACCAGCAACATAGCCTCCATCATGCAAGTTACAAGCTCAGAGTGCACTCAGTTGTTCTCTATTCCTAAAACACTCACTGCACTTTATTCTCAGGATATACAAATTGTTTTCATTTCTTGTTCTCTCATTAGTAGTTGCAAACACATTAATTTGCTTAATCCTTGTAGCACAAGAGAACAAAATTGCTTACCATATAAAACATGCCAAACAAAGGTTTACTGAGAAAAATCTTTAATGTGGCTGTAGTTTCGTAAAGATCAGACAAATGGTGGGTTGCTGTAATCGTCCATCTGAATGTAAACGGAGCAGAACCTGAATGCTGCGAGGGGGAGGAGAGCAAAAGTCTCAGCTCCCAAACCTTTCCTATCCATGGTCAAGTCATTCACTCTTCAAAATGAGTAAAATGCTAAAAATGGATTCATCCAAAGGAAGGTGCCCATTTTAATGGAATTATAATAGCAATATAACTTTAAACTCAAATAATGTAGCTCAAGCATAAGTTATTAAAAATAGACATAGCTCAAAAAAGAATGAGAAGGAAGGGCATGCAAATAGCTTTTAATGGATTGGAAATTAATGGTTTCATCGACTCCATTCTTTACTCTCTTACCTTGGTTACTTTCCAATTCTGCATCTCCTTGGTTAGACATCTTTCAAGAAATCTTAAAATTAGTAAGGGATAGAATGACTTTAGTAGAAGTGATAAAGTTCTTTTAATCAGGATCTGTCTTTTACATCTTTAGACTCTAGACTTACTTCTCGATCCCATTTGCAATTAGTAGACAAGGAGAATTTGATACTTTTCATGACACCTAGATTTTGTTTTCTTGTGATTTCTAAAGTTAATCACAGAACCTGGGACATAATAAAACCATCCATTTTCATTGAATTGTTTTAATAAGCCACATTGATGCTGTGCTTCTTAGTCCTAATGACATTGTTCTAAGCAAGAATCTCTTGGGGCTCAGGAAGTTTTCACACTTGCTGTATAGATGAGAATGACCTTGAACTCCTCAGACTTCCAGCCTCTGCCTCCAAAGTGTTAGATTGCAAATGTGCAGTACCACCCCTCGACTTTCTTACTACTTTATTATGAAATTATGTGTTAACCAAGTGCAAAGTACCTTCCAAATATAATATCCACAAACCATCATATGACCTCAAGGGCAAAATGCTTAGATTGCCTTAAAAGTTGAAATAAAAGAGAGGGGGAACTGGAGGAGAGATGGGAGGGGCAGGGAGGGGTGGAGGGGGAAATCTGGGGGAGAGATGGGAGGGGCAGAGAGGGGTGGATGGGGGAACTGGGGGAGAGATGGGAGGGGCA